>LPNX010892462.1:528448-750680 GCA_001517045.1 Pseudotsuga menziesii | reverse complement strand
CAATATCATTTTCCAACATTTTAACTAATACCATCCATTAACATATATCAACTACCTTTAATTATATAATTATACTAATTTTATTATCAAATAATTTGCATTTACTCCACACACACATATATATATATAATACAGAATTCTTAATTTAAAGAAAATAAAAATAAAATTACTATATAAGTTGGTTATGCCAAACTCAACCTTCCTTAAAAATGATTGTTCTAAAAAACAGTTTGTTTTTTGAAGAGTCCATTGCCTTTCCTTTTCTTATATACGAAGATAAGTGCTTTCAGTATACAACTTTGACCTAAAAAAACAAAAAAAAAGACTTACATTTAGAAAAAGTCGTGTTATAAACTCCTAACTAGGTAAAGAGAAAAACTTCCATTTTAGAAAAAAATAAAAATAAAGTCAGTAATAAACTCAGCGATAAACTTCCATATGTGATAAAGTTATAAACTTTCCATTTTAGAGAAAGATGTGTTATAAACTCGGTGGAGTGTTCCCTAAAGATGAACACGTTCCATATAATCATTATGCCAGAAAGACTCCTAGACCTTATAGATATACGAGTTCCACTTGGGGCGTGTAATTAAACTATTTGAAAGTTTAGCGGACTTGTACTTAACATCTTTATACGTACAAAGGCATTAAGTTTATTAGGTTTGCAGATGAATAATCTTAAATTTATTCATCTGCAAACCTAATAAAATTATGGAGCCCACAACTTGGTTAGAAAGAAACAATATTGTGTTAACAGTCAGATCCCAATTCGGATTCGTACAATAGGTTGCTTATATATATATAAATATTTTGGTTCTTTAAAGGTGGAGTAAAAATAATATTTTGAAATCATATATATAATTTGAAAAGTGATAAAAATAATTTTTAAAGTAAGTTCAAACACTTTTATAAATATAAAATTTTATAGAATAAAAATAATATCACAACTATAAAGTAGAGAATTACATTACAAAATTAAATATTGAAAATACCTCAAATTTTTAAGATAGAGACGGTGTTTTATAATAAACATTATATAACGTTTGTTAATTTTAAAAATAATATAAAAAAGTATAAGCAAAAGCAATACAAACAAGAGACCGGTGGCACTTCCATATGCATGCGGTTACCTCCACCCGGAAGACCAGACAAAGACCCGTGGCATTTCCATATGCATGTGGGCTTACATCCATCCGGAAGACTAGGCAAGAGACCGGTGGCATTTCCATTTCTTAGCAAGACCTGTTAAGGGAATGTGAATTTGTAAATGGTCGCCCCAAAGAGTGGTTGCAATACACAGAAAACGTACTTCTTTCTGTTAGAGTTCTGTACATAACTTGCATCGCTATTACCTGAATACATGTGAAGAACTCCGTGGACATTATTGCAACCGTTTTTCAGATGTTTTCGACTGCCGCTATCCATTGCCATTATTCTGAGGACTTCACTTGAATTGCGCTGCTTCTGAATACCAAACTGATCGAAATGAAAATGTAAGAGGCTTTTAATAAGCGAAAATGTGGAGAATATTTGAAGATAAATAGTATGTGGTTTGATGCCAATCCATATAAATCTTGTATGGAACACATACGAATTTGATAATCAAGAGTGCGTAATTATAGGGGAATATATTGTGTATATGTACAATGAACTTTGAACCCATGATTCTTTTCAAAGTATCACCGCAGGAATGGGATAATGAGCACAGTGGCAATAAAAAAACCCGAAGACTTGCGAGGTCATGGTAGCCATAGTTAAGCATAGTTTCGAAAAACAATGGGCTTCTGTATACAAAGAATGAGCAACCGCTGGAAACAAAATCAGCAACAGCTGGAAAAAATGGAGGAAAAAATGGGGAAACCCATAGCTATCACAGTTCATGGTAAGCATTATTTTTTTCATAAAAATCAATTTTCTTTTCGATGGAGCTTTTAAAAAAAATCATATGTACTATTCTCTCACGCTTCAATGGAGAATAAGAACCTTTGGTCCACTAAATGTTGGTGCAGATTCTCTCATCTGTTGATGGTAAGTGCGATTGAATTCTAATCTATTACATTGCACAAGGGGGAACGAGGACACAAACAACTGCAGATCATTGGGTACAAATTATTATCCTCTGTTGTGGAAGCTCTCTCTCTGAAGTGGTTGCTCACTGTCAAAGTTGGTGCAGATTCTCTTTCCGTTGATGGTAAGTGCAATTGAATTCTAATCAATTGGACAAGGAGGAAGGTGGACACAAACAACCGTGGATCATTAGGTACAAATTGATATCCTGTGTTTTTGAAGCTCTCTCTTTGAAATGGCTTGGCATAAGTATGGAAAGAGCAAGGCGAGCTGTTCATGCTGGATCCTGGTACACTGATAACGGTATGTAATAGTCCCTTTCCCTTGCTTTCCTTTTTCAATTCATCAATTTTTGTGGGGTGTACCCTTTATTTCAAGGCCGGCATCCTGTTGACTCTTATATATATATATATAATGCTGCAGTGTAAAACTTTTTTAATGCTCATGAGACGCTAAGTTCGAAGCTCTTTTTACTACTTGCCCGAGCTAAAATCTAATTTGCATCGATGATGGCTTGGTTGGTTGGGAAAGTGGGGTGTTGTTTGTCTCCCCACCAACATTCAAATCCTCCCAGAGACATGTTTGTCTATGTAAACGAGTTGTTGTATGCAGTTGGGGCCTTGTGCAAGTCCTGGGTAAATTTGGCAGAATAGATACCCCTAGTTGCGGCAACTGCAGGTATTGTGAGACCTATCTATGCTTCAATGTAAATTTTTCATATCCCATGTTGGAAGGTGCCGCTTGCACCTGTTAACCGGAACTGCCAATGAAAAAATAAATCTAATTGTCATGATCAAGATAACTACCAGTAATCAACAGTAAAATTATGTTATTTTGTTAATTTATTGTTCAATCAGAACACATGGGCTTATAAGGCTACATGCAAAAAATTAATTAGTTACTTAGTACTGATGGTCTCTGCTCTAGAATCTCTGTTATCACAATACACAGTTCATCAGATTTGTTCGTTGAACTTGAGTATCTATTGTTTTCGTTGGCTGCTGTTAACTATCTGACTTTTACTGCCCATTTGTTGTAGAGTGGACATTATAGGAGTGTCTGTTGTTCATAATCCGTTTTTTTTGGTAGCATATCTTGCACATTGTCCTCAGCATGGTTATTGATTAGTCCATATTTGAATTTTGCATTCGAGAGTATATAGCTCGTTATTATTTCACTAATGTTTAATTTTCGTCCATTTGAGAACTTTGTGCAAGTGCATAGGAGATGGCAGGTAGCTCATTTTTCTTTTTTGATCAGGGTTTCATGGACTCACAAGGTTTCTACTGGTTTCTCTCTGAAATATTTTTTAATTAAGCACGTTTTCTAGAGGAAAATCCAATGCTGTCCATCTGGCGAAATATCTTTTTCATCTTTTGTATATTCTTGTTTTAATTGCCGGTGGTCCAGGCTTGTTGATAACCACGTCGCATGACTTTGATCCTCATTCCGATCACTTTTGTCTGATATGATTTTTTTGTTCAGAAAAAAATTGTAATTTTGTTCGAGTTGAAATGAATTACATATAGTAGATACTCATAGCATTCAAAGAAGGAACCTTCGAATCTCTGATGCTTCTTCAAAGCAAGCCAGCCCTACAAGTACTTTTGACAAAGACTCTTTCATGTTTACATTCTTCAGCTAACTGTCCAGAAAGGTCTTTAGACTGCCCTATAAGCTGAGGACCATTGCATTCTTAAATTTCATGGACATTGTCTTCATACAAAACTGCAATGGATCAGATCTACTTTTTATCCATAAACAGATTAAAGGTGTAAATGACATTATAAAGGAACCTGCTTCCGAGTCTGAATTAAACTGTAGGATCAATAAAACTAAACTACTGAAGGACCTTTCTTAACAAACTCAGCTTTAACGACCAGGATGAAAGCGGAGGTTGCAAAGTCCAGTAATCAACGGTCCAGATCATAGCGGGGAATGATAGATCCAAAGTCCGATGCATATTTCGAAATTCCGTTGAGCCCCCGAAATTCCGTTGAGCCCCCGGGGAATGATAGATCCAAAGTCCGATGCATATTTCGAAATTCCGTTGAGCCCCCGAAATTTTGTTGAGCCCCCGGAGACAAGAAGAAGGCGGGTAGGTGAAAAGTTACATATGATGTCATTGTTAACAGGTGTCGACCCAAATCCAGATAGCAAACTTCGAGGATGACATCATCCCTGCTTAACCAATAGCAACACAAATAAATACAATTTTAATAAATTTAAAAATTGTTATTTTTCATGTTACAAAGTTAAACTTTGGAATAGAGATTTTAATCTTTTAAATATGCACCGATATGCACCACCTAATACCCAAAGTCAACGCTGTTTGAAATCGAACGATTACAATATACCAGCGATTACAATATACCAGCAGGAGGCAGGTATAAAAATTTATGCGATTACAATATACCAGCCGGAGGCATGTATAAAAATTTATATGCAAAGTTTTTAATTATAGGCATACTCAAATGTTAATTAATTTACATAAGCACACTCTGTAATATGTGGATATTTGACATCGTGTTTTTTTGGTGAGAAAACATTCAAAATTCCAAACAATTTTTCCATTAATTCAAGAAAATTATTATATACCAATAGATTAAAATTGTAACAATTTTCTTTTTAAATAAATTTAAGGTACAATATTAATTAAAAAAAAGCATAAAGCTCATAAATATGTAAATATTTAAATTACAACAATTAATTTTGTCTAATAAAATCAATTTGTTTTGGAATCCATTCAATAGAATATGAGAACACATAAAAAAACTAATACTCCTCTGTTTAATAACATTATACTTATAATGATGCAATATTACATTAGATTTAGATTTAAACTATGCTCAATATTACATTACATTAGGCTTAAATTTAAAATGTGTGCAACAACATTAAAAAAATAGACTTAGATTTAAATTGTGGGCAATAACATTAAAAAAATCATCATGTGCTAAAACATCAAACAAATTAATACAAGAACATCAAAAGTTTAGCCAAAAACATTTAAACTCATGTTCTAATATTAAAAACAATACAATAAATTTAAACTGTGCAAATATTAAAAAACATGGAATATTACATGTTCTAATATTTAAAATAATACAATAAATTTTAACAGGTGCAAATATTAAAAACCAGGAAATATTACATGTTTCTAATATTAAAAACAATACAATAAATTTAAACGGTGTAAATATTAAAACCAATAAATATTAAATTAGATTTTAATTGTGCGAATATTAAAATAATATAATATTAAAAAATCAAACCTAAAGATATCATACCAAAAGATATAAAATAAAAAAGGAAGCCTAAGCCAAAAAAAACTAGTCATGCCTTCTCTCTTCAAATCCACCACAACCAATGGAATAGTATCCTCCAGCAATAGCCAGGTTGGCATATTAATTAGTAATCAATTCTATATATTAAATCCGTAAAGCTTATTTGTTTCTTAATAGTTACAAGTGTGTTAACATAGGGTTTGGAGGTTGTGGCTAGTTCTCTGCGCTGCACTTGTGACTATGCTATGTATTTTCGTAGGTATTTATAGTTGTTTTTTGCATGAAGGGTTTCTGTGATGGTTCTGGTATTTTGCTGGTCTTAAGGGTAATTTAAACTCTTGGACTGACTACCACCCTAGGGGCTACAACATGCACGTTGCTCCTCCCTGATTTTGCACTGTACCTCATCACCTTTTTCGACCAGGACTTGTATCTGTCTCCTCAGACCATTTGGTGGCGACTTTCGTGGTTTGCGTTGGGGGCCTCATCATGAGTTTGTTTGCAAATTTGATGGGTCTTGCATTCTTTGGTTGAATTCAATGGCGACGGACAAGATCACGAGACCAGCGGCTCTGTAGTGACCAGGTATTCTCCAACATTGTTGTCCTGACACTGTTGTTTTAATTATTGTTTTTAGTTCTGGGTCTTAGGGATGGTATAAAATCCTCTACTTAGGGTTTATGGGTATTTTAAAATGCCACCCACCTCACATGGAGTTCACTCTCTCCCTAGAGAGTTAGTACCAACCATGTACAAAAAGTTGGAATCTTGTTAAGCCCTATCGGGTCTATCGGCTGGGTTCTTAGTCATAAGTTGTCTTGGTTAAGCCATCATTGCTGGAGGCTTGGTATGTAAGTCGTCTCATCTTCCTTTATTGGTGTCGCCCTCCTTGATCGTGACTAAACCAGAGTTAAGATCTGGTGGGGTTCTTGGGCTACGGATAGCAACCCTTGTCTTGTCTTGTTGGTCGAACAACCGGATAGAAACCCTGGTTGTGTCGACAAGGGGTCTTAGTTATGTCGTCATTTGGTAACCCTAATTCTCTGTCTATGGGTGGCGTGGGAACCAATTTTTCCCACTCCCTTCCCTCGGGTCGCGCTCAATGGAAAGCAAAGGCCCTTAAGGCGCTAGAGCAAAAACACAAATTTGGTGTGGGTCATGACGTTTTCTTAGACAAGGTAGAAACCATTTTTCGTAGAGCCCTCATTGGGAGATTAGAGTATGCTTCTATGTCCAAGGAAGAATGGGTGGTGTGGGCGACCGCCCATTGGAAACCCATCATCCACTATGTACCCACTATAATCCTTCTTTCCAATAACTGGCTGGTCATTGTTTTTATTGAAGAGATAGATGCTACCCACATCCTAGAGGCTCTTTGGACCATTCAACAGGGATCCCTAGTCCTCTGCCATTGGCATTCAGGGTTTTACCCCCTCAAAGAAAGGGCCATTATCCATCACCTTTGGGTTATTTTATCAGCCTTACCCTTCCCCCTATGGAATAAAGATATCCTCACAGGGTTGGCAAACTCAATAGGCCGCTTTGTTGCACTGGAAAAGGATTTTCACTCGATTTTTGACAAGAGGGTAGCTAAGGTGCTGGTAGAACTGGACATTTCTAAGGGTCTTCTTCCTGAAATTGACATTTTATGTGGGGTTAGGGTTATTTCCCATAGCCTTGATTACCTAAACATGCCATTCAGGTGTAACTAGTGCCATGAGACCGATCATTTGTGCAGCTCTTGCACTCTTCTTCATAGGGGTTGTCCGGCAGATAAGGGGTTTGATCTTATCCCTGGTTTTGATTCACCCTCCCTTGAAGGTTGTTCCTCCCCTAGAAAGCCTTCGAAACCCATTCTTGAACCAATTTATGTGTCCTCCTCACCTACACCTTATGAAGGTCTGTCTAAGGGAGAACTCAAATACATAGAAGATATTGAAGTTTGTGCTCTTCACTCTCGTCCATTGGCATCAGTTACTCCCTCCCCTTCTCCTCAAACCCTTCCTGCTGCACAGCCTGAGATGGGCACTCCCCCATTCTCACTGGAGAACTTTCCATCCCTCCCTACTTCCTTAGCCTCCTCTCCTTCTACCTCACCTACTACGGTTTTGTCACCTGCCAACTTACAGGCCTTAAGTCCGAGAGATGAACCTTCTTTTCTAGATCCCTCTTTCCTACATTCCCTCTCTATCTTCTCCGATAAAGATCCTATCTCACCTTCCACACTCCCTTTGGACTCCATTATTTTTAAAAATGTAATGATCTGTAAGGATAAGAAGAACCCTACCGAGCCCCCTACTGAGATGATTGGAAATTTGGGATCCTACACTCCTCTCTCTATGAAATTAAAGAATGCAGCTAGACAGTCACGATATTCTCCCTCCTCTTCACAGGTACTTAGAGCAAGCACACCTGAAGTGTTGGGTTCTCCATGAAGATTTTATCCATGAATATTCGGGGTTTTGGAGGGCTTTCCAAACAAAAATCTCTCAGCTCTCTGTTTTCTGACTTAAATCCTGATATGATTCTGTTACAAGGGACTATGTTTAATTCTTATCAATCCCTCCTTATGTTCTCAAGATTCAAGTCGGGATGGGAGTTATGTGTTGTAGATTCCTTTGGGCTCTCTAGAGGCATCCTTGCTAGTTGGAACCCTCTCCTAGTTCGTTGTAAAGTGTTTTCCTACTTTGCCGGCATCTTTCTCAAAGCCAACATAAAAGGAATTTCTGAGATTCTCATTATTTTTAACTGCTATGGACCTTAAGCACAGAGAACTGTATTTTGGGATAATATTTTGGTTGGTGGCCTTCTTGCTCTACCAAATCTGCTCCAGGCTGGTGACCTAAATTTTACTATCTCCTCCTCTGAAATCTGGGGTACAAAAGATGGGAATGACTCCTTGGCTTCCTACTTCTCTCAGTTGATTTCTAGCAATAATTTGGTTGATCTTTGCATGAACTGTCCTAGCCCCACTTGGAGGAATGGTTAGGTTGGGGATGCAGGAATTAGTAAAAGACTTAATTGTTTTTTATCATCAGCCCATATTCTCCCTAGTATTTCTTTCTTCAGGGCTTCGGCTACTCCTTCGAATGTCTCAGACCATTACCCTATTTGTCTGGAGTGGGGTCAAAGACTGGTACCCTAGTGACACCCCTTTAAATATAACAAAGCATGGCTCCTGGAAGATGACTTTACCCCTCTTGTTGGGTCTTCCTAGAAGGCTCCCTTGGATTTTGGACTTTTAAACCCTATGGATTCTCTCTCAGGGAAGTGAATCCGACTCAAAGGTTCTATTAAATGATGGGAGAGGAAGAAAAATTGTGATAGGAAACAATTGCTTCTGAATATAAATGAAGATATCACTAACATGCTTTTGATGGATTCTGGGATTTTGACAGCAGTCAATGCAAGCATACTGAAAGTTCTACATGACAAAAAAGGTAATCGCATGGCTCATGAGGTTACTACTCAAAGACTCAATAGCAGAGTTCTCTGGTTAAAAGAAGGGGATGCCAACACTAAGTTCTTTCATGCTTATGCTTCAACAAGAAGGAAATCCAGTGCTATCTGGTCCATCAAGGATTAAAATGGTAATTTATTTATTAGTGATTTATTTATGGATGATAAGTCTTCAAATATTGCTCATAAACTTAAGGTAACTAGGTTGTTTCCGACTTTTACTCAGGAAGAGGAGGTGAACAGTTTTTTAGAGCCTGTTTCCCTTTAGGAAGTAGGAGTTGTTCTCAATGGTTTCAAGAAAGATAAAAGTCCTGGGCTTGATGGTTGGTCGATCGAGTTCTTCCTAACCTGTTTTTACCTGATTGGTGAGGAGCTTACCTCTGCAGCAGAGCAAGCAAGAATAGAAGGGTTTGTCCCTGGTTCTGTAAACTCCACTTTTTTTACTGTGATTCCTAAGTGCAAAAATCCCTCCACCTTTGCTGACTTTCGCCCTATCTCCTTATGTAACCTTGTTTATAAGGTCAAATCTAAAATTTTTGCGATACGTCTTAAACCTATTCTGAATAGGGCCATCTCCTCTCAACAATTTGGTTTTTTAAAGGATCGTCAAATCACTGAACCTATAGGCATTACCCAGGAATTTTTACACTCTATCAAAGCTAAGAATTCAAATGTCCTAGTACTGAAGATGGATTTAGTCAAAGCCTTTGATAGAGTCAATTGGACCTTTCTGAGACTCTTGCTCCTACAGATAGGTATCCCTCTGATTGGTGTGAAATGGATTATGGGATGTGTCACTAACTCTTGTTTTGCAATCTTAGTAAAAGGAACTCCCTCATATTTGTTCCCTGCCTCAAGGGGAATTCGTCAGGGATGTCCCCTATCGCCCTTATTATTCATTCTGATTATTGAGAGCCTTAGCAGAATCATTATAGATGCACAGCAAAAAGGATTTATTAAAGGGTTCTAGTTCTCTCCTAGCCTGTCAATAACTCACTTGTTATTTGTCGATGATGTAATTCTTTTTGGGATTGGAACTGTCCAAGAATGGGGGGCATACAAATAAGTACTGGACTTATTCTGTTCGGCCACCGGTATGACTGTCAGTATGGAAAAATATTCTTTTCTGTATAATAATGTGGATGAAGAGACTAGAAGGAAAATTTCTCAGCTTCTCCCATACAGCATGGCTCCTATCAACTCAAGGTTTAAATACCTGGGGTATCGTCTAAAAATTCTAGGGTACCATGTAACTGATTGGCGATGGATGGCGGTGATGTTAGAAAATAAGATAAAAAAATTGGACTTTTAGATTGCTCACTCTTGGTGGCAGATTAATTCTCATCAAATCTGTTCTTACTGGGCTTGGGTTGTACTGGTTTGCACTGGAAATATATTATTATTTTTAACTTCCTGTGGGGGAAAACAGATGGTCATCATCGATTTCACTTGAAAAATTGGAAATCGATTTTTGCTCCTGTTCAGTACAGTAGCTAGGACATTAAGAACCTAGAGTGGTTTGGGATCTCTCTCAGACTGAAGATTTTGTGGTAGGTGTTGAAGGGGAATGGTATCTGGAGCCAAATCATTGCTCATAAATATTTAAAGGATAGACCCTTGGAGAACTGGATCTGTGCCCAGAACTTTATTGTTAATGGTACCTCATATTTTTGGAATGGGTTTGTTAGAATTTTGGCTTGGATTACTTGTAAGCTCGGCTGGAAGGTGGGTGATGGATTGAAAATTCGCCTCGGTGTTGATCCGATTGTAGGTATGGAGACTTCATACATTCTCTCGGTGGACTTCAAAGAATACCTAGCTAACTATGGGATTTCTTGCCCGGAACATGCACAGAAACTGGACAGACTCTCTGTAGGTTATAACGACTGGTTATCAGCTTCTGATATTGACCTCGGAGGAGAATGGGAGGATCGATGGACATACTATTTTAGAGGTCTCTCTCATGGTGGAATAAATATTAGGGATTCTTTGGCTGTATGATAAGGAGTCTGGCAAGGTTTCGGCCAAAAAACATATGAACTTATAATCTCATATTATTTGCTTCCACCTTCTGATTGTATTATCTCACAGGTTTAGAACTTCAACATTCCACAAAAACTGAAGTGCTTCACTTGGTTGGATTTCTATAAGAAAATAAATACTTGGGATAATATATGCAATAGGGGTTGGCTCAGCCCAAATAGGTGTAGCCTCTGTAAGAAAGAAGATGAATCAATCGACCATTTGTTTGTAGGCTGCTCCTTTGCTCTTGAGGTATTGCATTGCTTGGACATTTTGGCTAATATTCGGGTGTATTGGTCAGAACCAACCCTTACAAAGAACCTTATCAACTGGTTTGAAAAGGACAGGAAGCTCTCATATTTTCCTATTTGTTTCATCTAGAATCTTTGGAAAACCAGGAACAGCCATATTTTTTAGAACAAAGAGCCAAATATAACCATTCACTGTCATAATATTTTGTTTGAAGACTCATCTCATCAGGTACCCCAAGTTAAAAGGACAAAAGCCAGGTATATTGGGGATCCTCCATTAAAACACTTTCCCATGGCTTTATTTGATGGAGCTGTGACAGATTCTAAAGGTGGGGTGGGTGTATTTATCTGGATTAATGAACACCATTTCCTTGAAACTAAATTAAGATGTGGTCCCAACACTAATACGATAGCTAAGCTATTGGCACTCTGGGCTTTACTTTCATCGCCAAAGATATTGGATTTCCATATCTGCATATCTTTGGTGACTCCTCTGTGATTATAAATTGGGAAAAGGAAGAATCCACTCTTGATATAGTGAACCTAGAAGCTTGGTGTGACAACACCAAAAATTTGTTTTCTTCGTTCACTTCCGTGGATTTCAGCCATGTTTATAGGGAATATAATATGAGGGCTGATTCATTATCCAAGGATGGGATTCTTATGGTCCTGGCCACATTACCTTTACGGAAATTTGTAAAGGTGAACTATGTGGGGAAGTTAATCTCCAGTTGTTTTGAGAGCTTACTCTGATGTGATTAAGGCCTTTTTTTTTTAAGTTAAACCCCTGGGGGTGATGGTTTTGTAGAATATGTTCATTGATTTTATCCCTGGTCTATTTGAGAGGACTCAAGCCTGTCTTGGATAATGCCTCAGGGCTCATATTATCTTCTTTAGAGACTTTTTTGGCTGATCGTATACGCAGATTGTATTATGAGAGGAACTCTTTCGGTACATTAAGCCTACGTGGGTACAATAGCTGGCTCAGTATATGCTCCTCTTTCTATATTATGAAATGCTGATGTATCTTGGATTGTGATTAGATCTACCTAATTGGTCTTGTCGACTTGATGATGTAAACAATTACCTTTGATTCAATAGAATATCAACGAATGCTTTTTTTTTCTGAAAAAAATATTCAATATTCAATCTCCTCCCTATATATGAGAGACCACTGAGAATATTCTAAGCTAAATAAATCCTGACTGCACAAGGCATATTTTTTTTATTAAAAGACACCAGTGCCCATCCATTTCTATTGAAATAAGTATGACTTACTATGTAATAAGGATATATTGGTTTTCATAGTATGAATAAAACTGAAACAAAAAAGCAATAGACAATCATATTAATAAGAATATGAGAAATTTAATATGGTAAGACTTTAATTTTGGGAAACATTTACAAAGGCAAAGTATTGATGTCTTGTTATTCAAAATGGAGATTACGAGCAAGTATTTTTTCCACGCACTTTTTCCTCTTTTTGGAAAAACATACCCCCTACCTACACAATAAAATAGAATAAGCTACGTAGTTATTAAAAAATACCGGGGGTTATGCAAAACTATCAAGTGCTAGTTATACAAACTTCCAAGGCTAAACAAACCAATACCAAGTTTTGTAAAACCATTTTAGTTAACTTGTTGTCACAAATTTAACAATCAACATTTCATGTAATAATTTTCCCATGACCATATTTATCACCTTCTTTTTAAACTAAGAGAAGCTAAACACCATTGTAGCTTCTCTAATAACATCAATTTTGTAAACATATTTGCACGATTTTCTTTAGTATGAACATTTTTCAGATTTACTCCACCTTCACCAATGACTTGTCTTACAAAATGATATTTTACATCAATATGTTTAGTTTTACCATGGTAAACAGAATTTGTAGCCAAATGTATAACACTTTCACTATCATAGAATACATGCACACTATTCTGCATCATTCCAAGTTCACCAATAAAACCTTTCAGCCAAATTTCCTCTTTGCAAGCATGCGAGGCAACAATGTATTTTGCCTCTGTAGTGGAAAAACAACCATTTCATGAAGCTTTGACATCCAACTTATAGCTCCACCTACAAGAGTAAAGACATAACCAGAAGTAGACATTCTCTTGTCCAAATCACATACAAAATCTGAATCAACAAAACCGCATACAAAATCATTGTTATTACTAAAGGTGATACAATAGTCACTTATGCATCTAAGATACCAAAGCACCCATTTCACTACACTCCAATGTTATTTTCCTGGACTTGCTACGTATCTACTAACAACACCCACTGCATGTGAAATATCAGGTCTAGTACATACCATCACATACATCAAACTTCCTACTGCATTGGCATAAGGAACACAAGAGATATAATCATTTTCTTCATCACTACTAAGACATAGACCTAAAGAAAGCTTAAAATGGGAAGCCAAAGGAACATTCATAGGTTTTGCATTATTCATTCTTAATCTTACAAGTATTTTCTCAACATACTTTTCCTATGAAAAAATAAGCTTACCATTTCTTCTGTCTCTATGTATTTCAATGCCCAAGATTTGTTGTGCAGCTCCAAGATCCGTTACATCAATATCAAAAGTCCTAGCCATCTGAGCCTTCAACCTGTTAATCGTGTCCATGCTTTTACTCACAACAAGCATATCATCAACATACAATACTAAGATAATGAATATATGTCATTCAACCTTTTGAAGCACAAATTCTGACCATACTCACCATGAAATAATCAAAATTCTTGTACCAATTCATGTGTGTCTGTTTCATGCCATACAATGATTTCTTGAGCTTGAAAACTAATACTCTTTTGTGATATTGCACAAAACCCTCTAGTTATTCCATATAAATGTCTTCATCTAAATATCCATGTAAGAATGTTCATTTTAACATCTAATTGTTCTAACTCCAAATCAAGCAAAGAAACTAGTGCTAATACAATAGGAACATATACAAGCTTAACAAATGGTAAAAAAATATCATGATATTCAATACCTTCCATCTGAGAATACCCTTTTGTGACCAATTTGGATTTGTATCTTTCAACCCTACCATTAACGTCTTTCTTTAATTTGAAGACCCACTTACATCCAACAATGTTTCTATCTTTAGGGAGTTCAACCAATTCACATGTCCTATTTTTCTCCAGAGAATTTGTTTCTTCTTTCATTGCAATCTTCCACTTAGAATTGTCAACACAATCAATGGATTCCTGAAAACAAAAAGGTTCTCCATCATCAGTAAATAAAGCAACCAACGAAATAAAATATTTATACCTCTTAGGAGGATTTCTCTCCCTTGTAGATATTTTGGTGTAGGTTGTGGAGTTTCCACATTTTCCTTAATCGCTTCATATTCTATGACTTCTTTATTACCATAAACTTCTTCTTGCTTCCTAGAGTCATGATAAAATCGGATCTCCAACTGAACTAGTTGTTTTGATGGTACATGTTCATGTTCCACATCAAATTTTACATTTTCTGATTTAATAAGAGAAGACTCATAAAAAAATACATCTTTGCTAATGATGATTTTGCGAGCAGTAGGATCCCACAACTTATATCCTTTTGTTACACCATGAAACCAACAAAGATGCATTTCTTTAATCTAGGGTCTAACTTAGAACGTTGATTTTTAGGAGTAAGTGCATAAGCTTCACAACCAAATATTTTCAAATTCGAATAATCACAAGAATGACCAGTCCATACTTCTTCTGGGATTTTAAAATTTATTGCAATTGATGGCGACCTATTTATCAGATAACAAGCAGTAGAAATCGTTTATTCCTACAACTCTTGACCCAAATCAACATTTTTTAGCATGCTTCTTGCTCTCTCTAGAAGAGTCCTATTCATGCGTTCCGCAACACCATTTTTTTGAGGAGTGTATACATTGGTTTTATGTCTCATGATCCTTCTTCTTTGCAATAATTTTAAAATTCTAAAGAAGTAAACTCACATATGTTATTCGTTCTTAAGCATTTGATTGTTACTCTAGTTCTTTTTTCCACCATAAGTCTTAACCGTTTGAAAGTAACAAACACATCAGATTTTGTTTTTTTTAAACATAGAACCAAACTTTCCTTGAAAAATCATCCACAAACAACACAAAATATGTTGATCCACCATAGGAAACCATAGGAGATGGACCCCATACATCGGAATGAATGTAATCAAGTACACCTTTACTAACATGACTACCTTATTTGAATTTTATTCTACATTGTTTTCCAAATATACAATGTCTACAAACATCAAATTCATAGATTTCATATTTGGAAGTAACTTTCGATTCATTAGTACAAGTAGTCCTCTCTCATTCTTATGACCCAATTGTTGATGCCATAAGCGACTAGATTTGGTTACCTTTTCATATACTGACAATGTTGTTTCATTAACTTGAGTTCTTCCAACCAGCTTGTAAATGTTTCATGTTTTCAATGCCTTCATGACCACTAAAGCACTCTTGGAAACATTTAGTACTCTATTTAGACTTGTAAACTTATGACCACAAGAATCCAACACTCCCAAAGAAATTAAGTTTTTAGTTAGTTCATGCACATGTCTAACATCTGTTAATGTTCTTATTATTCCATCAAACATTTTAATCTTGATACTTCCAACCCCAACAATCTTACATGAAATGTTATTTCCCAAAAGAACTACACCATCATAAATTGTTTCATAGGAAGCAAGCCAATATTTATGAGGACAAACATGGTGCAAAGCACCAGAATCCAATAACAAATCATGATTGTAATAAAAAACACTACAAATTGACAATACCTCGTCAATTATACCTAAATTAGAAGCAACTTGATTTGCCTCTGTTTTGGAGTTTTCTTTCTTGGAATCTTGTCGTTTCGAACAGTCCTTCTTGAGATGACCAGACTTATTACAATACCAACAATTGAGTTTGATATTTTTTCCTTTTGATTTTGACCTAGAAATACCTCTTGACATTTCTCCTCTTTATTTGGATCGACCTCTAACAGTCAATGCTTCAAGTGTAGAGGTTTCAATACTAGTTTTCCTTCTCAATTCCTCATACAACAAAGCTCCAACCATAGTATCAAAATATAGATAATCAGTTGTACTAAGACTAATAGAATATACTGCATGATTCCAAAACTTAGGTAAAGTACATAACATATTAACCACCTTATCCTCATCTTCAATTTTAACATCCATGCTGCTCAACTAGCAAATAAGAGTATTAAACACATTTAAATGATCTGCTATTTTTGTACCTTCTTTCATTTTCATACCATGTCGTTGCATTTCCAAGTAAATCCTATTTTTCACAAACTTTTCCATATACAAGATTTCCAACTTGCTCCATTAGCTCGCTGCTGACTCTTCTCCAACAATATTGAACAAGACATCATCCGCAAGACATAACCGAAATATGCTAAGTGATTTGAAAATATGCTAAGTGCTTTGGAATCTAAGTCCTTGTGTTCATCATCTGTCATAGTTGTAGGTATCTTTCTCTTGCCATCTAAAGTATTCTGTAACTCTTGTTGAATTTAAATATCTCGTGTCTTCCACAATTCAAAATTATTTTTTCCATTAAACTTCTCAATTTTACGAATTTAGTATTTGACATCTTTTCCATCAGTTTTAACATGGACTCTATTTTCAGTCTTTTATGGAAACACTTGACAGTTTTTTTTTTTAACTTCACTTATGTACCTATTCATTCAATCTTGTTTCTTGAAGACAACCTTAACAGGTAATGGAGAACCTTACAAAAATTGGCGTCTATCTTTCCACTCTCCTTGCGCTGGCTTTGGCGACTACTTCAATGCAAATGAGAGGACAATTAACAATTTGACTGCTTAATTTCTTTCTTCTTCACGTAGAAATTTTTTTGAACTCCACGCAGCGTCTCCTTCACAGCAGACAACAAAGTTTCATCTCCTTCATAACAGACAATAGGGTTGTTTATCGCTCGAACGGTCTTTTCTAGCAAGCAGACAGGTTAGGGATCCTTCATGACTCTGCTTTATAGTAGATCGGATCTCCTCATCACGGATAGGTGACTTCCACCAGCTCCAGCTCCTTTTTTCCATCGAAAAAAAGATTTCCCCACACGATCTTCTTTTGCTCACTATCTTCCTTTGTTTCTAGAACAACAGCTCTCTTGCGGCGATTACATCAATGTCAGTGTATTCAAAACAGGTACTCAGGTATTCCTTTGACCAAAACAACAACGACTCCTTCCACGCGGAAATAAACAAAATGGTTAATGATGGAATTGATTTCCAACTAGATCAAATCAATGTGGTGATTTGATTTTAAGACAGGATGGACACCAAATTGATTTTGATCATCTGTAGAATTGATGTTGGCTGCTATGGCTCCTAGATGGAACCGTTGTGTTTGGTAGACAAATCCAGCTAGTTTGTAGTGCATTTTTTTTCCTAGTCTTTTTTCTATTTAATGAAATGATGTCAATTCTTGTCTGTTTTCCCTGCCGTGCTCCGTTTCACCCTTCAATTGGTATCAGATATTTGGAGAAAATTAATCAGTTTGCGGCACGGTAATGATTACTAAAAGAAATGATTATTGTGGTGAGCTCATTGTTGATGATTGGATCTCAAGATGCTAAGATCTAACGGTCAGCAATAATTGCTCTACCACAAACTGATTAATAGTTGTCCTACTCTATCATGTGTTTTGCAGCCATTGTTAAGTTAGGTTAGGTCAAATATAGGTTACCAAAGATGTTTGAAACATATTAAAATAAAGAATAGAAGGGTAGAGGCAAAATATCTTGCATAAATTTTTGGTAAAGTTTTAGTTGTAGCTGAAGAGACTATGAATCAAGAAGATGATAGAGAAAAAAATAAAAATATTTTGTGTAGTGTTGATATGTGATAATTTATTCTCTATGAGATCTAGGAGCAAGAGAAATATTCACGCTCAAAGTATTTGACAAAATATGCAAGAGAACAACAAAAGAGAGCGAAAATAACTGGAATAGCACATGTGAATGGTGCTAATAAGTGATCATATTATTACAGTACATCTTGTAGATGTTATGGAACACATTTATAATACATTGGGGAAAATTCATGAGCCCTTGGAGCCCATGTGAATGCATACAAGTGGCAGGCTAGGATTTGACCTCTAAAACCCCTTAGGTTGACCAGTAGGCTACCAAACCTAACCAAATAGTCACAAATTCATGTGTGAACATGTAGGAAGAATTCCTAGGTCATAAATGAGGGAAGGAAAGAGTGGGAGAGAAAATAAATTCCAAATAAATGTGCATGGGTGAGTGGAGGAATCTCCAGGAGGAAAATAAATGTCAATGAGACCACAAAAAGACACATTCACACACATTAAAGCCCCTAGTCAAATATGGAAGTGGTATACAATTAATGCACAGTTTGAAATGTCAGGAAGTTCAAACTAGAGTGCCTCAACTACAATTAATGAGCCAAAATCACCTATTTGGCCAGTATTGATCAATATAACCTAAGTTAGACCATCGAACATAAGCACAAGGAAAATGATTATGTCTCCTAGGTATATCACTAAGGTACTAAGGTAGATTATTGCTCCAACATCCACCCTAATCCTAACTTAGTACAACTTATTCAAAATGATTTATTATGGCTTTGGCAACTAAGGCACAAGTCACCTTTTACAACAAAATTTTATTAATCCATGTAACTAAGGTAAGGAAGAAAACCTCATGGGACAAAACCTCCCCTAAAAAATGGATATGATAGAGATGAACAAAAAGGCCTTCAACAGGTCCTCTTATTCACTTGAATGAGCTGAAAGAAAAACTTCTTGGTGATGGACTTGGTGAAGATGTTGTGGATGCCAATATCATGCATCAATGCATCAAAGTGCTGTAGACCAAGATCATGTGGAGAGGCCCCTTGATTGTCATCATTTGATGAGGGAGGGGAATCATAAGAATTAATTTTTCTGCAACCATACTATGATATAATAGCATAATCAACCATGTAAAATATATCTCTGCAAACTCTTTGTCAAATAACATCAAAAGATTCAACAAAAACTGCTTCATGTGTAGTTGCCATATCATGAATAAAACCAT
Source organism: Pseudotsuga menziesii (assembly GCA_001517045.1). Classification (NCBI taxonomy): domain Eukaryota; kingdom Viridiplantae; phylum Streptophyta; class Pinopsida; order Pinales; family Pinaceae; genus Pseudotsuga; species Pseudotsuga menziesii. Next base: position 731,501 of record LPNX010892462.1, on the reverse strand, counting down.
GAATATTCTTCCCAATTTCATGAATCACCTTCATAACTCTGTAAAAAAGCTCATAAGCCTCTGAAATATCAGAATATATGTCAAATACATCATAAAACATCAGAGGTATGGTGTCTCCATGAGAGAATGGGTCCATAGAGAGAGAATAGTGAGCAACTAGATCACAATTGCAATTGAGCGAACCTAGAAGGTCTGGAGACTTGAGATTTGAACCATGGGTGGTAAAAGAAAGTCCAGAAATATGGAACAACAGTCCCATGAAGGCCAATTATATTTATTTTCAACCAATGAAAGACATACAAGACATAACATCAACATATACAAGTGACATAGCATTGGAAACTAGATAATTTTGAGATTTTCCAACTAGTAAACTTGAGGGTTGTCGGGTCTTTTGGTCATGAAATGGTTGGGGAAATGAGTCAATTACTGTAATATGTTGTATAACATCCTATATATCACCTTCAGAATCAGAATGGGAAATATATGATTGGATTGGGAAAGAGATTTCAGAAGACTCATAAAAAACTAGCAAAAAATGACTAGTTTTGGGAGGAAACTTTGGTAAACTGATTGGGGTTTCTTCCAAGGAAGGGATGGAGGCTTCAGATTCTGATATATCAAAAGGTAAATCAGAAACAGAGACATCAGAAACAGAGATATAAGAAATGGGTTTTACCCATGCACTTAATGCATTCCCAGGCTTACCAGTTCCTTGCTTGCGTTCCCATCCTCTTGCAAAATATGGAAGATAAATATGGTTCTCCTCAACGAGTTTGGTCATGATCTCCATATCCTTTATGAAGGAATATATTTCAATGTGTGAACCTCTGCAATAACCACATGTCAGCCTCTCTCTCTTGTTTCTCCTCCTATATCTCGAACTCCCATCAGTAGAACTAGAGCTTTCTGAACTTGGATGCTTCTTCTCTTTCTATTTTTGCTTCAAATCTTTCTTCTTGCCTTTGGATTTATTTGGTACACCAACAGAAAGGGATTGTTCTTTGGATTTGAAGGTACCCATTTGTATGATCTTGTCCTGCTCCTAAGTCAAAGACTCCATGAAATCTGTTAACATAGGCATCTTCCAATTTCTAGTTGTAAGCTTGCTAGAGTGAAATGTCGAAACATATACAGAATACTCAAGCCCCAACTTAGAAAGGATGGACAATATAAGATGATCATATTTCTTGTATATGACACATTTTTTTAGCTGAGTTACTAGTGCCTTGAACTTGGTAAAGAAGTATTCAATGGTCTTGTAGTGAGTTGGGCTCAGGGGGATTAGCTCGTTCTCAAGCTGATGGCCTCTCATTTCATCTGTCTTCCTGAATAGTGACTCAAGCTTGAGCCAAAATTCATTTGGTGTGCCAAGAATTTCTACATGAAAGAGGAGTTCCCTCAAAGTGTTGAGAGAGATCATACCAAATGCTTCATCAAGTCTATTAAAATACTTACTATTTCTCCACAGCAGAATTCAGCTCAAGTTCAGTCCCCATGGTGACTCAGTAGATGCCCTTAGACCTCAAATGGATGACCATCTCAGCCTTCCATTCAAAATAATTGAATGTAGTAAGAAATGATCGATTTTTCTCCATCCTATTTTTGCAACCTGTGACAAAAAGGATGTAGATCCTGCAAGGAAAACACTCATTTTTTTTGGAAATATGCCATAAACGGTACCTCAAACCTCTCTAGATTTGTTTGCGGCTCAAACTAGCTCTGATACCATGTGAGAATTGATTCTCTATGATATCTAGGAGCTAGATAAATATTCACACTCAAATTATTTGACAAAATATACAAAATAACAACAAAAGAGACTGAAAATAACTAGAATAGCACATGTGAATGGTGCTAATAACTTATTATATTATTACATTACATATTTTAGATGTTATGGTACACATTTATAATACACTGGGGAAAATTTTTGAGCCCTTGGAGCCCATTTGAATGCATATAAGTGTCAGGTTAGGATTTGACCCCTAAACCCCCCTAGGTTGACCAATAGGATATCAAACCTAACCAAACAGTCACGAATCCATGTGTGAACATCTGTGAACATGTAGGAAGCATTCCTGGGTCATAAATGAGGGAATCCAAGCATAGGAGAGCACATGGGTGAGTGGAGGAATCTCTAGGAGGCAAATAAATTCCAAGGAGACCACAAAAAGCCACATTCACACACACTAGCACCCGTAGTAAAAGCTAGAAGTGATTTACAATTAATGCACTGTCTAAAATGTCAGGATGTTCAAACTAGAGCACCTCAACTATAATTAATGAGCCAGAATCACCTATTTGACTAGTATGGATCAGTATAACCTAAGTTAGACCATAGAACATAAGCACAAGGAAAATGACTATGACTCCTAGGTAGATCATTAAGGCACTAAGGTAGATTATTGCTCCAACATGATCTGAAATCACCCCCACAGTTCGTCGTTAAGGATTTTGAAACTTGGTCTATACAAATGATAGTGAACTTCTTCGTTATAAAAATTTAGAAAATTTGGTTTTGAACAGATTTGATGAGCCTTATGATGATGCAATGGATGCATCAATTTTGTATCTCATCCTCAAGCCTTGGATGATAATATTTTTCATGTAGTTGCAATAGAAAATTCGGCTAAAGAAGCTTGTGAAAGTTTAAAAAGATAATTTGATGTAAGGGGGAGCAACACCATCAACATCAAACTGACTTTAAATGCCTTAGCTACTTGGTGGTAGGATTCATACTGGAATTGCTCCAAAGTTTTTAAAAGTTTTTGTCCCCTTAAAAACCTTGTTTTCTACGAATTTCAATGTTGTAGTATATTTTTACTTGATTTGATGATCCATTGATATGTCTAGAACTCCACTTCTAGATATAGGTGCACATTAGTAAGGTGGAGCTTGCGATAAGGCATATTTAGAGGCTTTTGAAATACTAAGGTGTGGTTTCTTTCACTATAGGTTGAGTCCCTCAAGGAGCTTAGTATTGTCCCAGATCAATCCATTCTCACAAGTATTGTATCCCACTGTGCTTGTTTAAGAATTTAGAAAGCATCATAGTTGGTAGTAACACAGTTGGATGTCGTCTATTTGATTCAACATTGACAAATTTCACTAGCACAAGTTAACCATTTGCATGGAAAAAAATCGAAACAAGACAATGATAGATGGGACCTTTCTCCTTACTAGCGAGTTCATCATTACTATATAGGGAACAAATACAAATGATAACTTGATCATTCTTTAACATGGGAATGTGCCTATAAAAACTTGATATCTTCATATTAACCAATTTCTTTTATCTTAACGTTTATGGTGACAATGTTTTTATCTCTATACATACCTTCTTAATTTTAACATGTTATTAACAAATACTATCTTATTTGTTTGTTAACTCTTTTAGGAATGTCTAGAAGCAAAGTTATATGTCTATAGTGATTACATTGTATACCTAATTTATTTCTAAATAAATAATATACGTGGCACTTTTAATAAGTAGTTTAATTGTTAGATGTTTTCAACTTTTTAATTTGAGCTCTTTTTTCGGTTTGTTTTTAACATAACATGGTAGAAAATTTAGATTAATTCTTGAAAAAGGCATATGATAGTTGTTAAACTTGTATAATATCAGTTCCTTTTGGGTATTTGAGGATGCAGAATCAATTTTAGCATTAAAAAGAGTGAATTAAACACTTCAAAATATAGATTTGGAAAAAAAAATCAATTGATTCAATTAAAAATCACCAAAAAAATCCAAAACATCTAAAAAGTAGACTAAAGATGATGAAACATTGATTTAGTTTATTTATTTATGTTAAAATCAATTCTAATTGTACTTTGAATTAAATGCATTTGTTAAATACATACCCGTTCACTTTATCTTCTTAAATACATGCATGCCCCCTTCGACGTTGATGATGACACATTGCTTTATTATACCTGCCGTCGGTAGGTTATATAGCGATCGGTTGGTCGCCAAATTCCATTGACCAATATTAGTTCAAAACAATTAAACCAATGTTTATTAAAGTTTTTTTAATTTTTATTATTAAAATGAATTTGTTAAATATCAAAAATAATTTTAAAGTTTTTCAAAATTAAGTAAACTGTTTTTCTGATTGGTGCAGAGCAGAGATTTGACAAATTTTCCCTGCTGTGCAATATAATAACTGAATTATAAAAATAAATATAAAATATAAAATTGGAGAAAAAATAAAAACTTGCCACGTATATATAGTCTGCCACTGTCATTCATTTCTTTCATTTAATTAAGGACGGTCCGGCCGCCCCTGTCACAAAGAATTTTAATGCTGTTGTCTTTTCCAAAGTTACATGGCAGTATTTGCATGGTCGAGGTCATCTCCCATGTACTCTCCAAACTCCAAAACGCTCCATGACAACATGGTGGTAGTGAAAGCCATTGGAAAACCGAACTTCACATTGTCTCCTGCATCGTAATATCCTCCTGTCAAATCTACCTGGAATGCAATTTAATAAGAAATGAAAACGTCAAACACAGGAAACCATTTAATACATTAATTCATAATCTGTTGGGTACCATGCGCATATTAATAATACTACCGATGAGAAAACTATGTGTATGCAGTACTAAATATGTATACATGTTTTGCAGATCCATCCGAAAGGGCGGAATCTCCCCGCCATCTCATTCGCTGGTCGGAAGGAAGCTTGCTAGATCTCTGACCTTCGTAGAAGAGAATGGATTTGGTGAGAGCATCTTTATAGTTATGAGACAGAGAGGAGGTGCGTTCGCCATAATATTCATGATGTACAATACTATTAAACTGAAAGGCTTCTACCGGGATTCTGTGCATCGAGAGAAATCGATCCAGGTCATTGACAGACAGGTAGGCCGTTGGAGGTTCGAAATTGTAGAAAGAATGTACCTACAAATCTGATGACTTCAGATGGACTATAGGACTTCTTGTTATAGAATCAAATCAAAGAATCAAAAAACACAAAAAAATGAACTACCTTCAGAATCCAGCCGACGGCCTCTCGACGAGCATTGACGTCGAGAGTTCGATTCCGGAGCCTCTGCAAGTAGTCCTCTGGAGGCATGTAATGGGTCTCTCTTTGAACCAGTATGAACACCGATTCATCATCATCGTTCTCACCAGACAAGGCCAAGATATGGGCATTTTTCCTGAGATTCTCCTGGTGGACTCAGTGAGTAATCATAGCAGTGATATATCCTTGAGACCTGTAATGTAAAATATTACTTCTTTCAAACATTTATTTTAATCTTCATTTCCCTAGCATACTACTTTTACTGAACAAAGTAAATTTTTTAACTCTGTTGACTTACCATGAGCATTTGGGAGATGTTGATGCAATTTTTTGTGGTTCAAAGAGTGAAAAATGAGCAAAGAATGGGCATTCTGGAATACAACTTCTTCTTAAAAGCTTGATGGAAGCAGATGGCAACCGTGGATGAGTGCATGGCTATAACATACTCTGTAAAAGTGAAAAATTGAAAGCTTCCTAATGAAGGAGAAAGGTTGCCAGGAAGTCTCAAACCTCATTAAAGATTCAATGAACATTTACCTGCAAACAACATAGTCGCTCGAGCTAAACTATCTGCTAGAGGATTTGATTCTGCTCAAGCAAGAATTGATGTCTGATCTGAGTCCTTGGATCCGCTCAAACAAGAATTGATGCTTGGTCTTGTTCTTGTTCCAATAAGTGTGCACATTGCATCACCTTTCCAATTGCTCAGAATTTTCTTAGATGATGGACATGGGGACATGGGAGAGCACATTTGATAGACAGCTCAAAGGACATGCAGTGTAAATTCGACAATTAATTGCCAGTTGGTATCGATAAAGAGGGCATGCATGGATAACAGACGTGTTCAAATGTTTACCAACATTGGATTAAGTGCATGTCTAAATCCTGTGCTACGTTGAATGGTTGCTTGAGCTAATGGGTTAACATTGAATGCATTGCATGAAGTGTCCATTTCTCAGTGGTATGTTCAGTGGCAATGAGAAATCTATAGTGTCAATGAGAAATCTATGTTCAGTGGGACGCCGCACTCCTAAAGGGAAAGGGCGTTGAGAAAATGTGGCGTCCATCTTGGACATCTCAAGGAAAAAGAATCCTACAAGGCGTCACGTCATAATTGCATAAAATATTCAGCCCAAAATTATGGATGTAATATTATATGAGTCCGTTTGTTTGTTTCAGCCCGTGATTTTAAAGGTTATTCCATGATTTTAAAGGTTATTCCGGGTGGCATAAAAAATTCAGCCGAAAATTATGGATGTGATATTATATGAGTCCGTTTGTTTGTTTCAGCCTGTGATTTTAAAGGTCATTCCGGGTGGCATAAACATTCGAACGCATATACTCTACCTGTGATCCTAGGAAGAAATATGTGAGTGACGAATCCTTCAAAACGTAAATTTGCATCTTCACGTGTGAAGGATAAGCGCCGAAAAAACAGTACTCGAATAATCGATAAAATTGAATTATGGATTGAATTATTCTATATCCTTTTCAGGCCGACAAACTGATATTCCCAACTAAGCGTACTCCCTTTCCTAGGCCTTTTTCTCAATTATGGATAGTTCAAAGAAAGTGATATATATAACGTTTTGAATTTATACTAGTTGGCGACAAGTAATAGAGTAATAAGTCATAAAACTTAGTCTTGAATAAACAACGTAATAAGCTATTTAAATCATAGTTACTAAGTTGGAGTTCAAAATCCAAATCGATACGTAGATAAGAAGATATTCGAATATATAATTTAAATTTTAATTAGTTATCATAAAAAGATACTTTAGTATATAATTTAGGACTCACATATTCATTGAGAGTTCACTTTCGCAGGTAAATATGCCCATCTATCACCTCTCTTTCTATACAGTGTTTCTAATTCCTTTTATCATTGTTCAATAGATATTGATATCCATCCATAATTTAGAATAATTCCATCAATTTACTCAAATCCTTATATCCTAAAGTTTTATCTTGAAAATTGAATATATATGGTGAAATGTAGAATATTAAATCAAATCATGTTATTAACAAAACTCATTGGAGCTCGAAATGAAAACCTCAATATGTCTAATAATTTGCAACCTTTCAATCCCTCCCTACTTTACATCCCCACAAGTTTATAGGGAGGATTCCAATCTTACAATGAAAACATGCATATAGAAATGAAGAATTTGTGAAAACTTTTATATTTATTCCCTTGCATCTTAAGGCATAATAGCATGTTTAATTTTCTTCTCATGTTTGAAAAAAAGCCATCTATACATAATGACAATGTTGATGGTGTAAAATAAAGATATGTGAATCATCAATGAATTCTACCCCTTTATGGGATCAATACTTATTTTCCTAAATCACAACCACTATAGCCATATTCCACCTGTCCAATGCATTCGAAACTTGTGCATACAATTTTCTATTTATGCACATCTTGAATGGATTAACTAAACCTCTCATATAAATTTCAAGACAATGGCTAGATATATTTTTTCAAAAAGGAATTTTGCCAAGAGTTTACTTATGTTAGTAAAAATGCTCATCTCTCCCCTCTCTTTACAAAATTTTCAATGCATTTTCTCACTATTCAATCTAGACCAATTTCCATTCATCAAAATAACCATGTCAACTTACTCAATCCCTCTATACTATGAATGTCTATTGCTCAAAGTACTGCTCAAACTTAAAACACCAAGTCCAACTTATCTGTTAATGCACTTTGCATTAAATGCAATAAATAAAAAGAAAATTCGAATGTTCTACTTCAAATAATGAAACCATTCAAATGTTCTATATTAGATATGAAGCAATTGTGAACACCTAACTAAATTTTTCTAATAATTTAAAAAAAAAAAATTTATAACCAATTATACAAATTATAAACATTATTTTGGAGCAGGGACTAGCTGCTTTGTAGCTATTTTTCTTGTTTGTAATATGACAAGTTTAAGAGAGTATTATTTTAATTAGAAAGTATTATGGGTTTAAAATATTTTATTTTAAATTTTGGTTGATAATTAAATATTTAGGTATTCGTTGATATATTAGTTTAAGATGAAAAAATTTATGAACTTAATTCTTAAATTGGTAGTGACCCATATTTTCTTATCCACAAATACAAGTGACAAGAGTTCTTCTATTCACAAATACAAGTAAACCTATTTTGGATCTTTAATTTCAAGGTCTTACTCTATAACTAATTAAGGAAGTAGTTTTGTACATTTTATTATTATTTATTTGTCATTTTTTTATTAAACTTTTCTTAAGAGGTAGGTATCATGCAGCTTTGTTACTAACCTGACATAGAAATATAAGCAACATAGTTATAACAAGTAATAAATAACACATCAACATAAAAGCAACAAGTAATTTCACATAGAAAAATAAACAACATAGCAACAAATAAGGTCAGATAAAAAAATAAGCAACATAGCAACAAATAATACATTGCTGCAAGTTTTTAATGTTTCATAATTACTTCAGCTTTCAACTTATATATACAATATAGCATTAAAATATTTCTAAACGGCAGGTATAAGCAGCCTTGCTGCTATTTGACTTGTTTATTTATTTATGTTAAAAAACAAAAGCATGTCCCTTCTATGTTGATGATGAAGAATTGATCTATTTTATTTATTTATGTTAAAAAATAATTTGAATTGTACTTCGAATTAGATGCATTTGATAAATACATCCCTGTCCACTTTATCTACTTAAATTTACGTTGATGATGAAGCATTATTTTTTTTTGTTAATGCTAAAAAGATGCTTTAATGAAGCATTGATTTATTTTATTTATTTATGTTAAAAGATGAATTTTAATTGTACTTCGAATTAGATGCATTTGTTAAAGGAGTTGTCTAACGAGTGGACTTTTCCCCTCCCGACGATCCAATTTCTCCCGGCCTCTTGCGAGCACATGCTCCATCTCCATTAATGACACAATCCTGTCCACCACAGTCCCGGACCCACACTCCTGCAGGGTGCCACGACGTCAATTCCACGCATTAATGCATGGACTATCTACCCTGCGATTCAACACTACCTCCTTCTAGCCTCCTGGTGTTCAATCCTGAGCCCGAATACATGAATCCAGTGCTTCCTTTGTAACATATTCTAAGAAGACGTGGTCACGCTGGTGTACAGGTACCGGATCCATCTCAGGGCATTGGAAATTCTTTCGAGCAGACATGCAGGTGTGCAGGTAACGCCTCAGCCCTTCGGGTCATATTATTCATCTCCATATTATTCATTCATGAACATACAAATGTTTACAATGGAAAAACAATCCTGATGGTTGTCAAGATAGTTGTTCTTACATTTTAATAAATGTGGCTTTGTATATATAAATATAATTTAGTTGGCTGAAGAGTAGTCGATGGGTAATGTATTTGCAGGCGCCGTATTTTTAAATCTTGAGAATCTAAATGAAAGGTCGTTTTATTTTTGTCATGGATAGAGTAAAGGTGATGGTATTTCGAAGGATTTAGAATACCAAAGGAAACACAGATTGTTTGTTTTCCATGTTTGTATTTTTATTTATTTCAAATGCTAACTAATAAAACTCCAGCCGGCGAAATATTCAGCAATATCCTCTACCAAACCGACTAAAAACTTCAGTCCATATTACAGATTCACAACCACCCTAAATCCTAGATAGGGAGCAATAGAAAACCCTAAACTTTGTAGTAATCAAGAGAAGGATGAAAAAATCAAAACTTCATGAAAAAAAAATAGACAACATTGCACATATATTGCATGAAGGAACAATGAGCCCAAAATGTTTATTAGGTTTCCTTAGTATAAAACTCAGAAACCCATCAATGACTTACTCAACATCTGTGTCTGTTGTAACACAAAAACATGTTCAAGAGACTAAGAACAACAACACTTGTATGGTATATTTTGACTAAAACATCAAGTAAAGAAATTACATGTGATCCTGGTTTACTAATCAAACATATATTCTTATGTATTTTTCTTTCTTATTCATCGTATTCTCAGATCCAATTGTCCTTACTTTCCCAACAGATTACAATAACTTCTTCGTCGCCAATCTTTATTCTCACCAAAATAGTAGGGGACTCAGAGCTCACTAGGATGATAGCTCAAATATGTAGATGACTATACCTTAAAATAAAAAATACCTAATAAATCTAGAAATATTATGTAATGTTTTGTTGAGGTAGACTAAAGACTAAAGAGGACACCATATACATCATACGCAAATTGTTTGTTTTCCCTATTTGTATTTTTATTTATTTTAAATGCTAACTAATAAAACTCCAGCCCACAAAAATATAGCAATATCCTCTACCAAGCTGATGAAAACTTCAGTCCGGAATACAAATTCACAACCACCCTAAATCCTAGATAGGTAGCAATAGAAAACCCTAAACTTTGTAGTAATCAAGAGAGGGATGAAAAAATCAAAACTGCATGAAAAAAATGGACAAAACTGTACATATATTACATGAAGGAACATGAGCCCAAAATGTTTATTAGGACTTCTCACTAGAAAAGTAAGATTCCCATAAATGGATTATACTCAACATCTGCTATTGATGAAGAATCAGATTTTTCTGGAATGATAATCTAGTGTCGTTGACTTTCATGAAAGTGAGTATTTGTAAAATTATAATAACAAAATTATAGTTTTATTAATAACCATAAAATTCACATATAAAGTTTATGATCAGTTGAGAAAGGTCTTCTTCATGGGTAGTTGAGAAAGGTCAAGCCCAAACAGAGGGTCACGTGGATCAACAACTCCATTCTTCTTTTACATTGGTAGGGTCATTAAGTTTTTTATGCTTGTTATGACATGGTATTCTTCATGGGAAATGGAGGAAGGTCAAACCCAAAACCCATGGACTCACACCCAGAGCTCATGGACTCAAACGACAGAAACTGCTTTGTTGTGGGCTTAATTTGGTTATGAGAGCTCTGGCCTAGAAATATTTTGTTGTCCCCTCGATTTGTGTTTTTAGACTTTGTTATGTTTTTAGAAGAGCTACTTCCAATGGGACCCAAAACATTCTTTAAATGCACTGGATTTGTGTTTTCAGACTTTCCAGTGTTTCTAGTAGAGCCACTTCCAATGGGATCCAAAACCTTCTTTTGGTGCACTGAATTTGTGTTTTTAGACTTAATAGTATTTCTTGTAGAGCCACTGCCAATGGGACCCAAAACCTTCTTTTGGTGCTCTGGATTTATGTTTTTGGACCCAAATCCATTTCCAATGGGACCCAATATCAACTCTTCAAATCAATTCTTTCTCTGCTCATTTATTTTATCAAACATAAGGGGTACCCTTTCTTTGAAACCTGTCATTAGTCCTAACCCATTTGAAAAAGTAGTCTTCCTGTCGCATTGATTGACATATTTTGATAAAAACGGAGCAACTACACTATTCAAACTTGATTATGTTGTATAAGAAGAATTCAAAGGAAGAAATGTTGAATGCTTCACATTAGAATAGTTTGCCCATGCATTTGCCTCAAGACTTCTACATTGCTTTGCTGATTTTGAGGATTTTGGGAAAACCCAAATGTAGCCCTATCCTATGAGGGTGCTGATACACTGTTGATACACAAATGTAACCGAGGAAATGCACCAGAGAAGACAACAAATCTGTTATCATTTTCTACAAACCAAAAAGAGTCCACTAGTAAGACAATAGCTATCAGATCCGCTCTTCAAATTAAAGGTGAGAAGTATACAACGATGAAATTGAATTCATCTACAATATAAGCCATTGCACCCTGGACACTCAACCTTCATATACAGTGTCAATTTGTCCTTTTCTAAAACGACAACATCAACAATTCTTTTCAACTGGATAGTTAGGTTTAATGTTGCAATGTCAAAATCCCAATCAATACTAGCATGTCAAAACAAAATAGCCAATTAACTCAAAATTATGTGATTCCATGTCTAACTAGTTCTATAATATTCCATGTAATAAATCATTCATAAAGTTTTGGGTGTGAAAAAGTTGGATTTCTTTCAAATCCATTGAAAGACACACAACATACTCCCCAAGTAGTCAAAAGGTGATTGAATCTGGCCTTATTTCTATGTCAGAGAGTCTGTATACCCTTGATCACATCAACGGATCAAATGATATTATTGAGAAAGAACAAGAGTATACATGTCATGCTATGCTTCATTCTCAAGCTCAATGTAGCTCAAATAATAAATAGGTAAGGTTGATTAGTTCCAAGTTGAATATCAACAAACATTTTTATTCTTTGTTGTATTCTCCATGTTGAAATCAGCAGGGAAAACATAAATCATGTTTAAGAGTGCAATTATGCTTTGTTAAATGCTTTAAATTGTTTTCAAGTCTTCATTACCCAAGTCATTTGCTTTAAATAAGCATGCATGGATATTAGTAAAAAAAATTAAATTCTATTGTACACGCATTATGACAATGCTTAGTTCAAGTTACATGTAATCACAATGTTGACAAATTAGAAGTACCCAACCTTTTTCATCTTGTGCACTGGATTTAAGGTTCAACATCATATGGAGGCGACTAGTCTCCTTAGCCATGTTGAGATTCCTTCAAGGTTTCCCTGGTCTATACTTGCTGACTGCTCTATCTCTTCTCTTTGTGGGGAATCAATTTAGTTTTGGCATGACCAACTAGATCATTTAAAGGTGATGTAAGATGCGTTTTCTAGAAATGATTTTTCTAAAATAATTTATGTCAATTTATGTGAATTTATTGTCCCATTGACATCTAATGAGAAATTGTTTTTTTTTGTTTTGTTCTTTTTTACACAGCTTGTCCAATACAAACAAAATGGGACAACAATGGACTTTGTTCATTCAAGTGTCTTGTTATCCTAACCCATGACACACCATCATTAAATATGTACTGCACAAAAAAAATTTGAATGAGGCTTTCCAAAGGAAAAGAGAGATACCTGGGACAATGACAAACAACGAAGCTTATTACATTGTGCTTATAGAAGGAATAAAGAAAAGAAAATGTATAGTGCCAATGACATATGTGTTTACACCAACTCTGAACTCCTATGTAACCAAATGAAAGGAATCTACCAAGTTAGAAAAGGGAATTTAAACCTGCTTCATGTAGAAGAAAGAACCATTTCTGCTGAATTTCATTTCTTTACGATCAACCACCATTCAAATATTAATAGGATGTTAGTTGATCTATTGTCTGGGAAAATTTCCACTCGGGGGGTGGGGTGAAAATGAAATGTTATCAACATTTGTTGTATCAAAATTTAGGATTGCACATTCAAGTTACACATCTTCGATATGTGTATGTTTTTTTGTTGTAATTGTTTTGTGTCACTCATTGTGTGGCTCTTTTAATAAAGAAGAATGTTTGCCCCATGATGTAATGGTTGGTGTAAAATTTTAATCTTATCCCATGTATAATTTTAAGTTTGTTATCATTGTGCAATAGAAATATATTGTTGTTGTCATTTCTGCATATTGAGAGTTTGTTGATATCTTTTCTTGTTTATGGTTTCACATTATTAATGACTGATTAGTTCTACCATCAATGTTCATGATCATGTTTAATATGTGTGTGTGTGTGTGTGTGTGTGTATAGAGAGAGAGAGAGAGAGAGAGAGAGAGAGAGAGAGAAACTCAAAAAATGTATCCAAATCACTCCCTTCATCAACATAGCAGTTCATATTCCAATATGAACTTCACAAGATTGTCATACTCTGAGATTAGAATCAAATAATAGAGAAATTAGTAAGATCTTATCTAAACCTTCTTAAACTATTAGAAACAAAGGAAATAGAGAAATTAATTAACATTATATATTACCATGCTTAGAACCACAAGTTGATAGATTTTGAATTGTATAAAAGGTGATGAAAGAGGAACTAGATGTGGATAGAAATGTTTATGAAGCTGTAGATTAAACAAAATCATGTCAAAATTACGACCCAACATTTCCTTTAAGCTTTGTGCTCATAAATTTTGAATCAAAATCTTTGGTTTTGAATATGTTGTCTTTTTGCTTGATGATTCTTCTTTGGCCACCTAGATATCCGCATCATAATTGGAAACATTAACATGACAACATGTTCTCAAACTCTGGAGGATTAAACTAAACTCTTTGTGAAGAAAACTCATTTGAATTATTACTTGACCAGTACCCATTTGACTAACAAAATGGTTTTGTTGGAGCTTGAGTTTCTTACATTTTTTATATATTTTTGATAGACAACTGCAAAATTTGTGAGCTAAGAGTTCAATATGGTTTTTTTGGAGTTTGAGTTTCTTACATTTCTGATATATTTTTTATAGACAACTACAAAATTTGTGAGGTAATAGTTCAATCTATAATTTCATGTAGTGGAATTTGTTTTGAAATTGGAGGGAAACATAAATTTTGAGCTATAGATTTTATCTTTGTTCTCATATATTTGATATTTTTGTTAGGGATTTATTCTTGTGAGAATTGTTTTATTTGAGCTTTAGTTTCTTACATTTGTGGCATAATCCCCACAAATCCAGGCATAAAAATGGAAAAAAATTCACGGTAAGGTTTCAATTTATAATTTTACGTGTTCATTGTTTGTGTTCCTGTAGGAATCAGAAGAAAAGGGAAAATTTTGAGCTATAGGCTTATCTTTGATCGCATATATTTGTTGATTTATGTGCTATAAATGTACATTTATTATTTAATGTCATGCTTTTGTTGTAGGATATTATTTAGACATTTCTTCGGGACTAATTGCAGTAATTTATGTTACTTGTCATGCTCTTGTTTTATACTTTGAGCATGAAAATGATATAAATAAATATATGGTGTGACAACATTTAGTAACTCCTCAAGGGCCACATTGTGGCCCGTGAGACCCTAAAAACATAGCTTAAAATAATAAATCCTCATATGCATATTCAAAACCAAAGCCATGGTAATAATTGTATTTGTCCTCCATGGGACCAATATCAATCAAAGACACCTCATATGTCACACTTCGAAAAAAAAAGGAAGAGGCACACACTCATTCATTTTCCCTCACATTTAAAAGGCTCAAATTGAAGCTAAGAATAGTAATTATAAGATAGTAAGGCATTGACAAGAATATAATTTTATTCAATCATTATCGTTAAGATCGGAGGAACTGATACACTTCTCAAAGGAGTGGTATTTGGACCTGGCTTATCAATTTCACCTCCACAAATAAATAATGTTGCATCAAAACTAAAACATACAAATACATACGTGAATATTGGGTTTTCTTCATAACCATGTTCACCTCCACCACGAACTCCAGTTATGTTGTCAGAAGTATAAGAGAAATATCCTATTATTGAACCCACAACAAAGTCAACTGCCATGACATAGGTGGAAGTATCCTCTGAAAACATACATGAAGATCTTCCTCTTCCTCAACAGCATGGATTTTTATGAGGAGAGAACGTTGTTAATGAGATGTTGGAGCATGTTACAAAGGATTACAAACTTGAAATTTGTGATCCTGTGGCAGCAATGCAGGCTTCCTTATATAACATAGTTGAATTTGTACATAATTATACTTACACCCCTCTACAACCATAATAAACCACATTAGAAGAGTTACTATACAAACTAAACCACATTACTAAATATAAGTCTCTTTTTGGTCGATTGTATATAGTAGGTCTTTTGTTTTGTTTTGTTTTTTTGTCAAACTTGTGAATTGAAAGAACTGATTCTTCAAAATAAATAAAAAATGGACAAATATGATGAGAAGAAATGCATGCAATTCTTCCCTTTTAAATCCAAATGGTGTACAAGTATGATGTTATGTTGGAATTTATGCGTGCAATTCCAATCCTTCCTCTCACTTTTGATAAATGTGATTGGGATTTATAAGGAGCATAAGTGCCTTACATTTCATCTCAATGTTTTCACATAATATATAGGATGAATTTGTTTTCTCAAATAAAAGAGTATTAATGATTGAAATGCATTCCTCTTTGATCACTTACCCCAGTTATTAGTATTGCCAATTTTATTCAATCATACAATACTTCATTGGATGAGCTTGTTCAAATGCACATAATGGTTTCTTTATTCATTTAGGCTTTAGATTCAAGATGACAGTCTATAGATATTTCCTATAATGATTGATCATTTTATTTATTTGATTGGAAAATGCAGTCTTGGGCCAAACAGTTGGCTAACCCCCTCCCTATAAAGACATAACCCTCTAGAATCTGAATTTCCTATAAAGACATAACCCTTTAGAATCTGAATTTAATTAAGCAAGGCATTTTAAACTGTCCATTTGTATATCATGTGTTTGGATAATGTTAGATAAAATTATAGTACACTAACTGATATGATCAAAGAGAAAGATGCATTGTTGCAGAACATTGTTGTATTATAAAATTTATATAGTTAAGATAAACCAATATATCATTAGGAGAAAGATACATTGTTAAGATGAATTTTGATATCATAAAAGAGATGAACATCTAGATAAACCACAATATCATTAAGAGAAAGATAACGTTGTAATTTTTTGTTATATTTCTACTAAATTAACATTAACATCAGTGAGATAATTATCAATGAATATGGATGATTTATCTTCTTTTTATAATGTACTTTTCAAATTGTTGTGGACATTCTTGTGTTTTTTACTAAGTTCTTTTTTATAACAAACTCCTCAATTTTGACGACTAGTGACCAAATCACTTATAGACTATAGTTTGGTTGTGGATTCACAAATTCACACTCACTCTAGAGTGGTTGTGGTATAAGATACTCTAGAAAATGAGGACAAACACAAATTCACTTATAGTTTGCTTGTGGATTCAAAAATTCACACTCCTGTAGTATAGTGGTTGTGGATTCATACTTGTCATAGGAAGATTTTTGGCTATATGGATTTAATCTTATGACTCATTGAAGTATATTAAACTTGGATTGAAAAGAGTTAGATTTATATTCCCTCTAACATAGATCAAAATAGTTTCTAATATCTAATACTAGATAGAACAATATAAATAAATATGGAGGCGAAGCAAGGCTGTGGTGGTGAACAGAGGTTTGAATTGGTGGTGGTATTGAACAGGATGACATAATTGAACATTTCTCTAAGGTGTAAATAGTAATAACAACCAAAATTATAAAAGGAATAGAGGGACTGAGACAACATTTCTTTGAGGGGAAGATGTAACAATGACCAAAATCATAAAAATAATAGAGTGACGCAGCTGGAAACGATTTCAGGTACAGGAAACCCCATATTATTGTCATATACTTATATCATATATATTTGGATACTAGTAAATCCTATTGAAACATGCATTATTGCTAAGAATAATGCATCCTATTCTTGAAATCCTATTGAAACATGCATCGTTTGAGAAGTGTATCAATTTCCTCAAGGTCAAATTGAAGCTAAGAATAGTAATTGTAAGATAGAGAAAGCTTCGAATGTGGCATTTGATTCTACATTAGTTTAGGTTGAATATGAGAAATCCACATATAGCTTTAGAAAGACATTAACTTTGGGGTAACAGGATCCACATCTATCAAACCAGCTTCCTCTAATTTGCATATAAAGAATCTCTACCCTTTTGATGGGAAAGTTAAGGTCCATCCCCAAAATAACTCAACTGATGTTAGGAAATTATGTCCAACCACCTATAAAAACGTTCCCATACTATCATCTCATATTCCCTTGAACTTCTCCACATACCAGAGTTCAAATATTAAACGTGGAAGTTTTACCTATACTGGATGTTTAGTAATCCTATCTGATTGAGGATTGAAAGAGAGTGTCCATTTTTTTAGAATTAAGAATGTTGTTCCCTAAAGGATTTCAACTGTAAAATATTCATGGCAATGACCATCCTTACCTTTTATCTCACATATATTGAAAATTCAAAAAGGTTTGGACCCAAGTGTGTGATCTTTGGTTGTTATTGTTCGAAATTGGTTCCAAATATTGATTTCCATTTTAAATCATTGCATGTGATATAAAATCCTTGTATGTGATATATATTGAAAATATGTTGTAAATACAATAATAATTCATAAAAGAAAATCCATTAGTATCATTGTCAAAACAAGAAGACCACTAAATATTAAGAACAAAACAATTCAAAAGTACACTTCCTAGATACACTTCAGATCTGCAAGTACACAATGTTTAGGCAACAACGTTACAAGGGATGGAGTTACAAGTACATAGGCAACAACTTATCAAAATTTTCCCAAAATTATAGAAAGTAATAAGAAATAAATTCTCTATATTTAAAGCCTTCCCAGGGGGGATTTTGTGCAGCCGAAGATGACGCTTCTCCTCTTGTGCTACATGCACCTAGCATATAGGTAAACATCACAACTTCGATATGCTAACAACATCCAACATTAATATAAACTGAGTTGTTAAATAGCCTAAATCGAGCATTTGTCTAACCTTGTACCTCACTGATCCATGAGTTCTTAATCAACTGATCGTGTTCCACCGAAGGAAGACCCCTTGCTGAGGCACATGTGTATGTCATAAAAAATCGTTAGAGAGGATTGAGCATATGGTATTTCAACAATGAACATTATAATAAGGTATATGTTTGCAAGCATACACACTCCACATGTAAGAAAATGTATATGTCCAGATGCACTACTAAAGTGATGTGGAAAGAAAGGACTCAACTGGGCAATGAAAGAGTGCCAAACCTCGTAGATCATTGACCAGTGTGTTCTCGATCAACCAGTTGTGTTCCATCAAAGGAAGACCCCCAAGTGAAGCACATGTGTATGTCATAATAGCTTGTTAGAACCAATATTCGCATGTAAAGCACTACGCATGTGAAAACATCTATAAATCAACTAGGAGTATCGTACACAGTACCTCGAATTGTAGGTGCATCGGACTGGTGCTGCAAGCGCCTTTGTCTTTGTGTTGAAGACATCGTAGTTGAATGCTACCCCTTTCCAAGAATACACACTCCACACGTAAGAAAATGTATATATCTATATGCACTACTAAAGTGATGTGGAAAGAAAGAACAACAACTGGGATGTGAAAGAGTGCCAAACCTCATAGATCATAGATCAGTGTGTTCTCAGTCAACCAGTTAGTTTTAGTTTTCTTGCTGTGTGTGATTTAGATGCGAGAGAGTTTAAGACAAGAGGTAAGAACCTATGCATCACATTGTGACCGCTCCTCGTATTCTCTATCAATATGCATTCTTAGATAGGCACTTGCATCTCATACTTTAATATAAAACTAAAACATACATGGTGGATCGGGCTGCAATCGGTAAAACATTCTTATTTTGTTACTTTACCTATGGTATCCGGACCGTAAACTAGATAGATTCCCCATACCAAATAGTAACGGGCTAGTTGGGAATGTTTATAGGGGAGAATCCCTTACTGTTGTTGCCTACAATTTTCTAGGCCTCAACATTTTTGGTGCTAGAAGGAGGGCAGCCAGTGCATGGCTAGCCGAGGAAACTCATTTCCTAGAAATTACTCAACCTGTAACAGTTCTGATAGCAGTTTGTTTCCCAATCCAATTCCTGAAGAGAAGGGTAGAGTGCATTTGTATTCGGTCAATAATGAAGTAGTTAATGATATGAGAAGACATACTAGAGCATATGTAAAGAAGATTGGAGGATTACCAATTATCCCTTACTTACCCTGAAGAGAATATGAAAAGAAAGACCACCCTATATTGGAAGACTCTGTGTTGGTTGGAGATTTGGAAGAACTTGTGGAAACAGCCTTACAGGAAGTTGTACAACCTTTGAATCAAGTAGGCCCAGATACACCTTACAGTTCACCTGTTAATACTCCTATTCATTCACCACCTCACTCTCCACCTAGACTCATGGCAGGTGTAAATGCAAACCAGCCACCCAACCCACCAAAACCACCACCTGCTTGGAAGTCTAGGTCACCTCTATACCTAGCACCTCCTTTGCATGACTTACCTCAAGCTTTTGAGAAAATGTTTCCAAAGTTTGACACAAGTGTGAATATTTTAGTATATGATCATTTGCAAAGTTTCTACTTGGCCATAGAAGGATTAAGGGCTGGAGATCATGAAGATATAGTCTGCAGACTGTTTCCACATACCTTGAAAGGAGCGGCAGCTTCATGGTATTTTTCTCTGCCTGCAAACTCAATCACATACTGGGATACTTTTGAAAGAATATTCAAAAATAAATATGCCACCCAGAAAACTCATGTAGCTCTAATGAAAGGACTGTGTGCTTTAAAGAAAGAAAGAAAAGAAAAAGTGCATAGTTTTACCCAAAGGTTTGTTGCTTATCTTAAGAATTTTTCTGCAGCTGATAAGCCCTCTGATAAAGTTCTAATTGAGTATTATACTTCAGCTCTAGGGCCTGATTTGGCCATGTTTGCCAATATGTTAGTCAAACCTACTTTATCAGAGACTTATGAAGAAGCTAAGAGAGTCGAAGCTGAAAAGGAAAGCATAGAAGATTATCTTGAGCCTAAGGAGGAGCAGTCATGTGACCTTGAAGGAATGTCGAGAATGATGCAGAAACTATCTAACAGGGTGATAGATTTGGAAAAAGAGAAGGAGGCTCAGAAATCATATAAGCCCTACTAAAAAATGAGAGAGGATAACAATCAGTCTAAACCTCCTCCACACAGTCCTGCATCAACGAAATTAACGGAGGTAGGTATGGATAACTTTTGCACCTTTCATCAACAGCCCCATTCTGAGAAAAATTTCCCTCAATGGATAAATTCAATGACATTAGTAATGAATCAACTATTGGATTCTAAACTAACAGAAGTTGATGATGAGGAGGAAAAGGGTAATAAATCCACAGATAAACAAGAAGATAATGCTCTGGTTTTATGGGACTGTGTCTGACTTTTTAACATAGAAGACAAAAATTCATTGAAACACGAAGAAATATCAAAAACAAATGAAACAACAAGAAGTCAAGGTTTGGTAAGTAAACACAACTCAATACTTCCAAAGATTAAGAAATTTCAAGAGAAGATGAAGAGAATACAGAAGAACAACACAGATGATGAAATACCTAAACTTACCATTAGCAATCAAGATCCGAAACAAGTCAACATTGAAGAAAAAGTGGGTAATGTCAAAGAAGATCTCAAAGCACCTGAAGGACTAGAGGAAGAACTTCCCACCAACAACCAACTTGTAGAAGAAATTGTTGAAGCAAGTGTGGGAGGCAAGACTAGGTTTAAAACCCCACCATTCCTCCTAACTCTTGAGATTTTAAGCCATAATGTGCACAATTGTTTAGTAGACTCTGGGTCATCATTTAATGGCATGCCACTTGCAGACTGTAAAAAGATTAATGGGAAACCTAAACCTACTGACTGGTAGGTTACTCAATTAGACAAGACCAATGTGAAAGTAGTCAGGGAAATGGAGGATGTCTTGATTCGATTGTCTACAAATGAAAAGATATGTCAGTACATTGATCTTGTAGTAGTAGATATACCTGATGGTTATGGACTTATTTTCAATCGAGACTGGTCAGCAACACTAAACAGGTATTTTGCTTCAGATTGGTCACATTTGTGGTTGCCTCAAAAGGGAAGTCCAAACCAGATTAAAATATTAAGAGAGCCCTACATGAAGCACAATGTTACTCAGTTGGAGGATAAGAATGAACCAGTGATTTCTATGTTGGGAAATTATCTAATTGAACTAGAACCGAGAAACTACCAAGCGAAAGAAGCTAGCAGTACATCAGACACCCAACTCGATCTCCTTCAGTTTTCACGAGTTGACGAGATTGATTGTAAAGTAGTAGTTTCAGTTTCAGATATAGTTTTTTCAAGACCAGTAGATGTATTTTTTGATAATGGTTAGGTCTTTTTTATTTTGTAGTCAAGCCTAGCCCCTTAACTTACAAGTTGTCAAATTTATAGGGGTGGGCAGAGGACTAAACAGTTAGTGGTTTAGTTCTTAATTTTTATTTTTATTTGTCTTGATTTATATTACTTGAATTATCTTGTATATAAATAAATTGATTTGGTTTTTTATTTTTGGTTTACTTTATTTCTGTTTGTTTTTAGTTTAGATTTTGATTGATTTCAATAAAAGAGGCAAACTTTTGGTTGCATGGACAACATCTAAATTCTGGATTAACTAAAGTCCTCGAGTGTAAGACTGTGTACTATTGTTTTATCTGAACAAATTTCTTCTAGTTCAGCAGTTTTCCTGAATGGCTATGAACACATTGAATTCCTACTTAATCCTTGTAAAATAAATCAGGATCAAAATGTTTGGAATACTATTTCGAGGCTCCATCCATCTCACATTTAAAAATGTCCTAGGGAGTGACAGCAAAAGGCCCATGGAAAGGAAGTAGGGTAAATAGTATATTATATATAAATGATCCCATGCCAAGAATTGAATGCCAAAAGGAAAATAAGAGTCAAAAGCTCCTAAGAAAGCAATATGTATCAAAAAAAAGTACTAAACTATATGAGTACAAAATTGCCAAAATTTCTTCTCCATCCGTGAGCTGAAAATTAAATATATCTCTCACACAAAAGGACACTATGGATAGAGGATCCTGAATAAAAATTCAGAAAGAAAGGCATGCAGGAGGACTCAAAAAAGGACAAAAAATTCCAAAAGCACAAAAAGTGAAAAATGGCATGGAAATGAGGAACAAATGAATATTTTATGTTTACCATATGTTACAATCTTGTGGTGTCCAAGCTGGAAGCTACCTGAAGATAGAGGTAATAAATGAAGCTCATATTCCTAGCCTCAAAAGAGTTATCTTGACTTTGAAATCCTGGTTTCCATTTTCCTAATTGAACTATCATCAATGATTAAAAGTACATACATTTGCCATTTGGGAAATCCAGACATCTAGAAGAATTCAACATGTTGGTTTTATTGTTAAACAATCTGTTACTTAAGGAAGAAATTGTCCAGAGATCTGGGTTCACCAAGTAGTCACCAATTTTTGCAGCTGCAACAATTTCCCAATTTTTTTTAAAATTTTGGACCCTCCCTTTGATTTTATCTTTCCTAAAATGGTTTGGATTTATGAACTCTATTTTTTTTCCCTCTACTACAGTTTGGATTGTTTCGAGGTCAACTGTTTCCATGCTTTTCAAAAAATTGTTGTCTGCAAATGCTTTGGGTCATGGAGTTTAACGTTCGACTTGAAAATGTTGTCCTTTTGATCTAATTGTTTTCCTTTATCACTATCAGAGGTCAGTTGAGGTTTGATTCGAAACTCTTGTTCTCTATGTCGCCACTATTTCAGAGGTTAAACGAACTATTTTTTTTAACGCTTCTCAAGTGTGCTTAGTTGTAAATCCGCCAATCTGTAGTTTTAGAACCTCCGATCTCTGGCTTTTTTTATTGTCACGAAAACCCAGTCAACTATTTTTTGCCATTTTCGGGACTTTGAATGATTATCTTTTGTTTGACTTGAGCTTGAAGTTTTGGTTTTCGCTGTCGGAGGTTTATTGAGTAGTGAGTCAAGGTCGTAGTCATCTACGCAGCCACCGTTGCGGAAATTAACTAATGAATGACCCGATCTAAAGCCATGTTTTTTGCCGATGCACTTTTTTGTTTTATTTTATTTCAGTGTTTTTGTTTTATCACTATCGGAACAATAGTCCTCTTTGTTGCTTCCATTTCGGATGGAAAACTGCAAGCATTCCGATGGAGGCCCTTATCTTTGTCAATTCTGCAAGGTTTTTTAATATGATTTTCTCTTTTCACTATCAGAACTGTATTGGACATTTGATCGGGGGACTAGTCTTTTGCTTCATCGACGCATGACCTTTGGTTGTTCCAATCGTTGAAGATTTCATGTTTTGCGGGGCCCGTAGTCTAATTGTGTTCCGCCATTACGGCCCCTTAGAGGATTAACCATCCGACATATAACTACTCCGATCGCCAATGGTTTTATGATTACCAAGACTCGTAGTTGGTTTGACATCCATCGTTGCGGCTTTCTAGTAAACTATCTTTCCGCCGCTTAGTTGGTTTATCTGCCGATGTTTTATCAGCTAGTTCTGAGAACCTCCGACCGTCGATGATTTTCATTTAATCGCAGAAGCCATAGTCTATACGTTTTCCATCATTGCAACATTTTAGTGAAAAAACCACCCGATGTTTATGTTGTTCTGTTCACCGACAAGGAGTTTTTTCCTGCTGATGCTTTAATGGTTCATACCGCCAATAAGGGTTTTTCCCGACGTTTTGCGAGTTTTTTACCCTTTTTTGGGGGGGGTGGTGGTTTCTAATTCTTGTTAGGGTTTTTTGTGATGAGAACACAGCACAGGGTCGCATGTTTGATTCTTAGTCTCATTAATAGTGTGGTTTACGTTTTCTTGAATGATGTCCATATTAATGTTGAGTTTTTTGTTTAACTGTAGACAGACTTAGAAGATTTTTCAAATCCATTTTGATGATTGTTGTTGTGAAGAAGACGTCTCTCAAAGAAAATTCAGAAGTAGAGATGTTGCTCACAGGGGAAGATAGTGAAAGGTTGAGATCAAGGACTTTTTCCCAGACAAATTTGTGAGAATTTGATGTAAGAAGAAGTATTTCCTTTCGCATAAAGAAATTACAAGTTTCCTGTTGGAGAAAGCTTTGTGGAATTTTTCAAATGTTGTGCCATGGATTTGCTGAATGTGAACGATTTTGTTTTCAGTCTTGTGTCCATGAACTGTGAGATCGTTCTAACTCTTTGAACCTATGTTCTTGTATGAATGCTCTCTAGTTTATTCTATGAATTTTCCACTATGAGTAATGAATGTTGTTCATAAACAATTGGCTATATAGTTGTTCAAATATCTTAAAATGTTCATGTGTTTTGAAAGAAGTATCAACTATCTGTGATTTTTCTTAATGCATGCGCAAAACACATTACTCATTAATGAATGATAATCTTGCTCCCTAGGGATAGGTTAGATGGTTATTTTTAGTTTTCTTGCTGTGTGTGATTTAAATGCGAGAAAGTTTAAGACGAGAGGTAAGAACCTGTGCATCACATTGTGACCGCCCCTCGTATTCTCTGTCAATATGCATTCCTAGATAGGCACTTGCATCTCATACTTTAATATAAAACTAAAACATACACAGTGGATCAGGCTACAACCAGTAAAACCTTTTTATTTTGTTACTTGACCTACGGTAGCCGGATCGTAAACCAGATGGATTCCCCATACCAAACAGTAACAGGCTACTTGGGAACGTTTATTGGGGAAAATCCCTTAATGTTGTTTCCTGCGATTTTCTAGGCCTCAACACATGGATTAGTAGATCATATTCTGGTAGCTTTGATGTGTTTGCATGTTTAAGCTGATTGTAGGTACACAGGGTTACTATCGAAGCATTACATTCTAGGTATCTACGGTGTCCAGGGAGGGTCCTCAACCTTTGTCCTTCATTTGTTCTGGATCTGAACCATTCATCCTAGTGGAACACCTTACTGTCCATAGAAGGTGAAATATTCCAACTAACAAATTTGGCGACTCCACTAGGGATCGGATCGTCTCCCTACTTCCCATCGAATTTCGAGATATCCAATGGTAACTTTATCAAAATGGGAGGCCATAAGGGATTGTGTCGAATGGAGTCATTAATCAACTTGGACAAGTCAGGTAAGTCCAAAGTTGCTAGGAAAGGTAACTGTCGGTTGGGTTGCACATACTGGTAATATTGATATGGCATATAATTACCAGTAGGACCATAAGTTGACTAAAAAATAGGTTGTTGTGAAGAAGAACTAATGGAAAATCCGCCCGCAGGGGGTTGATTTTTAGGATCAAGACCATTAGGACCACTAGGGCCTCCTGGAGGAGGACCACTAGGACAACTAGGACCACCAGGACCACCAAGACCACCAGGAGGCAGACCACCAGACCCTCCAGAGCTACCAGGAGGTAAACCTCCAGAGCCTTTGGAACCACTAGGTGGAAGGCCACTAGACCCTCCAGACCCATAAGGAGGAAAGCCACCATGCCCCCTAGGACCACTAGGACCACTAGGACCAAAAGGAGGAAAGTTTCCAAATCCTCTAGGACCATTAGGCCCCCCAGGGGGAGGACCTCCATAAGGCAGTCCTCCGGCACCTCCTGCAGTATATATAGGTATCCCTTCCATAGCTGGCATGTAAGACCAGTTGGGTTTCCCCCATGACGTAAAAGTGTTACTAGGGTATGGAATTCCTGTAGGATTGGGTGGATGATTACCTACAGGTATTTGATAACCATAACCTTAAGAAGTTTGAGCAGTTATAGGTTGTGCCCCCAAGGACTGACCTGAACTGGATGGGGGATTAAGCACATTAGTATGGGTGGGAGGGACATAAACTGTAGATGGTTCTATGTTAGAGGTCTTCCCTTGACTAGGTACAATTTCGGTGCCAGATAACGTAGGTTGTGCTGGGGGTTGCCCCCCGGCACTAGAAGGTATTGACAAAACAGGAATTGAAGGTTGGGCCCCAGGTGCAGAAGACCTGGGAAGTTTGGGAATAGACATAACATGAGAGGTGGTGGGGGTGGTAATTTGACCTAGTTTGTGTGGTGTTACCGTATGATCTATAATCGGTTCAATGGGTCTCATAGAATCGGCAAGTGAAATATATCCCACGGGAATAGATGTGGAACGTGATGGTGTCGGGCCTAATAGTTCAAATATTTTCTTGTTAATCTCCTGTGCACGAAGAATGGTAGCACGGTATTTCCTACGTTCTTCTTCATCTTCAGAAGAGTTTAAATGGGTGCCAAATGAGGCAATGGCCTGTCCTATAGAGGTATCCAAAAATGGAGCATTGGGACCATAATCCGGATGGGTTGTATCGTCAACATGACCTTCCGTGGGAGAATGGAATGAGGTATTTCCCCGAGAAGGTTGTTGGACCAAGGGAGGAGAGTGTGAAGAGTATGGTACTCCACTTTTTGCAACCACATTATCTCCCACTTGGGAGGTGGTAGCAGCTCCTTGATCGATAGCTTCCATTGGATTTTCTCCTGAACTAGGAGTAAAATCGGGTGGCAAGCCCCATACTCTTCTGAACTGTCTTAACTCATCTAGTTTGTATAGTTCCTATCTAACCTAGGGTCTGAAAAACTAGAAAACACACTAAAACATTTCCCTACACAAGCTATAGGTCAAAACAAGCACACTTAAAATGATAGGAGGAGTTCAAAAAGTCGGGTCTCTCACCGGGATTGTCAAGAAGGTGCCACTCACGATATACCTCAAGGGTACGTGCATAGTAATCTCCTAGAATGTTGTTTTCGATGTATGGATCCAAGCAAGACAACCAAAGGGCGTTTCTCAGATGGATAGGGTATCCTAGTGGGGTCTCCCGATATACTCAAGGTACGTGGGAGCTCGAATCGGTAGTAGTGTTGTCTAATGCATAATCATACACAAGGGGCCTTCCGATATACAATCAAGTATGTGAAGTACCTTTCTATATACCTCAAGGGTATGTGAAAGGTCGTTCGATATACCGACGGTACGTGGAAGAACTGTGTGAGTCCCAGAATGTAATGTAGACAAATAACAACAGCTCCTAAGCTTAACAACCCCTGAACACGTCTCTAACCTATCACTCCAATTGCTACGTGAATTTTAACCTATAACTATCGTTAATTTTAAAGTGGATGGTTAGGTGAATGTATGATGTTTTGACAGAAAATTAAAACCATGCAGTATGCTTGTGCAAATATTTCACTTTACCGTTCAATATGCATACTTACGGGAGGGAAAGAGAGAAATTTATTTTGTTTCAAAACCTAAAAAATACTTCCAAACAACAGTTTTGAACACAACATCAAAGACAACCAGTACTTTTCCAAACTGATTTCTCTTTTATGAAAGCAATGAGAAGGGGAAGAATCTCTTTTCCTAAAAGAAAAACAAGAAGCACACTATATGCAAATGCACTCTATTTTTTCAATTTTCTCAAAACATAAGCAAATCTAACTTAAAACTACCATATTTTTTTATTTTGATTGAGATAGTTGTAAATGCATAAGAGAGGAAAGAATATGAAGATCCTGAAAGCTTATGAAGCCAATCAAAGAACCAATGTCCCATGCTCAATGATGATAACCCAGTCTCAGTCAAAAACAAAAAAAATTAAAGGAAGGAAAAAGAAGTTTACTATGCAAACAAGAAATGAAACCTAGAAGCTAATCTAGTGTTCTTCTTTTAGTCTATATAACAGAAACGAAAAGAGATCTTACTAAAACCCTAAGCTTTTCAAGAAACAATAAATCCTTTATCAAACACAACCAACAAGCACCAAAGTGAATGAACAATCAAAAGGCCTAATATAGCTTTTGAATTTCCTAATCAAACCAATCTTAAACCATACAACTTCAAGCCACAAGCATCAAATTCTGTCACACAAGCCTGACAGTGCAGGACTGAAAGCAACACAACTCAAATTTTTACAAAAAAAATGAGGAAAAAGAGCCTTGGAATGATGCCTACCTGGCACCGCGCTTCTCAGGTGTTGACAGGGCAGTTCTATCCCAGCACTGCTTCTTGCCAATGGGATACAGGCGGTGGCATCGCGTGCTGCCCACTCTGTTCAGGCGGCGGCACCGCTCCTTGTACACTACATGGGCTCAGTTCCCTGTAAAATTCCAAAACACAAAGAGAACAATAGATCCAGTCAAAAAAAGACTAGATCAAGGTCAAAACTACAAGATTGAGTATAAAAATAGAGCACAAAAGGTTGAAATGATTCAGATCTGGAAAGATCTGGAAGTTTCAAACCCAAATGGACTAAGTCAGAAAGCAGATTTGATTGAAGAGAGTTGGAGAAGGAGCCTGGATTCAAACAAGACTTGAGAACTGAGGAAGATCAGAACAACTGATACATATATCTATTCCCCAGTGGAGGTTTGGTCAGTTTAGGAGTGGTTTGTATAGGTCCCACTACTAATAACATCGCCGAGTATGAAGCAGTCATCAGTCTTCTGACTGAAGTTGCCTCCCAGGATGTTCATGATCTAATAGTCTTGATGGACTCACAACTCATGGTTTGTCATTTAAACCATGTTTACACCATTAGAAACCTCGTGCTCCTCCGGAGAGTACGTTTTCTAGAAAGGTCATTTGAAACCATCACTTATAGGCATATCCCTAAGGAACATAATGTAGTTGCTGAATCATTAGCTAATTACATCCTAGATTGGCATATTGCCCATTCATGACGTCAAAATCAAACATGATACATTGTAAATAAACATTCAAAGACACATAAAACTCATAGAAAATGCATTTTCCATTTGAAACATATAAACACCGTGTAAAATTCTGTATATATATATATACAAAAAAGTTTACAAAAATAGGTCCCAAGACCTCATCTGAAGCACGTAGGATTTCAGGAAAAATCATCATACAAAATCCTGAAGTTGTCAACTTTCAGTACATATCTCATACACTAGTGGTGCTCGTGATAACACATCACCGCTCGAGCTACCCTACGTAGCAGCCTACTAGACCGACCCAGTACTCCCACTGTGGATCTCTAATATCTCATCGAAAGGTCATCAATGTCAGCATCTGAGATATCCAAGGTCAACCTCTCCAGGTTTTCCTCTAGCTCCCCGGTGATATCATCACCCCATGGTACAAAGCGGGCTCCAGCTCGCCTGTCCAACGGAGTAGCTCCTCCAAGTCATGCTACTCCAACATCTGCATGAGAATATACAGGTCTCATCACTTAACATAAAAAATATAAAACATCAAAAAACATAAAAACATTTCATCCATTTTAGGGTTTCTTGCTTCTTACTGATGTCGCCCCACTGTCTGCCAGGTGGGAGTGGTAGGTCAGGATCTCCGGTGAAGTCCGTACCTGCATATGCATAATCCTCAACCATGAGGATCTGATATCGAAGCCATCTGAAGAACAGATCACCAAACTTCACACTTCCCCTACCTGCTCCTATACAAGCCATGACTTGGTCCCACCTCAGCATACGAGGGTCCTTTGCTCTCAGACTCCGGAAGACCACCTGAGGTCTCATCTGTGGTACCCACTCGAAGAAGAAACAGGCTAAAATGGAGCCAAAGCCAAACTGGTTTAGCTCTCCCTGCCGACACTTAGTCAGTTGATCTTTGAAGTTTGGAAGCATGGCTTTCGCCCAGTTGAATACCGTTGGTGCCATGGCTTCTATGGCATATAGCATCTGTGCCCTAGAAGCTTGGTGTACACCCTGACTCCCAGCCATCCTCTGCATAGTAAATAGGATGATCTATAAGGGGCCATCCATCACTGCTCTGATGGGTATTTTCTTCCCCGATGTGCTCGTCCCTGGAGCACACTGATGATCTATAAGCTATCGAGTTGTGATATCCCCTCCACGGGAAACTCTCAGTGTGATGGGGGCACCCCGTCTTGAGAGACCAGTCAAGAAGTAGATGTCCTTTACTTCCACTGTAATAATATGGGACCCCACCTCGAAATACTGCTGCTCTGGATTCCACATCTGCAGTATGTGTTCTAGTAACCGCTCATGTGACACCATGCTTGGGGTCCGGAAGAACTTCAGGAGCCCACAGTCCCGTAATGCGGTAATACAACCCGCATTTCTCTCAGCAAAAGCATCATCATTGTCATGTGTTCTTTCTTTCCATATCACCATCTTTTGAGCAACCAAGACCCGCCAAAAACAATCATAGCATGCCTTAGAATCATTCCTAATCATTAAAAATCAAAAGAATGACTTATTATTGCTCATGTTATTAGTTTAAAGTCTCCACGGCTGGCACCGCCTGTGCACTGTTGGAGACAGGAAGTGGCACCACCTGTCAACCATGTTGTAGGTGCGGTTCTTGGGTGGTACCACGTATCCCACAAGGGGTAGGCACAGTGCCCTCTTTTAAGGTTTTAGGGCTCCCCATATGAGCCCAAAACCCGACCAAAACTCAAAATAAACACTATGAAATGAAAGAATAGGGTGTTAGTTGTAAACTGCAACTTACAGTGCTAAAAATGGACGGTGGAAACTCCCGGTATCAACTACTGAAGATCTGGCTAAGAAAGTGCTCCAAATGCTCTCCACTATGGGTAAATATTGAAATGATTTGATTTTTTACTATTTACATGACTTATATAGGCATTTTTGGGTCTGACATACTATAGTTTTGATATCAAATCACATTTTAGTCAAAATTTATCTGTCGTAATCCCTTAATGCTAGTTGTAAATGCATTTAACACTTGTTTCTGAGTCGATTGCAGGATAAGAGAACGATAGTCAGAAGCTTTGGAAGTTTGTTTATGGCATTTTCGCACTTTCGTAAAATGGAAAAGGTTGATGAGCGTTCATTACGACACTTTGGTCAAGCTCTTTAAACCTAGTATCAAAGGTCTAAGTCCATTTCAGTTTCTTTCCAGGCTCGTAAAAAATTGACATTGTGTAAAGAAGCGTCCTGGAGTCTTCTTTTCACCTCTTTTTCAGGCTCCTTAAACATGAAAAGATCGTCGAATCCATTTCCAATTCTTTCCAGGCTCGTAAAAAATGACATTGTGTAAAGAAACCTCATGGAGTTCTCTTTAAACTCTTTTTAGGCTCCCTAAATATGAAAAGATCATCAAGCGATCTTTTCTTCTTCACGCTCATTAAAATATTTGAAGAGTCGTCTGTCCGACAGTAGGTTATCTCTTTTTCGGTTCGGATAGTACTATTTATGAAAAAGGAACACTCTAGCCAATAATGACTGGAAGAGTTCTCTAAGGTATGATTTTACACTTTTTCGGGCCTTAGAGACTAAATCATACGAAAAAGGACCCCTTTGGAGTCTTCTTCCGTATTCATTCAGACTCTCTAAACATGAACAATACCGAGTTTGCTTTCAGTGGACTCATTAAATTAAACATTGAGAGACCCATTTTGGGAATGAACCCCTCCTCTCTCAGGTTCATAAAACATATGAGTCTGGACTTGTCTTCTGATGAGCTATATCAAGTGTTTGTTACCCTCTTTGAACTCATAAAACTGAAAAGAGGCACTCATCGATCATGATGGGGGAAATGGGAAGGGAATCATTTTGTAAATAATGGTAGTTGTTTGTCATTACCTTTGAATATGGCACTTGTATGCACATCATGTCAGTCAATTGGGTATTCAGCTGATCTCTACGACGATCCACTTTCATGATTCATGTCACTCCTTTGAGTCTTACAAAAGAATGCATTGTCCACTATCGCATTGTGTGTCTGTCCCGTCCAGTCATGCTGCCAAGTATTTTTGTCGTGTCGCCCGATGTTCAAAAGGGGATTTGAAGAAGTTTTACCTCTGCAGTTTACATAGTCTTTGTGTCAGTATCTTTGAGTCAGTCTTATGGTTACTAAATTCACATCATTCTAGAACTATGTTCTGAGTTTCGTGTCGTCTATGTGGGACCCATCATGGCCCTCCTTCGACGAGACTTTTCCCGTCGACATCAGCTCATCATCCGGGAAATAGTCTTAGAAACAATATTTAGTACCTTGATATCTATATGCCTTAATGGAAAATTCTCTCGCTCTCGACATAGGTTGACATCATTTACCTTTGATCGATAGAATCGATAAGGTTTTCAACATCAGGACATCTATTCACACCCAGTAGATTGTACTAGGGTACCTTGGGAATCATTGACATTAATGGTGATCTCCCTTGCACTTGTTAACGGTTCACATCATTGGCTGGTAATCAAGTGGTTTCTACCATGTTCGACTTCAGATCATTGTAATCACATGGATAGAATTGTACTTTGTGGAAGACGAGACGAAGACCCTAGGTATTTGTTTAAAGCGTTCATTGCTTTCCCCAGGTTGCAATGGATTTTTGTATATCTAGCATGGATCCACATTTGTATGGTCATGGCTATGCTCAAATTTGCATCTGTATGACAGAGATCTACATTTGTATGTTTGGTAGATGTGTCCAAGTTTGAGTCCTCTATCACATGGATCTATGTTGTATTCTAGTAGCCATGCTTTTTTATTCCTCTCATGGATCTGCCTTGTATTGGTCTGCAGCCATGAGTTAGTTACTTGTGTCAATGAGTCAACATACTGATGTACTACAGATGCCTACTTGACAACATGCTCCGATCGAGCCAACATTTTCACCTCATAGCAATGACTTTTTCTCTCAAAGCTCTTGTTTATTGTATCCCTCTAAGACTCATGCTTTGGGGGGCATCTTGTTATACCAAAATCCTGTCATCATCATGTGATAAGACCTTTGACATACCTATTTACCCTTAATCCCAGCACTTGGAGTGGAAACCCATGCTAATTGTCAATCTTTCATGAAAATTCCCAGCACCACACTTTCCCTGTTTTCCAGAAGAGGTACCTCGTTTGCACCGCCTATCCCTTGTTGTCCACAACCGGTGCCACTACTTATGGCCCTTAGTCCATAAGTGTTTCTTACCAGAACCGCTCTGTCATTGAATGAGAAACGCGATATCCTAGGTAAAAAGGTAAAAAGAGAAATTTCTCGAGGCTTTTAGATCATGAGCCTCGTGTCCTCCCTTATCCCTATCATTGTGGGTTAGTTGAGCTCAAGATCCCTCATTCTAGGATCTTAGAGGCCACCTCATCCACTAATCTCTCAAACATCCCTATCCATTGAGCCTTATAAATACAAGCTCATATCTATGGTTGAGGGAGAGAACTCTTAAGGTATTGTTTTGTTGTTGGATTGATCACTTGGCCCAAGCCATTGAAGAGCATAGAGAGCTAAAGTCGAAGCTTATGGGGATGAGAGTGCTTGGTTTCATGGATATGCATGTCAACACTAAGGATTGATTGGTTGTAAACTTCTCCATTTTTATATTAATACAAAGCTGATTTCCATCCCACATTATTGTTGTTGTTTGATTTCACATGTATGTTGTTAGATTCCTTAGTCACTGACATGGATTAGTAGATCATATTCTGGCAGCTTTGATGTGTTTGTGTGTTTAAGATGATTGCAGGTACACATGGTTACTATCGAAGCATTACATTCCAGGTATCTACAGCGTCTAGGGAGGGTCTTTGACCTTTGTCCTTCATTTGTTTTGGATCTGAACCATTCAGACCAGTGGAACACCTTACTGTCTACAGAAGGTGAAATATTCCAGCTAACATGCCATGCCTTCTATCAATACTTCACAACCTACTGGTGGAAGCCGACAATAAAGTGGTCTTCTTCAAGCTGGATCAACTACGCAATGTGCTCTTCTAATGCTTTTGCATTGTCCATGCTCATCGTCGCGACGATGCGCAAGCTATAGACAATATACTCCATGGGAATGACTGCCTTTTTCCCATAGACTAGCTTAAATGGTGTCTAGCCTGTTAGCCGTTTACAAGTAGTGTGATAGGCCCATAGCATTGTGGGAATTTTTAGGTCCCAATCATCATGGTTAGTATTACATACCTTAGTCATCACTGTTTCCAAGATTTTGTTGAACACTTCGACAGTACCATTTTCCTGTGGATGGTATGGTGTACTCCTCTTAGGTTTCACCTTCAACTCCTCAGTTAGCGCTTTCACAGTTTGGTTGACAAAGTGACTGCCCTGGTCACTCATCAAGATTCTAGGACACCCAAACCATGTCACAATGTTTTCCAAGATGAACCTTGCTGTTGTCGTAGCGATACAATCCACAACTGGTGTATCTTTTTCCCACCTAGTCAGATAGTCGGTTGCAATAATGATGTATCGCACACCGGTCCGCTTCCCTAGTGGATTAATAGGACCCACAAAATCCACAGCCCATCTATCAAACGGTTGTAGAGTCACCTACAGTACCAGTGGCATCTCATCTCGTTGCGATGGTTTACCGACACGCTGGTAGATGTCACAGCTCCTCACATATTATGTGTCATCATTATGCAATGTAGGACACCATATCCCAGTGCGCAATACCTTTCGTGTAGTAGCCTATTCTCCATAGTGGCATCCCGCAATTCCTGTGTGCGCTTCTTCTAGAATGGGACCCTACTCATGCAGTAAAATAAACCGTCGCAAGATTTCATCTGGTCTAGATTATATAATTTCCCAGTAATTAGTTGAAAATCAAAATCCTTCACGGCCGGCTACTTCTTTTGGCTAGTTGACATGTCCTCCGGGGCGACACCAGTGGCCAAAAGATGAATAATTGGTGCATAGTGATCATCTGTGATGTTAACATGAAACAATTGTGCATCTGGCAATCCATCATCAATATTGGTCGGGTCTTCACCATTCTTGACGAGAGACAGATGATCTGGACTAGCATTCAACCATCCTGGTTTCACAACTATTTAAAAATCAAAATCCTGGAAGAGTAACAACCATTGACAGATCTTCCCCACCAACACAGGCTTATTGACCAAGTATTGCAAAGTAGAATGATTGATGAACATCTTGAAATGTCCACCCAAGAAATAGTGCCAGAACTTTTGCAAGGCATAAACCATTGCCAAACCTTCCCTTTCCGTCATTGTATAATTTCGTTCAGCAAAGGATAACTTTCTATTGGCATATGCGATGGGGTGATCCAGGTATCCCTCACCTGGTTGCGCAAGAAAAAACCCCAGCGCAATGGGAAAAGCGTCGACGTGCACATGGAACACCTTTTTCCAATCAGGAAAAACTAATATGGGCGCAAAGGCCATCTTAGCCTTCAAAGTGTCAAAACTTCCTTGACATTCCTGATTCCATTCATATGCTGCATCCTTTTTCAGTAGTTTCTCCATGGGGGAAGTAATCTTCAAATTCGTCGGCGGTGGTAAACCGAGGATAAACGCGATCTCACCGGATCGACCAACAGACCTTCCTTGCATACTATGTGCCCAAGTAGTATGCCAAACGGTGCACAGAAAATACACTTCTTAGAGTTTAACGTGATCTGATGCTGTCGACACCTTTCTAGCATCAGTCGCAAGCTATCGAGATGGTCCCTAATTAGGCCATAGACAGTCCAATCATCCATATACACCTGCAGGAACTTTTGAATAAAGTCTTTAAATACAGCGACAACTACCTGAGAAAATACAACTGGTGCATTTTTTATCCCAAAAGGCATGACTGTATATCAAAAAATAGCCCCATTCAGTGACAAAAGTGGTCTTATGGTGATCCTCCTTAGAAATACAGATCTAGTGGTATCCTGAAAAGCCATCCGTGAAAGAATACATCTCCTGGCAACCTATGCCTTCAAGAACTTCATCTGTAAAAGGGGTCAAGAACTGGTCATGCATGCATGCATCATTCAACTTCCTTAGGTTGATGCAAATGCAGATTTCTCCTGTCTTTTTATCCTAGACCACCATAGTACTTATCCACTTGGATTATTCTACAGGCTCGATGATCCCAGCATCAAGCATCCAGTCTATCTTGGCCTTCACACGGTCCTTTTATCGTGGGTGCAGTCGATACAGCCTCTGTCGCACAGGTTTGGCATCTGGTTTCAACAAGATTTTCATTTCCCCTAGGTCTCCTAAAATCCCCTTCATCTCTGAAAATCGTGTCAAAGGTCCTGGAATTCATGTAGCAGGTTTGTGATCTTGGCCATGGTTTCCTCATCCTAGCAGTCCCCAACATTGAAAAATTTTCGGTTCTCTACTGACCCAATGTTGACTTTTCGGATCCTCAACGGCTGACTCATCGAGTCAGTCAGTATGTCTGGGGCTACGACATTGCGAATTCCTTCTGACTCTGGAATATTAAAATTTTGCAACTCATCATCATCTTCAGGTTCCCTGGACAAGTTGGAGCATGCCATCATGGGTTGGATGGAGCAGTGTGCATGTGGATCAACCAGGTATGTTGGCAGGGATGACCTTTAGTACTACGTCACAGATGATTTGTAAAGCATTACATACCACTAGGTTGGTGTAATGGAACCTAAACATTTGCGCAAATCAAATAGACAACTCCTCCCAAGTGGTGATAGTTCTACGCAAATCTGCCGCTACATACCAGGATCTCGGCATCTCTTCCAGGGTGTGAACGAAAGCGTGGACCCATTCATCTCTGGGTCATGACGCCCATAAATTCTAACACTCAATCAAATGACTGGTGGGATCATTCCATCTGTCATATCTCCTAGCATGATAGACCTATGAATTGCCAAAGTGCACCATCATCAATATCCGGCACTGTTCCCAGTCATGGATCATCTGTTTATGTGTTGCCCACCATTGAGTCAGAGTAGCCTTCAGTGCTACATCGAGAGCCAGTATCCTTTGTGGTTCAAAAACTTTCTCTTCTAATTCTTGAAAGAACTCTGATAGTCCTGGCAGTCCTTCATTGAATGGGAAAATCGACAGTCTCAGTCGCAACACGCCGGAGGGACTGTGTAGTCAACTAGCATTTCCTGAATGACACTTCATGCAACCTATTCGGCCAATTTTCTAGAGCATCATCAAAGTCAGAGGTCGCAAAACTTGCGTTGCACCATCCAATTTCACCATCAACAGTCGAGTGAATATAATACTCGTACATATTATAGGCATGGTCCCAACTCCTACCAGCTTCATCCCTTACAGGTTCAATATACGAACGTCCTTCTTGAGGGTCCATAGGAGAAATGACCCTCACATCTTGGTTTTCAAATGTCATAACTTGTTTCTTGAAGTTGATAACCTCCATGATATCAATATCCCGTCCAATCCCTAGCAGAGCGGGATAGGAACCACCATCTTCGACTACTTCTATCACATCAAATTCAGCATGCGTTTTCATACCTTCAATGTCGACAACCAAGTTTGAAATGCGACCAATGGGCTAAACTTTTTCCCAATTTGCTAGTTGAAACTGCACTGGCAACCATCCCAATGCTGGATTTCCCATCAATTGCCAGGTTTGCTTGGTCGGAAAGTTTACATCTAATCCAAGATCTAGAATGACCGACTCAACCTCATAATCTCCGATCTGGATATTCATCCTGATCTCCTTGCATGTATTCCTCTTTTGCAAAGAATTCACTGCAGAATATTTCACTGCCTTCTCTAGGTGGTACAATAATGTCTCAAGCTCAACAAGGGCGTCAGGGTCCCTTGCCAGCGACAGACAACTCTCAAAAAACTTTCACAAGGTACCATGCTGTCGCGATGGTCCTACCTCTACAGATGGATCAAAACCAAATGGAATGTCAATAATTGGTAACTTACCCGGATTTCTCCTGATTGCATGCTTTTCCCTAAATAAGGTGTCTTTCTCTATTGCAATGTCAAATTCCACCTTTTTCTTTCCAGCAAGTCGAACTTGCTGCCATTTTCCGTCATCTCAAGTTGTCGTACCAGCATGAGTGACGATCCTAGCATCGACATCCTTCATTCATGGTTTGTCCTGAATTGTTGCAACTATCGGTCCTTAATTCAGGTTCAATGGCAGGTTCTAATTCAATGGATGATTCATCGGTTGGTTCTGATTCTGAGGCGGGTTTTGAGTCTGAGTCTGTGGTGGGATCTAGTTTTGCATTACCAGTAAGTTATGTACTTAGAACATAGGCTGATTCTAATTCTATACATTATGCAACTGAGGAATGTTTCCAGCCTACTATTTTGCAATCAACTGACAGTAGTTTTCAACATTATGATCGTCAGCCGCATAGTATGTACATTGCACATGAGGGCACTCCCTTTGATAGTGCCCAAATACTCCATAGGTATAACATTGGATTGATTTGTGACCTCGTCCTCCTCCTCGACTGAAGCCTCCTCCTCGTTCTCTAAACCTTCATGGAATCCTCCTCGGACTCCTTTCTAAAACTATGGTTGAGCCATCTACTGTTGCGGTGGGTTTGGTTGCTGCTAGACATAGTGCGTAGCTTGAACATATTGCGGTTGACTGAATGAGTGGTGCATGATTGTATTGTGGTTGCTGCGCATATTGTGGTTGTGCTACAATATGTGGTTGAGGTGCAAACTGTGGTTGTGCTGTAAATTGCTGCTGTGGTTGCGTAGGGATAAACTGCATCTGGGGTGGTGGGGTATATTGTACATGCATTGTTGGTTGTACCACTTGTGGTTGTGCTTGAATTGCCCGGGGGTCCACACCTTTCACAAAATATGAATCATATGTCCTTTCCTAGAGAAAATCATAAGCTCGGCAATGTTTATCATCATGTCCTACTGACCGACAAAATGTACAGTACATATTTTCTGCCTTGGTAACCATCTTCTGCATGTAATCATAGTTCTCATTTCAATTCCCATAGACCTGACATATATGACACCATGGTATACCAGCACAGCTCAACAGGTTTGGGGCTCCTGACAGCAAATCATTTCAGAATGTAGGATATGTGTCCTTGGTATGTCCACCTGCATGGCAGCGGGTGCACCAAATATCATCATGATATTCCTTGTCCTTTTTGATATCTTGTAGTTGGAGTGTCATATTGGCCAGCTATGCTTGAATCTGGTTCATTCCGACACTGGTTTCTCCTACCGACAATGCCTCCAATTTCATCGCGGTCTTCAGAGCCTCACTCTATGTTGCAATCTTTTGCTGCATTATTGGTTGTCTGATATGTAGGATAAGCGCGGCGATGAAACACTCCTTGTGCTGAAAATCACTGATCTGAAAACTAACCCAAGCCATCAACGTTTTAAACCTCTGATCAAAATCCCAAATCGTCTCAATGGGGAACTGTTTGATCTCTTTCACTTCAGTAATGTACTGAGCCTCAGACTTGAGCTTCTTGAATTCCTCAAATAACCCCATTTGGATCTCATCCAATGTTTTTGTGGTACCTCTTTGAGGAATCCACGTGAATCTCATGAACCATTCTAACACACAGCCTCTAAGAGTAGTTTCTAGCTGGATTTTCTTGACATCATCATCTACAATCTGTTAGGTGGTCCAGATCGCTTCACACAAGAACTAGTGTTGCTCTGGGTCGTTAGTGCCGTTTGCATGGAATATCGGTAAATTCATTTTGTCGCCTTCCATTCTGGGCCTTCTTCCTCCTGCTGGTGCTTTATTTCTAGACCGTTGCTGACACGTCGGGCAAGTCGACACAGAATGTGTGTTCTTCCTTAAAGGTGGAGTAGTGCTAGAGGTGTGGGCGTGTTATTGCTGGGGTTTGATCCTGTCGTCCTTCCCAACGTAACCTGGTCTTGGTTGTCCTCATCATTACAAAAATGTCACTTTGTCCCGTGTAGTTGTTCCTCACAGCATCACACTTCGATCGCAGCAGTACCTTCTCCCATCCTCTACCTATTCTCTTGAAACCTTTCTCCTCCCCTTGTACAAACACTTGTTTCCTTGACGACCTTCACATTCTCACCAGAACTCATGCCCATCTACCCCTTACCTTTCCATGAATCTCCCCCTTTCATTGCGATGCCTACATCCTCCGCACACCACAGTTCCACTACTCTTGGACCATCTTCAAAATACCTTTTTCATAGATCAGCTGCTTAATTGACAGTTGCAACAATAGAAAGAATCTTCCTTGTGGTCCACTAAAGAACTCCCTTTCTGCTTTGCTAAATGACTTATTGGTGTCAACTGCAAACTCAATAATGTATCCTTCCAGGATACTGTCCAACCATGCTTCAACAGCCTGCAATGCCTTATTGTTTGTTTCTTGAAATTCCTAGATCAGCTCCGGGGTCTAGGATGTCGGCTCTCCTCCTTGGAAGTTTGTTTTCTTAGAAGTGAACTTTGCTAGCCACTCATGCAAGAGGATAGGAAACTCACAAAAGAACCATTCATGAGGACTGTTGTGGATATATCTATCCAACCAATGGCCCGTCGACAACTTTGGATTTTGATTTTTGGCTTCAGCAAATTGTCGCAACTTTAGATCAAACCACCCCTCGATCTCCAGTCGAGTCGAATGCCAAAACATATCCTCCTTTTAATCGCAACTCAGTCCTTGTAACAGAACAATTTGTTGGAGAAACCCACCAACAAAGCCTCGTCGACAAGGGTTCTCACTATGTCGATGCCCAACCAGTGTAATCTCCTTGAGCATCGGCCCAAACAAGTTTTACCCTACCCAACAAAATCCACAGAGCGGATGAAGTCTCACCTGAGATGTTCAAGGGAGTGCTGTCGAAACCGAGTTTTCGGTAGTGAGGATGGAGGATATGGGGATCCGACGAGGAGACAACATGACTGTTGGATCCATAACTATGCAGTTGACACTAACTCATTTCCATAACTAAAGATTCCATCATACATTAGTCACAGCAGCATCATTCATAAAACATCCAACCTCATAATGCAACAACACTATAACATATTTAACATAGATCGCATCGACATTAGTATAGCAGGAATAGAATAAACCACAGTGACATCAGAACAAATCACAGCATTATAATAGGTCTAGATCACCGCAGCAATGGAACAAAACAGATCGCAGCATAGAGAACCGTAAAACAAAATACAAGATTTATGCATCAATCATCATATATATTAACTTTGTGCAAAAGATCCAAAACCGAACAATTCTTCTCCAAAAACGAAGGTTGAATACATCAGAAAATAACACAGATAGATCGCAGATCCAACAGAAAATTCTTCAAAACCAGATTGCACTAGATCTCATGCGATACTCATAAGGTTGTCGATCAACACCAATCGATCATCAGATCTCTCTAGATGTCTATTTATAAACAAAACTAGATCTATAAATAGGCTTGCGCCTTTACATTCAAGGTCCACTTCTAATTAACATATAACTGCTAATGACCTATTGTGACAAAACTTGGTTAAATAATATATAAAATATTCAAAACAGTTATTTTTTCGCCCATCGCGCTGATCTGGCCTTGTGCGGTACCGCGTGAGCTTGGGCAGCTGCCACGACGCTGCGCAACTCACTTACCAAAACCCCTCCCAACACAACTAGAACCCCACTTTTTTTTCATCAAATGAAACTAGGTTGTATAGCTGATACTGTCATACTCAAAGAACACACGAAGTGAAAAACTTTATTTATTAATGAAATTGAATGGTTACATATTGAATGATCATATTAAAACAATCACGGGAAACATACATACCCCATATTTGTTTGTACTGAATATTGAATCCATGGATATTAAGCTATTATGAGAAAGCTTGACCATTGTCTCCAACATCCATTTTGTTTGGATTCCAATTATGAAAGGGACATCTGCACCATTGGGATTTTGGTAAAAGAAAAAATCATCCTTATGTTTTTGGTACCGAAGATTGACACTCATCTCATATTTTTTATGAATTTGATAGTTTCCTTTGCTCAAACGACTGTAGATGTTTAGTACATATTTTGTGTGCAAGAAGAAGTCCCTATCCCAAGTTGTTGCATCCATGTTAACATGTTTCTTGATGTGCATTTTGCACACTGACTCAACTGGAACATCCAAATAAAACAACTTTCTACATGGAAGACTATGTCCCTTGAAAGTCTTTGTTGATGCATAGACCTAGCCTCTCCTTAAGTGTCAAGCCGACCATGACAAGGCCATCCTTGTCCATCCTCATTCTCATACATATTATACGTCAATATTTATATCTCAAGATATTTTACCATAACCTTAACAATAAAATGACATTGACATCCCCTCTTCTTGGCAAATGAGGTCCTACGTTTAGCTGCTTGTTTTCCTCTTTTGTTCTTCAGGCCATATGAACATGCATAACTACATAAGCAATTTGAAATGTGAGTATATACAAAAAAATATAACTTCACTATCATTAATAACATCTAAATAATGCATTCTTGAAATACTTACATTTTGTATCTCAATGAAGCACTATCCTTTTCTCTTGGTTGTTTATTTTTTTTTGGATGAAACTACATGGAGCTTCAAGGTTCATTTCTTCCCCTCTAATGAAGTCAGAAATTCTATGAGATGAGATTTTGGCAACACGATCAATGCCTCCATTTTTT
The DNA here is from genome assembly GCA_001517045.1 of Pseudotsuga menziesii. NCBI lineage: Eukaryota > Viridiplantae > Streptophyta > Pinopsida > Pinales > Pinaceae > Pseudotsuga > Pseudotsuga menziesii. Next base: position 688,639 of record LPNX010892462.1, on the reverse strand, counting down.
CATTTAATTTCGGCCCAAACAAGATCTTTAGCAGAAAAGGTGATTATGTTTTTAGGGCCTTGTAATTCAATGTCCTCGATAGCCTGCCATTTGACTTGCTTTCCCATCCCATATCAATGCCTACAAATAATGTGCAAACAATTAGGGATTACCAAAACAACTTGTTATCTTTAAAAATAATGTTGCAATTTTGCAATTTTAATTCATTATTTTGCATATAAATATGGATTGTTACATGCAAATTTACACTTAATGCTCTTGCCATATGAGTTTTATTCTAGACTCTACATAGAAAATGAAAAGAAATCTGCCTTTGTAAAATAGATCTTGAAAAAGATTGAAAAAAACTACATATTTCCCTTCTTGGAGCTTGTCATGGATAGACTAAATTTGAATTAGTTGCATAAAGAGGTTTAAAAGATTCAGCAGTGTTGCAGAACACACTTTCAAATTGGACCTTAAAATTCATGCACCTTATTTTGTTATAAAGTTGTATCAAACATATACGTTGCAGCTGGCAGTTAAGGAGACATTGATAAGTTGCAGACAATGGTGTGTGATCAAGGGATAAGGTCCAATGAGTTAGATTTGCTAATTTTACACAACATTAGGCGTGTGGTCAAGGGATAAGGTCGAATGAGTTATCATTTCCTCTTCAGGGCATGGCCATCACTAATTCACTTAGTCAATTTGATTATCCATGCAAAATTTAAAAGTATTACTAGTACATTGTGAGGTCATGTTTCTTGTATAAATAACTTGTTCAAACTCACATAGATGGAAACCAAAACAAATATGGGTTGATCAAGTTCATTATGAAACCTAGAGACCCAACACTAATCACAAGATAATAAATAATAACTTTGATTAGTGTATCTTACAAAGTTTTAGCCAAAGCACTTTCCTTGTGGTTGAAGTATGTCTTATTGAAAATCGTCGTACTATACCAAATGGGGTTTATTAGAAGAAGAAACATCTTGGATATTGCTATTATTGTTTGAGAAGCCATGGAATGGGCCAAAAACAATCCCTAGGGGGTTTCTTTGTTAATATATAATTTGAAAAATATTACAATGGAGTGGAATAGTCATTCATCCTCACCATAATAAGGGCGCTTTGATTTGTCCCTTTTTTGTTAAGGAAGTGAAAAAAATATTAGTAAATGCCACGACATCTCTTTATAAAAATTAGGACAAGTTTGAAGAGATAGGACTCTTCCAATCAATTTTATAGGATATCCACTTGGTCAAATCCTCTATTTAATGGTTGTTGAATCCCTTGGGTATCTCGTGCATAGTAGAATATTACAAGGCTCTATCAAAGGTATGCCTCTCCCCAGTCGTAATGACAGTAAACCAGTGAATGGTCATTTTGTGGATGATTTTTTCCTATCCATTATTGGATATAAACCATGGACAACACGATGGAATTACCACTTAATTTATTCCTCAAGGGCAACACCACAAATGCACAAAACCCATTGTTATTAATTAAGTGAATGATGTCTCTCATTAGATACTATGCCAATAATGGGATTGGTTATAGGCTAGACACTTGTTTAAATTCCTTGGGATTCCCTTTAACTTTGAATTCTCCCCAAAAGAGTTGTGAGACGTAATATGTTTAAGAGTATATAAAAAAATCAATAAATGGATTTTGAAAAATCAATCTCTTGCACTGAAATCCATATTATAGTTCAATGTTATTGATGTGTACTACTCATTGTGTTGTGTACTTTCTCTCTATGTCTATGACAAGTTAGATAAGCTTCTTATAAAACGATTGTAGGTTAAATATAGAGGAGAAAATATGTTTCATAGAGTTAGTTGGATCCTAGGATACACTCCCAAGGATAAATATGAAGTGGATATTTTGGCCACCGAAACACAAGATCAATCTCTTTGCCACGGGGGCTTCACTTGTGTTGTGTACTTTCTCTCTATGTCTATGACAAGTTAGATAAGCTTCTTATAAAACGATTGTAGGTTAAATATAGAGGAGAAAATATGTTTCATAGAGTTAGTTGGATCCTAGGATACACTCCTAAGGATAAATATGAAGTGGATATTTTGGCCACTGAAACACAAGATCAATCTCTTTGCCACAGGGGCTTCACTTGTTGACCAATATCCTATCACATTAGTTCATATTGCAGGTTTTAAAATTATCAAAAATTGAACCAATATATTGCAGGTATTGGGGGGGATGAGGGGTTTAAGGTCGGGGTGGGTAGGATGGTTTATAAGGATTGAGGTATAAAAAGGGGTGGGGAGGAGGTTTTAAGTATTGGGAGGGGGTTTCAACAAAAAGAGTTTGGGTCAATATCTCTTGAAATTAAGGGTATTCTTTTATATCCCACAATTGCACGTGCTATGTGAGAGGTTCACTAAGTGAAGTCCCTATGCTCTTTGCACAAAATAGGTCACTAGAGAAGTGGAAGGAAAGGAAGCCTAAAAGAGATTGCCTAGACAATACATACATCATGGATCCCATATGGCCAAAAGATTTGGAATCATTAGAGGAATTTTGGGGTCTAAAATGGGCCTCCTAAGGAAAATAATAAAATAATAGTTAAAATAATAAAATAATATTGATTAATTTTGGAGGAAGAAAGAAAAAAACTACTTTTTGTGTTCGTATTTTCGACATATCTCCTTGTGTTTTTACTCAAATTTATAGAGGGAGAACTCGTTGGATGCAAAATTTAATTCCACATTCAATGAGTACCCACACTGCATACCTTTGATGGACCTCTCTACACCAAAAATAAGAATTACCTGAAAAAATGTGATGATGACATCATCATCACGTTTTTTCAGGTATTTCTTGTTTTTGGGGTAGCGAGGTCCGTCAAAGGTATGCAGTGTGGGTACTCATTGGATGCGGAATCAAATTCCGCATCCAACGAGATCTCCCAATCGAAATTTGAGTAAAAACAAAACGAGATATGTCAAAAATACGAACAAAAAAAGTAGTTTTTTTTAATGACAAATATGCCAATTCAACCATTATGGTTGACTTATTTTATTGAAATTCTATTGGTTCTTGAATTCCAACTCACAAAAAATTATTTTGGCACGTTTTCTTATAAGGCCCATTTTAGACCCCAAATTTCCTCTAATGAATCTAAACCTTTTTACCTTTTTGATCACTCCATTACATGTTTAGGTGAAGGATACTTTGGTATACAAAATCATTTAAAAAGTGTGGGAGGTGATCAATAAGATGTCAGCTTGGAAAAGCAAGTCCTTGAGGTTGGGATTTCTTCCCACAACCGTAGTCTATGGTGGTCCCCAATTATTCTTCAAGAATGAAAAAACATTAGCTAAATATCCATGTTTCTCAACAAAAAGACTTTACAAGAAATAAATCTAGGTCTCGAGTGACCTTTATGACAACCAGTCTAAAGAATAGGAAAAATTAGAGATCTTAAAAGAAAAATTCAAGGTTGTCCCTATAGATAAGATTATTCTAGAAAAGTTTCATATGATGATCCCAAGCATCATATTTCTTAACGTTATCCTTTCAATCCCACCTTCTTGGTGGAGTGAGTGGAGATAGAACCAAAGAATAAATTCAAATCTCAAGCCAACAGATGGATAAAAATGGATTTTGAACAAGTGTAGGCTTGACGTCAAACTCAACTAAGTCTGAATAATCAATTCTAAGGAGAAGACCTATCTTTATCAACTAAAATCCATCTATAAATGGAACCTAGAGCACCAAAAATCATGATTCCTTGGTCCTTAACGCATGGAGGAAACCTTATGAGAAATGCTTGAAAAAACTAGAATTTTTGTAGTCTAAATCACCACTATGTGATAAGAACAAAACTTCAAATAAATTCAATGTTTTATAAATATGGTAAATAATATTGGGGTGGACATTTAAGACATTTTACTCCTTACTCCCATCCAATATCACCTAGAATCCTCCCTATTGAGAGATTATCTCCCTTGGTCTATAGAATTTTAGACAGAATGATACTAGATTAGAGCTGATATCTTATATCATATTTGGAAATAATAAATTAATGTTTATTTAGCAATACACAACATAGCATCAATTTTACTTGGAAAGATGGTTTTATAACTTGTGTCCATTTTCTTCTACATATCTAGGTGCATACAAACTCGAAGGTGGACATGGAAATAATCCACCTGCACAAGTTGATGGACTAGTGCACTATGTGATATTATTAAAGTGTTGCTTGAAGAAAATCTTGAGCTTCAAGCAGCAACCGACATCAACGTAGGTCTTATCTGGTTATAACAGAGAACCAAAGAGGTGAACAAGAAAACCCCTAGCAAGATCCCCATAGGTCCGTTGATTTGTTGAATATTTCGTCGGTTGGAGTTTTATTAGTTAGCATTTAAAATAAATAAAAATACAGACAGGGCAAACAAACAATCTGTCTGGTATTCTTCGGTTTTCTGAATCCTTCGGAATACCATCACCTTAACTCTATCTATGACAAAAATCAAAGGACCTTTCATTCAAATGCTCAAGATTTAAAAATACAGTGCCTGCAGATAAATTATCCATCGGCTACTCTTCATCCAGCCAAATTATATTTATATATACAAAGCCACATTTATGGAAATGTAAGAACAACTATCCCGATGACCATCACGATTGTTTTCCCATTATAAACATTTGTATGTTCATGAATGAATAATATGGAGGCATTTCCTGCACACCTGTGCGTCTGCTCATAAAAATTTCCAATACCATGAGATGGAGTCGGTACCTGCACACTAGCGTGACCGCGCCTTCTCAGAACAAGTTACAAAGAAAGCACTGGATTCATGTATTCGGGCTCAGGATTGAACACCAGGACTCCTTTGTTAAATACATCCCTGTCCACTTTATCTACTTAAATGCATGCATGTCCCTTCCGCGTTGTTTATTTAAACTATTATGGTACATTGATGTAAGTCTCATGTATAATTTAATTATCATTGATTTTCTCTTTACATTAGTCAAAAGTTTGGCACTTAAATTCTTTAATGAGGTACGCATCATTTGTCTACTTTATCTGCTTAAATACATGCATGCCCCTTCTGCATTGTTTATTTAAACTATTATGGGACATTGATGTAAGACTCGTGGACAAATTATTTATCATTGATTTTCTCTTTACATTAGTCAATAGTTTGGCACTTAAATTCTTTACTGAGGTACACATCGTTGATTTTCTCTTTACACATCTTAATTCCAATAGGTTGGAACTTAAATTCTTTACTGAGGTCCGCATCGTCGATGTTCTCTTTTGTTGGTGAAATACTTCACCTCGGATAGTGATTTTTATAATCGGTTGTTAGTGGGAGGGATTCTTTTATGCACTTTGTTATCACACCTATATGATGAATAATTTTCATGAGATTGTTATCCTTTTATTTAATGTTCTCTTTTTGAACAAAACCCCTTAGTTCAACAAGTTTAATCCTATATTGTGTTGGATATAAATCATCCTTTCATTTTCCTTCTATAGCAAGAATGATATTTTTTGGCGAAGTTGAGATTAATAAGTAGTCTTAATAGGAGGAACCCAAGTTCACGTGAGAAACAAAGGTGCTTGCAACAAAGGTCAGTTATACATTTTGTTGTTTACATTTGAATTCATAACATAAAGATATGTCTCCTTACCATCCTCCCGTTTCTAATTCATTGTGCATTCATGTGACATTAATCCTTATTTGAATTTATGAATTGTGGATAAGACTAATTGGTCTAGCGTTAGTTAGAATTCACATGCTTTAAGATTATGTTATTTGCTTATCACACTTAATTGGGTTTGAGAAATGTTTTATGCATTTTATAAGATATCCTTTGAATTTGGGAAAGAAATATTGTTTTCTTTCTTTACTCTATCGGTGAGGTCAACCCACTCACCAAAGGAATTTTCTCATAAAAAATGGTATATAATGTGATAATCCTCCACTTGGCATATTGGGAGTATGCCTCTAACCTCGCAATCACATATGCTTAACCTAAACTTGATTCAAAGTTGTTGTTCTTAGGGAATTAGTTGTGAGTTAAAGCTAATTTTGCTCATGACTAGGGGAACTAGAGCATAGGTTTACCTCATAATCATTAAAAAAAATTCTAACTGACTCACTTGGACTAAGAAACAATGGGTATCACTATGTGAATGGAGTATGAGCGAATGGAGTATAGATTCACACTTTCAAAACCTTGGAACTTGGGTGCCATATATCATGTTTATGAGAAGGAGTAGAAACTCATACTCAAGCTCCCTTTAAATCCATAATGCAATTGCAACTTATTGTGACTTGGATCAAGAGACTAACATACTTGTAGGGAATGAATGGCTAAGTGTACCTTTTCCATTGGTAGAGGTAGATTGTTTCATTATTAAACTTGGTGAATTAACTTTATAATGTTCAATGTAATTGGCCAAGAACCTCCATAAAAATAAACAAAAGAATGGTTGACTCACAAGGGTGTGTGCGATGATATAGTTGTCATGGCGATGAGAGAAAAATTTAGAGAAATGCTTCCACTTCACTTGTGTATATTAGGGTGAAGAAAATATTGTTGAACAAATATAGGTGAAGCAAGGACTTCCCTATTGTCTAGAAATTGTGAAATCAAGGTCTAGGTCGTTATTGTTTAGTTATGTCAATGGTTTGTCTTGGTCAATATATTGTTACAAGAATTGGGTAGAATTACAGGCTTCAACCTTGATTGTGAAGGCTCCAAGAAATAAGACCTTAAAGTAATGAAAATAAGGGAGGAACCAAGAAAACAAATCCCCATATGTGTATATGGGCATGTTCTAGGTTCAACAAAATGATCAATATCTGGTGAAAATTCCTTGTTATTACCCAATAACTTTTTTAATAGCGTCATTGTTAAGGCTAGGTACCTTTTGGATGTTTCAAATAGTAACTGCAAATGTTAGATTCCTTTCATGGTTGAATTCAATTTCACCAACACAAACATGATGACTATAAAGTGGGTTATAGGGCTCATTGATGATGACTTATTCCTTAAAATATTCCTGCAAGGACTGAGTACTGGGTGGTAGGATTCATGGTGGAGTTGGTCCAAAGTATTTAAAAAGTATTGTCCAACTAATAAGTATTGATATTGGAGTATAAAACTTATGTTGAATGTTTGACTTAATAAAGTCTAGAATTTATCTTCTAAGTATAGTACTTAGTTTCATCAACTCCAAATTGTATGTAATCCCTACATTGAATGATTTTTTTCAATATCATGCTTGACTCAACCCAAGTTCCCTTTTGTCACAAGGAAGTGACAATGAATCATTTATTTTGGTTTTTCCCTTTTGCTAAGTTATATTAGGGATGGGTCTCAAACGTGTGTTGTTAGCTTTTCCTGACATACATTACCTAGAAGTTTTTCCTTGTTGATCATAATCTCCCATGGGTGTTGAAATCATGCAACATGATAAATTCTTAGAATATATATATATATATTTGTAAAAATGAATCAACGACGTTAAAAAGAGTTCATTGTTGTTGCATGTTTCCTTGATTTGATAATCCATTAATACATTTAAACTTGCACTTGTAGATCTAGGGGAAAGTTAGAAAGTGGAGCTCAAGATCGCACATATTCATAGGATTTTGGAAGAATTTGGGTGGCTTCTTTCACTATGATTCGAGTCCCGCTAGATGCTTAGTTTCATATCAAACTAGCATACTCTCATAGGTTTTTCATCTAAATGTGTCTGTTCGAGAACACATAGAGCACCATAATTGACAACACCACACTTGGATACTTCCCTTTTGATTCAACATTGACAAATTCTATTGGCTCAATTTAGCCATTTCCATTAGGAAGCAACTGAAAGAATACAATGGTAAATGAGATCTTATTCCCTGCTAATGAGTTTACCATTAATATATGGGGCACATATACAAATTATAAATTTGTTTCCCTAACATGGCACAATGTCAATAACCACTTAATTTCTTTATCTAAGCTAATTAGCTTTCTCTTAGATTGTATTATGATGATATTATTAACCCTACATGTTTGACAATACACCTTCTTTAGGTAAATATTGTCTTAGTTTTTAATCCCTTGTAAAAATTTCCAAAAGCTAAGTTATATGTTTATAATTATTGTGTTATAAACCATTTTTTTCATAAATGCATACTATATACAACTTCTTTATAATTAACAATAAACATTATATTCTTAAAATATGATCGAAGCATTAGGCCATTTTTCCCTTTAATTTAAGATAAGATGAATTTGAAGCGTAATTCTATTTAGACTTGAAGTATTTGTCAAAGGTGTTCAGTAAGCACCCTGCAGTAGTGCATTTAATGCCATTGTTGTGGTTTTTTGAATTGTTGGATCATATCCAACAATCCATATCTCCACATAAATAAAATTAAATGGACCGTCGTGGGATGCTTATTGAACATCATTTGTCAAATACATCCTTATCCACTTTATCTACTTAGATATATCCCGTCCACTTTATATACTTGTGTTATCGGGAATATATCACCTTCTGCTGACAGAAGTTGTTCCTCTGGTCTAAATGGTTCAGATACAAAACAAATGAGTGAATAACTCGGTTGAATACCTTCCCTGAATGTTATAGACGCCTGGAATGTAACTCTGATGAAGGACCTGTATACCTGTAAAACATATCAAACATACAAAGACATCAAAGCTACCAGAAAATCATCTACACATCCATATTAGTGACTAAGGAATCCAATAACATATATGTGAGATTTACACAACAAACATGTGGGAAGGAAATCAACTTTGCATTAGAAAATAAATGAAAGAGATTACAACCATGTGCCTTAGTGCCGATACACTCCTTCACAAGACTAGCACCTTGTCCCCGATAGCTCCAACTTGCTCCACAATTGGTCTCTGATGGATTAGGCCAGGGTATCAATTCAACAACATAACTCTACTATTCTTCTCTCTCCCTCAACCATGGAGTATGAGCTTGTATTTATAGGGCTCAAATGGATAGGATGGTTGATATATTGGTGGGTGAGATGGCTACAAGATCCTACAAAGAGGGATCTCGACCTTAACCAACCCAAATGAGTAGGGATAAGGTTAGACATGAGGCTCTTGTTCTAGTAGCCTCAAGAAACCTGCTTTTTTCACGTTTTACCAAGCGCATCGCTTATACTCCTTTATGACAAAGTGGTGATGGGTAGGAACTGTGCCAACAACATGGGTTAAAGGCGGTGGCACCACCTGGTTCTCACACAACTAAAGCAGTGCTGAACAGTGTACCGCTTATTTGCTTGAGGGTAGAAGCGGTGCTGCAATTTTGTATGTTGGAATCAAAACCTAGAGCAGAATTCTCCTCAAGTTTGGGACTCAAAGGAAAATGTCTTGTGTTAGGGAGCCTATCACATGCTAGTGATATATTTTGAGTGTAACAGAATGCCCCCCAAAGCATGAGGCTAGAGGGATATGATAGGTGAGAGCTTTGATAAAGCAAGTTATCACTTCAAGGTAAGAGCCAGCTTGATCGGAGAGTGTCATTGAACATGCATCTACAATACATCAATACTTTGACTCATGAATAGATATAACCTCATCACGACTATAGACCAATACAAGACAGATGCATGAGAGGAATAAACAAACATGGCTACTAGAATACAGCGTAGATCCATGTAATAGAGGACTCAAACTTGGACATAGCTACTAGATATACAACGTAGATCTATGTCATACAGACGCAAATTTGAGCATAGCCATGACCATACAAATGTGGATCCATGATGGTACTTCATACAATATACTCCATCGCAACCTGGGGAGTAAGCTATGAGCACTTAACAAATACCCAGGGTCTTCATCTCATTTTCCACAAATTACGATTCTATCCATGTGATTACAATGTTTTGAAGTCGAACATGGTAGAAACCACTTGATTACCGGTCAATGAGGTGAACCGTTAACAAGTGTGATGGAAATCACCATTGATGTCAATGATTCCCAAGGTACCCTAGTACAATCCACTAAGTGTGAATAGATGTCTTGGTGTCGAACACTCAGCAGAGTCTTCTGATCAAAATCCAATGATGTGAACCTTTGTCGATAGCGAGAGAATCTGTCATTGAGCCATATAGATCTCAAGGTACTAAACTTGTTTCTAAGACTATTTCCCGAATGATGAATTGATGTCGATAGGAATAGTCTCGTCGAAGGAGGGCCATGTTGAATCCCACATCGATGACATGAAACATGGAACAAAGTTTTGGAATATCATAGATAATGTAACCATAGTACTGACTCAAAGTACTAACACAAAGGTTGTTTTAACTAAGGAGGTAAACTTCTTTCTTCCTTTGAACATTGGGTGGCATGACAAAAGACTTGGCAGCATGACTAGACTAGACAGATAGACAATATGACAGTGGATAATGCATTATTTTGAAAGACTCAAAGAAGTGACATGACTCATGAAAGTGGATCGACTTGTAAGTCAACTGAATACCCAATTGACTGAATGATATGCAAACAAGTGTCATGTTCAAAGGTGACAAACAACTGCCCTTGGATTTGCAAAATGATTCCCTTCCCTTAATTCCCCCATCATCATTGATGAGTTCCTTTTTTCATTTTTACGATTTCAAAGAGGGTAACAAACACTCGTTTGAGATTATCCGAAGACAAGTCCATTCCCATATATTTCATGAACCTGAGATAGGCAAAAACAAAAGCTTTTGATTGATTTTGATGATTGGATATGTTTCTAACTAGTCCATTAATGGTTTTTGGCAGGTTTTCAGCGGTCGAAAATGGTGATATGGAAGGAACAACATCATGATGATGATGATGCCCATGCTGAAAGAAATACGGGATGTATAGCTGCATTAAGGAACTGTGGCCTCCTCAAGTTCTTTCGCACACCTAGTATGGTGTCTCACGAGAGATTGTTGGAGCATATACTCCATATGTGGAACCAAGAACAACAATACTTCGAGGTTGGGGCACATGTGTTAACCATTGAGGTAGAAGACATCTACTTCTTGACTAGATTGTCGATACGAGGCACCTCGATTTCATTGATTGGTTCCCATGGAGGGGACATGACTACTCAGGAGCTGATTGACCGCCACTGCCTTCCTAGTACTAGAACTTCAAGGAAGAAGATTCCCATCAAGGCAGTAGTGGATTTTCCTCTCCGCGCTCTTCTTTTTACAATGCAGAGGCTGGCTGGAAGCCAAGGGCCTCTTTAGGATTCTAGGGCATATATGTTGTATGCGATAGAGGATATGGTACCTACAGTTTTCAACTGGGCGGAGGCATTGCTATTGGTATTTAAAGACCAGCTGACCAAGTGTCGGTAGGGAGAACTAAAATAGTTTGGCTATGGTTCTATCTTAACCTATTTCTTTTTTGAGTGGATCCCATTGTACTACAGGGGCAGGAATGGCTCCCTTCTATCTATAGGATATAAGGGTAGGTTCATACGTGTGAAAATGTTGAAAAGAAAGCAGAATGGACAGAAAGCAAAGACAGAAAGAAAATAGTGACCGTGAGCCCCTCTGCAGACAATGTTAGGGCTTCGCCTTGGCTACCTGCAAACAACTATTAAGCAAAAACAAACATGCAAAACATGTTAATAGACAAACTTGCAAACAAACATGGGTCAGAAATCAAAAACTACTAAAAAAATGCATAAACAAAACAAGATTATACCTCATTTGGTGAAATGGGCCACCATGCCCTGGCTGGAAGGAAGCACCTCCCTATCTCACTCAACAATGGATGAGGAGCTATGGCTCAATGGGGAGAATGGATGGAGGAGAGAGGGATGTGGGTGGCTTGAGAGGCAAAGGTGTCTCAAGGCATCCACAGGTAGCATAACAATATGCAAGAGAGGTGTGTGTTTGAGAGTGACCCCCCACCCTCCTTTTATAGCTTTTTTTTGGGGTTTTAGGGTTTTAAGCCCTTGGTCCGGGCTTTAGCCCATTTTTTGAGCTTTTAGCCCCTTCCACCCTAACTTTAGCTCCTTTTAGGGTTTTAGCCCCTTTTGGGGGGCTTTAGCTCATAAGAGAGTATTTTAGGCTCCTTTTTGGGGTTTTTAAGCCCTTTTCTTCATTTTTAAGCCTTTTCGAGCGTGTGGGGGTCTAATGGAGTGAAATGAGGTTCATGAAATGGTATCCTTAGGTGGTGTAGGCCATGGAGAGCTAAGTGAGGGATTTTTTGGGTTAACAGATTGCCCCCTTATGTGTGAGGGCGGGAGCTCATCGTATGGCTGACAGACATCATAGGATTTGCTGCGGAGAGGTGGTGCTTCCAAGGATAAGGCATGGTGGCTTTTGGATTTTGTATTGATATGGTTCCCATCAATGGGTGAGATACAAATAATGTGTGGCATGTATATGGACGAGGTGTGCATCCCCATGCTCGTAACAATGTCAAACGAATAATGTGATCTATGCTCTAAAATACAAGAGTCGATCATATACAACTGATGACACAATAATGGTTGCCTCAATTAGAGGCTGAATACAATGCCGATCTGAAGGACTGATACATTGGACCCATGGCATTCTCATGGAATGCTATATCTTCATGGCTGATAGGCTGCTGGATCTAGAATGGTACATAACTGTATGGACTCATTAATGGAGAGTCAGAGTCTCTATGGTACAAGTATGCTGCATCAATCATGAATCTATATAGAAGCACTACTAGGGCTTCTGAACAATGTCTCCAACATAACCCAAAAATCACAAGGGACGTAACCTGTTTAGGTCCCTCAAGTAGACTCATCAATGTGCTAGAATCAGGTGACATCCGGGGTCTTTGACCAAGTACTGTGCAGACCAAACCCTGTACGAATCTCAATGGTACGATGATGTGGTTGGAGTCGAGCACATGAGAAACAACCATCCCGAGAGGCACTAAGGACTCCTCTCAGGTGGTCCAAGGAACTCATCGATGAGGTTAGTGAAACCAGGATACAGGGACCTCTAGGCCTATCCTCTGGAATATTTGTGTTGGTGTCGACAGAGGGAGACCTACCCCTAGTCAAGGCAATGATGTTTCCTTGACCAGGAGCATGAGGGAGATAACCAAAAGGTGTGAAGCAATCTACGAACTGACTCATTGAATTTGGGGGGGGGGGGGGGGGGAAAGAGTGGAACAGGGGCAGGGGGAGTGTGGGAGACTCAAAATTCCTTTGTTGAGAATGTGACGGCAGGGTGAACCAGGAAGCAAATAAAACTTGAATTATGGGAATGGGATCATGGCTGTAATACCGGGAATGTCACTGTGGATGGGAAATACTTAGAGGAGGTGGACACTTTTGTTACTGATGGGATCCAAGGTAGATACATTGCAGAGTACTCTGAACAAATGTGACCCAATGTGGGAATGCTACCAAACTGTTTTCTGTGGGGTGGTGTCTAGGGACACCATTGTGGTACGATCTCGTGGATTTTTTGTGAGCCCGAGAAGGCAAATGCTCGATGGTGCTTTCAATTTTAGAGAGTCTGAAAGCACGAAGAAGACTCTAGTGGGGGATCTTTTTCGTTGGTAGTCTCCTATGCCCGAAAAAGGATAAAAGTATACATAGGAGAGCTCGCCCATCCTTTGGGGGATGAGATACTTCTTTACCATTGGTAGTCCAATCAGGCCGGAAAAGGTTAAACCTATACTGACTCGACGGTCATTTAGATAATAATGAAACCAAGTTTGCTCGGCAATATTTTCTTGATGAGAAGGCTGGAAAAGAGCTTAAAAACAACTCGTGATGAGATTTTTCATAAAGTGCGGCCCCTTCGCCTGAGAAAGCATAAAAGTATGCAGAGGGGAACAGTCTTGGGTTGAATATGCCAAGGAGGTCCTTTTCAATTGATGGTCTACATGGTCCACAAAAGGAGGTAAACGAGACGATGTAGATGCCCTTTCCTATACTTTAGCGAGCAGGAAGGGAAGCAGCTGCGCTCGGCAATCTTTTCATTGTTTTAAGGAGTCAGAAAAGAGATTAAAAGAAACTCCAGTATGGTCAATCGATTGAGGTGGCACAGGCAGTGCTCCATGTCGAGACGGTGGATAGTGGTCCAAAGGTCGTCTGCATAGTATGGATGGAGCAGAAGGCTCTCAAACATACCAATACATGTGTGGGATAGATCATGGCAAAGGCTCGCAAGTCAGTGTAGCAGAGGCACGTAAACCGAGGTGGCTCTTGGACAGAGTTCAAGAGAGCATGTGTGTGTGTTGTGGTGGACGAACTTGACTACATGTGATGTGAGTGAACGTCCGAGGGCAATTCTATGCCAAATACATGTAAGAAAAATAAATTGTTTTGTGGACAATGGTACAGAGATCCGCATAAGGTGCGGTGAATGGAGAAGACAACTATGTGTTAAAAATACAAAACAAAAAATCAAAATGGTAATCCTTAATGGGCGGTGGCCCAAGAACCCACATGAGTAGCAGTAGGGAATAGTGATACAAGTATAGGTCCGCAGACACTTGCATCGTCATATTGTGGCTTGTAAACATGAGACGTTCGTCTCATAAGGAGATATAAATTTGGGCCTGGAGGTGTGAGGGGTGTCTCGAACAGGTTCCAGGTGACTTTGAATTAGCAGCTAATGGTGCTACCCCTGAATGGGGGTCTTTGATTTGTGGTAAAAATGTTGCAAAACAAAAAAGGGAAAAAACTACGCTAGGGACTCATAGTGGTTATATCAGGCATAGACTCTCTTGAGGTGGAGCCCGTTGCATGGATTTTTCAAGAGTCGACCATCTAAGTCAATGAAGAGGTATGCCCCCTAGCTAAGATGAAGGTCATTAGCAAGGCGGGATGACAAAATCTGGTTTTTTATGGGAAGAACCCATTCCACACTATGGTTCAAAGGGAATGGGGTAAAACTACAGGCGGTCTTACATATATCTTCGTCATCGCGTAAGTGGTGCCAGGATAGATCAGGTGGATCTTCCATAGCCAACGAGATGGAAGGGAAACTGGTGCTAGAGATCATGTAAATGGTATTGTTTATGGTTTTTGTGGCCTTGCCCCTAGTCTCTATTGGAGGAAGAGGGGCAGGCCTGGAGACAAGATGAGTCTTTAATGGACTTGGAGGTAGGTACAACATCATCTCACTTGGATGGACATGAGTCAACACATCCTAGGGCTTTAGAGGTAGAGTAGGTGGTTCAAGGTACCACACAGGATTTCCCAGTGTGAAATCCTGTAGATTGCGGGTTGCCAAGGCAAACTTACTCACGATCTCGGATGGTAGGAAAAGGAAAAGGAAAAGGATTATGTTGAGTGGGAATGAACCCCATTGTTTCCCTAGTAACTAAGGTTGAGGTTGCAATTGAGGTTGTAGCTATGGCTGGGGAAACAACGGAAGAGACAAGTCTGATGGACCGTCAGTGATGGTGGAGACAAGAGGGTCGATAGAAATGGACATGGTGTCTGAAGAAGGTTGTGGGGGGTGGACTTCTTTGATCAAGGTGATTTCATAGTCAAGGGAATGTTGGCGGAGGTCAGCCAGAGCCATTCGAAATTTGGGCAATTATTGGCAATCGTGAGAATAATGGCCATACAAGCCGCAACGGGCACAAGCATGGTTTGTTCTCAATGCCTTGTTCCTGACTATCGGTGCGGTTGGGAGTTCAACCACGGGGATGCTTTCATTTGTATCCATGTAATCTAAATGCACATGGATCATTGGGATTTCAGGGCAATTCTGAGTTGGGTGGCCCTATTGCTCGCAGACGGCACAAGGTGGGACTTGTCGTGGCTCTGCGGTGGCTTTGGTGTTCTTGTCCCTATCCCTTTTTGGGTGGGGCGGTGTGAGTGTGGGTGCAGTGGTTGGATTTTGCGGACCGGGTGGAGGGTGAGACTCGAACGTGATGGGTTGTACCAGGGTTAAAACAACCTGGGGCATTACTAGTTGAGCTGGTGGATCAAGATACCACACCGAAATTCCCAATGTAAAGTTGGGTAGGCTTAAGGTGGCCATTACCGACTTGCTCATGACACCAAGTGGGGGAAATAGGAAGGGAATCATATGGATTGGAGATGAACCCAGATAACTCTCGGCTGGTTGCATGTGGGGATGCAGTTATGGTTGCGGCTGCGCGTAATGCTGCTGCTATGGGTGATGTTGCAGTTGTTGTTGGTTTTGAGGCTGCGGATGATGTTGTGGTTGTGGTTGGGGCTACGACTGCAGTTGTTGTTTGGGTGCAGCGGTGCTGGATGAGACCATGCGCAAGTCCACAGTCTCATTTTGTGTCGGTGGTGGTGACACGAAGGGGAAAGGAGCCATCATGGTGGGATTGGAAAACAACCCAAGGCCCACATTCAACAATGGGGAGGCTAATGTGTTGTTAACCATAGTGTTGATTGCAGGGATAACATTAGCATGTGTAGTCGTCCCTTGTGGCTCAATGGTGGTGATGGTAGGGATAATGTTGGCAGGTGTCGTTAACCCTTGCGGATCATGATAAGTGAGTTGATCAACCATCACAATCTTTCCTTCATGAGGGAACATCATGAGATGGAAGACAGTTGATGCGACCGCTCTCATGGCATACATATAACTTCTTTCGAGGAGAAGGTTATAGCCCAGTTGAGCGTTGACAACCTCTATGTCGATCAGCACTATCTTCCTAGCTCATGTGATGGGGACATGGGGGAGGATTCCTTAGGCTTTAGTGGGATGTCCATTATAAGCCCGCAGAGTTGTGGAGGATGGTTGTAGAATTGGTGATCCGAGTTTCTGCCAAACCAGGGTGGACATAACGCATGTGGATGCCCCTTCATCCACTATGCACCGGTGCATAACCAGGTTCTGGATAGACACCGAGATTTGGAAGGTGATGGTGGATGGCATGCGTGGTTCTCCATTCTCCATGTCAAATGTGATCAACTTAGAGTTGGAGGGGTCTACTACCCCAAGGGTGGCTAGTAAGGCTTTCCACTGCGTTGGGCACATTTTAAGTACCTCAAGAGTGGACATGGCAGTTGGCGTTTGGGCCAAATCATCCACAATGCTATAGCTGAATGCAGCTCTAGCCATGGTGTTATTGGAAATCTTGTGTACGAGGGGGCACAGGAATGGGGGAAACTGAAGAGGTAGGTTGACTGTTTTGGACATTGATGCTACTAATGTGTCAGCGGGTTCGGTGGTGGTACTGTACTGATTTCATCTGGTTTGCATGTTGACCTCTTCAGTCATCATGGCTAGCAGGTGGTGAACACCTGTTTTGGATTTGGGAGGTGCCCCTGGAGCGTTGGGATTGGGTTGGGGAGAGGGTGCATTTGCCACCAACCCTTGGACCGGTAGCCGGTTTTGAAGCACCATAGGAGGAGGTCCTTGTGGTGCTGGGTTGGGTTGGGCTTCATTTGCAGTGTTGGTAGCCTATTGAACCTCGTTCTGAATGGCCTGCTTAGCTTGACCCATGTTATACCAAAATCCTGTCACCATCATGTGATAAGACATTTGACATACCTACTTACCCTGAATCCCAACTTCTAGAGTGGAGACTAAATGGTTTTTTATCAGTCTGTCATACAAATTCCAAGCACCGCACATGCCCCTTTGTCCAGGAGAGATACCCCTGCTCGCACCGCCTTTCATCAGTTGTCCACAAGTTAGAGACGGTTGTCATACAGATGCAAAGCTTACGCTCGAACACAGCTCTAGTCTATGGACATCATAACGGAGCTAAGCCGCTAGCTTTTAAGTAATGGGGGCAACCTACCAACCTCTAGATATCATGTTCGGTAGGAGCAAGTTTGAGAGCATAATTTACTTTTGGTTTCAAGCTCGTTAAAAAATAAAACCACTCCTTAAGCATAGTTTACGCTTTTGGTTTCAAGCTTGCATAAAAATGAAACCATGTTGAGAGCATAGTTTACTGTTGGTTTCAAGCTCGTTAAAAAATAAAACCACTCCTTAAGCACAGTTCACTCTTTTGGTTTCAAGCTTGCATAAAAATGAAACCATGTCAAGAGCATAGTTTACTATTGGTTTCAAGCTCGTTAAAAAATAAAACCACTCCTTAAGCATAGTTTACGCTTTTGGTTTCAAGCTTGCATAAAATGAAACCATGTCTAGAGCACAGTTTACTTCTGGTTTCAAGCTCGTTAAAAAATAAAACCACTCCTTAAGCATAGTTTATGCTTTTGGTTTCAAGCTTGCATAAAAATGAAACCATGTCCTGAGCAAAGTTCCCATTCTATGTCAAGATCGTTAAAAAATGAAATATCACCTGACCATCATGTCAAGTTCTGACCATCATGTCAGTTTTCCCTGAGCAAAGTTCCCATTCTGTGCCAAGCTCATTAAAAAATGAAATAGCACCTGAACATCATGTCAGGTTCTGACCATCATGTCAGTTTTTCTTGAGCAAAGTTCCTATTCTATGTCAAGCTCATTAAAAAATGAAATGGATCTCCTCAAGCATAGTTTACCTTTTGGTTTCAAGCTTGCATAAAAATGAAATCATTCTTGAGCATAGTTCATTTTCTATTTCAAGCTCGTTAAAAAATGAAGTAGGTTTCCTTAAGCATAGTTTACCTTTTGGTTTCAATCTTGCATAAAAATGAAATCATGTTCCAAGCATAGTTACCTTCTGTTTCTAGCTTGTGTAAAAATGAAACAGATCCCCTTCCCTTGAGTCGAGTCTTCACTTTAGTGTTAGAACTTGAACCTTCTCCTGCCCGATTCTCATTCTTCCTACCCCTCGGGTGAACATTTTCACATTAGTAACCAAGTTTTAGGTTGGGTATGGAAGAAGAATCGTCAGATGAAATGAATCTTGGGGGCATATCGAGCCACTAGCAACCATGCTAGGGGTAGGATTTGCTAGCAATCATGCTGGGGGAAAGATTCCAACCTCTGTATATCATGTTAATGGGATTTTTCAAGCATAGTTTACCCATTGGTTTCAAGCTTGCCTAAAAATGAAACCAATCTTTGAGCTTACTTTTCATTTTTCATGCTCTGGTTAAAACATGAAAAGTGGTTTGAGCTTAGTTTATTAATTTTTCGTGCGCTGGATTCAAACATGAAAAAGGTTAATTGAGTTCTCTTTAAACTCTCTTTAGGCTCCCTAAATACAAAAAGATGGTCGAGCGATCTTGTCTTCTTCATGCTCGTTAAAGTATTTGAAGAGTCGTCCATCTGATGGTAGGTTATCTCTTTCTCAGTTTAGATAGGACTATTTATGGGAAAGGAACACTCCATCCAATCATGATTAGAAGAGTTCTCTAAGGTATGATTTTACACTTTTTCAAGCCTTAGAGACTAAATCATATGAAAAAGGACCCCCATGGAGTTTCCTTCTGTATTCATTCAGACTCTCTAAACATGAACGATACCGAGTTTTCTTTCAATGGACTCGTTAAATTAAACATTGAGAGACCCATTTTGGGATTGAATCCCTCCTCTCTCAGGTTCGTAAAACATATGAGACTGGACTTGTCTTCTGACAAGCTATATCGAGTGTTTGTTACCCTCTTTGAACTCGTAAAACTGAAAAGAGCCACTCATCAATCATGATGGGGGAAATGGGAAGGAAATCATCTTGCAAATAATGGCATTTGTTTGTCATTACCTTTGAACATGGCACTTGTTTGCACAATCATGTCAGTCAATTGGCTATTCAGCTGATCTCCATGACGATCCACTTTCATGAGTCATGCCAATCCTTTGAGTCTTTCAAAAGAATGCATTTTCCACTGTCGCATTGTGCATCTGTCCTGTCTAGTCATGCTGCTAAGTCATTTTGTCATGCCGCCCGATGTTCAAAGGGGATTTGAAGAAGTTTTACCTCTGCAGTCTACACAGTCTTTGTGTCAGTATCTTTGAGTCAGTCATATGGTTACTACATTCACATCATTCCAGAACTATGTTCCGAGTTTTGTGTCGTCGATGTGGGACTCATCATGGCCCTCCTTCGATGAGACTATTCCCATCGACATCAGCTCATCATCTGGGAAATAGTCTTAGAAACAATATTTAGTACCTTGAGATTTGTATGCCTTAATGATAGATTCTCTCACTCTCGACATAGGTTCACATCATTGACCTTTGATCAATAGAATCGACTAGGTGTTCGACATCAGGACATCTATTTGCACTCAGTAAATTGTACTAGGGCACCTTGGGAATCATTGACATTAATGGTGATCTCCCTCACACTTGTTAACAGTTAACATCATTGGCCGATAATCAAGTGGTTTCTACCATGTTCGACTTCAGATCATTGTAATCACATGGATAGATTCATACTTTTTGGAAGACAAGACGAAGACCCTGGGCATTTGTTTAAAAGTGCTCATTGCTTTTTCCCAGGTTGCAATGGAGCTTTGTATATCTAGCATGGATCCACATTTGTATGGTCGTGGCTGTGCTCAAATTTGTGTCTGTATGACATAGATCTACGTTGTATGTCTGATAGCTATGTCCAAGTTTGAGTCCTCTATCACATGGATCTATGTTGTATTCTAGTAGCCATGCTTGTTTATTCCACTCATGGATCTGCCTTGTATTGGTCTGCAGCTATGAGTTTGGTTACTTGTGTCTATGAGTCAACATACTGATGTACTACAAATGCCTACTTGACTGCATACTCCGATCAAGCCGACATTTTCATCACCTGGCAACAACTTGTTCTCAAAGCTCTCGTTTATCGTATCACTCTAAGACTCATGCTTTTGGGGGCATCCTATTATACCAAAATCCTGTCACCATCATGTGATAAGACATTTAACATACCTACTTGCCCTGAATCCCAGCTTCTGGAGTGGAGACTAAATGTTTTTTTATCAGTCTATCATACAAATTCCCAGCACCGTGCATGCCCCTTTGTCCAGGAGCGATACCCTTGCTTGCACCGCCTTTCATCGGTTGTCCACAAGCGGTGCCACCGCCCATTGCCCTTGGTCTATAGGCGATTATTACTAGAACCGCTCTGTCATAGAAGGAGAAGCGCGGTACCCTGGGTAAAAAGGGAAAAAGAGAAGTTTCTCAAGGCTTCTAAATGATAAGCCTCGTGTACTTCCTTATCCCTACTGTTGTGGGTTGGTTGAGCTCGAGATCCCTCATCCTAGGATATTAGAGGCCACCTCACCCACTAATTTCTCAACCATCTCTATCCATTAAATCCCTATAAATATGAGCTCATAACCATGGTTGAGGAGAGAACATGGAAGGCATCGTTATGCTGTTGGATTGATTCTTGGCCCAAGATCATTTGGAGGGAGCATAGAGAGCTAGATTCGAAGCTTTTGGGGATGAAGAGCTGGTTTCATGGAGATGTATGTCAACACTAAGGCTTGGTTGTAAACTTCTTCATATTTCTAATGCAAGTTGATTTCTGTCCCACATATGATGTTGTTGTTGTGATTTCACATATATATGTTGCTAGATTCCTTAGTCACTAGCATAGATTAGTAGATCATATTCTGCTTGCTTTGATTCGTTTCGCGTTGAGATTTTTTGCAAGTACATAGGTGAACTGTCAAAGCCTTGTATTCCAGATATCTACAACGTCTAGGGAGAGTATTCAACCTCTGTCCTCTATTTGTTATGGATCTAAACCATTCAAACCAGTGGAACACCTTGCTTTCCGCAGGAGGTGAAATATTCCAGCTAACAACCCATGAGGGGACACTCGAATGTGTAGTGCCCATAAACATCACATAGTGTGCATGGTTGGTTTGTGCGCAATGGGGCATTGTGTCTTGGTGCATTTTGTTGTGGGGGGTTTTGGGCAGATCAATTTGTTGCTGCATTGTTGGGAGGGTTTAGTTGTTGACCTCCTCCCTGCAGTTGGTTATTGGCTTGGTTCTGGGGCCGACTATTCCGAGCTTGCCATTGTTGATTGTTGGGGGTAGGCTGGTTGGGATGGTTTTGTTGTGTAAATACTTGTCCCAACGGAGTAGGTTGAGCATGGGTAGGGGCTTGAACCGCCTGCACTTGTGATCCATAATAAATTTGGGTGGGCTGTGGTGTCACAAATGTGGGCATTTTCCCCGCGTACTGCTATGTTGGCCATTCCATGGCCTGAGCCTGCTGCGGTACTGCAGGTTGTGCGTAGGAAGTTCTTGCTCCGGACTGGGACATCATTCTGGCATATTCTAGAGTTTGGTTTTGGTAAGCAACATTAGCAGTGTCGCTTGGTTGTGGTGTAATGGTAGGTGGTGTCGGATGGTGCTATGGATGTTAGGAGACCGAGCCTACGATGTCGTCTGCAGTATGAGATGCCCCCAGTGCATCCCGGTAGGAGGTGTTTGGACGGGGGGTGTCTGGAATGACGGTGTACAGATATCCAGACTGGGCGTAGATAAGGTCAAACTGTTGGGTTTTCAGTATGGCCTCCTCTTCGAATTGGGGATGTTCAGATGCGACGTCCTTTGCTAAGGGCGGGAGCAAGGTCTTGAGGAACCAATCCAAGAAGAGCCTGTCATCAAGTTGGATTTTACATAAGTTGTGACGTCACTGCCACTCATGGATGTGGTCGGTTATATGTATTGCAGTGCTTTGGCGACAGGATAACAGGATCTCCACCCCTTCGTCATATCTGACGGGGAGTTGGAAATACTGTAGGAACATGAAAGCCAAGGAGTTGAAATATGGATATTTGGCCCATGGTAGCTCAATGTACCATTTGGCTACGGCACCTATAAGGGTGCATTGGAATAGCCTCAGCCTAATGGAATCATCTACGATGTTGTTGGACGAGCACCATAGATGGAATGTCATGATATGGTTTTGGGGACATTCCCCTACCTTGCCTTCAAACTTGGGGATGTCTGATGGCAGCTTAGTTGGCATTGGAGGCCAAAAAGCTTAATGGCGAATGGGGTCGTTTGTCAATTGAGCCAAATCAGGCAAGTTAAGATGAGCCATGAAAGGCAGATTGGACCCCAGGTTGATGTGAGATGGGGAAGGGATGGTGGTGGGGTTTGTCAGTGTATAATGTACCTGCATAACTAGGGGTATGGGTTGTTCCATTGAAGATGGGCCAATGCCCCCAATTGTGGTTGGAGGGATAGTGTGGGTGGAGGGGACATTGCCCCCATGTATGACAGTAGGGGAAATGTAAGTGGATGGTCCACTGCCCCCCTGTGTGGTAGGAGGGACAGTGTGTGTGGAGGGGACATTGCCCCCATGTATGATAGTAGGGGCAGTGTGTGTCGAAGGGCCACTGCCCCCATGTGTTGTAAGTGGGCCAGCATGGCTGGTCACTATAGGTGGTGGCAACTAACTGATGAGAGTTTGAATTACTACGCTTGGGCCACCTACAGGGTTGTTGGTGACAGGTTTTGATGTGGACATAGGTCCACTTGCTATGGTTATGCTGAAAAAATGGATCTGGATTTGCACCGGTCGTGGGGCTTGATGGTGCAGTATGGAGGTCTGGGTCATACTGGTGTGGGTCTGAATCTGAATCAGAGGCTGTGTGGCCTTCTGTTGGTGTGGGAGATCACTGAGAACAGTTTCAACGATGTCGATTTAATGTCCCAAATGGTGGTGGTTTTCCTCTCGGGCGTGAGGAAGAGCATGGAGGATCAATTGTGTTAGATGTTTATCAAACTGATGGGAATGATGTTTGGACCCCAGTTTCAATGGCTTTCTATTGGCTGTAGGTGGTCACTCAGCCACCAAGACTGCTAGAAGCCAACGCTTGGATTTTTCCTCATGGGAATTTCTACTCAATCGGTGGGAGTCATTGCTTGTTTTGCTTGGGAATTCCTCTCAGCGGCCAGCTACTTTGGGGTTCCTGTGGTACTCCTCACAATGAGTTTCTGGGCTGAGCCCAAGTACTTCCCACGGTTGAAGCAGTCAAGGACTTATGTCCTCAAAGACTGCAGATTTGTTTGAACTTAGTGTAAATTGATAAATTTTAAGGCTCTCTCAGCGTCATGAACTGAGTTGGGTTGATTACTTGGTATGGTGTATTTTTTTCTTCTGTCTTTCTAGTATCAGGTGGCTGCAAATGGTTTATGAATTCATCATATTGTAGTAGAGTTCATATCATTGTTGTGCATGCAGTGAATAATAAGAAATTTGTAAACAAATATAGTTTTTAACCCTGAATGTTGATGGCCTAACTAGATGACTACCTTACACCTATATTCATATTCAACCAAGAGAAGGTGCTGGGCTCTCAACAAAATGGGACTAAGCCCATATGTAGATACACAGTTCACCTCCTGGATGCAAGGTTGGACAATTGGGAGGACGCTTAGCACCATGAGAATCCCTCCTTCTCTACCCCCTCTACCTTCCAGGTCATCCGTTTTTAATGGTTTAGAACAATATTTAGTGAAGGGCCTAGGACTATACGAGCTTGCCCTTCGTCGTATCCCAGAATACCCCGGAGGGTGATTACTGGGTAGAGGAGGAAGGGTGAGCAAGCCTGTTAATTTTATTATCGATTTTAGTTAAGCTACATTCATTAAGCCATTAAAATTTGTTTGGAATTTACACATTGTTTGTACAGGAAATTGCAGTAAATTGTAACAAAAACTGAAATTGACCTACTGTGTTGGACAGAGGTGGCTGAGCCACACTAACATTCCCTATTAAACTGAAATTTAACCTCTATTTGACAGAACGCACGTTTTGGGTCAATTTTTGCGAGGGGGTCGCGAAATTTTTCTAGAAACGGGCGAGGGGGTCGCATAGATTTCACAGACAGAAGCGGCCTGTGTTTTTGAGTGAAGTCACACCTTTTGGGGGTTTAAGGGCAGCCTAGTCGCACCTATTAGGAAAAAAAGAGCAACCTCATCCCCTATTTAGGCCCAATAAGTGTGACATACCCCAGATTTGGGGATTTTCTTATCCTGAGTCAGATCCAGCCAACAGTAACCTGTATTGTGGCCAAACTGACTTGGATTTGCCTTGTAGAGGCTTTGGCAAGACTAAAAACTGGAAATAAACTAGATCTAAGCTATATTTGACAAGAAATTTCTAAAACTAGGGCATAAACTGAAAAACTTGAAATTTGAAAAAAAATTGGACCAGGGATCCTGTGGGATCGGCCTGGTATGGTCGCCAATTCTGTAGTAGGGATTTATCCTTGCTACAGGGGTAGGAATGGCTCCCTTCTGTCTATAGGATAGAAGGGTAGGTTCCTACATGTGAAAATGCTGAAAAGAAAGTGGAATGGACAGAAAGCAAAGACAGAAAGAAAATAGTGGTCGTGAGCCACTCTGCAGACAATGTTAGGGCTTCGCCTTGGCTACCTGCAAAACATGTTAATAGAAAAACCTGCAAACAAACATGGGTCAAAAATAAAAAAACTACTAAAGAAAAATGCATAAACAAAACAAGATTATACCTCCTTTGGTGAAATGGGCCACCATGCCCTGGCTAGAAGGAAGCACCTCCCTATCTTACTCAACAATGGAGGAGGAGCTATGGCTCAATGGGGAGAATGGATGGAGGAGAGAGGGATGTGGGTGGCTTGAGAGGAAAAGGTGTCTCAATTCATCCATGGGTAGCATAACAGTATGCAAGAGAGGTGTGTGTTTGAGAGTGACCCTCCACCCTCCTTTTATAGCTCTTTTTTGGGGTTATAGGGTTTTAAGCCCTTGGTCCAGGCTTTAGCCCCTTTTTTGGGCTTTAAGCCCCTTCTGCCCTAAATTTAGCTCCTTTTAGGGTTTTAGCCCCTTTTTGGGGGATTTAGCTCCTAGGAGAGTATTTTAGACTCCTTTTTGGGGGTTTTAAGCCCTTTTATTCATTTTTAAGCCTTTTTTAAGGTGTGGGGGTCTAATGGAGTGAAATGAGGGTCATGAAATGGTGTCCTTGTGTGGTGTAGGCCATAGAAAGCCGAGTGAGGGATTTTTTGGGTTAACACCCACAGCTGAGACCCCAAGTGGTTTTTACTGAGCTCAGGGCGAGAGACCCTCGTATGCTGAGGTGGATTAGGATCATGGCCTGTACAGGAGTAGGAAGAGGGAAGGTGAGGTTCATGTCTCCATTCTTCTAATGGCTTAGTGACCAGATCCTCATGATTGAGGATTATGCTTATGTAGGCACTGATTTCAGGGGTGACCCTTACCTACCACTTCCACCTGGAGAGCAGTGGGGAGGCATAGGCAAGAAACAAAACCCTAAGATAGCTATTTGTGTTTTTTGTCTTTTAATGTTTTTTACTTTTTATGTATAGTAACGAGACCTAAAAGTTTCATACAGATGTATGAGCTGCACAACCTGGGGGATCATCCCCACTAAACAGAAGAGTAGGAGCTCGATTTGTTCAATGAGGCGATGACCCTATGGGAGAGCTAGAGGAGAACCTAGAGAGGTTAACTTTGCACATACCCGATGCATCCATTGATGATCTCCCGATGCGCTATCAGAGGCACACAATAGGGGTTCCAGGACGCTTCAGTCGTTTGCTACGTAGATTAGTGCGGGTTGTTATGTGTTACCATGAGCATCACTAGCTCTTACATGATGTATCACTGAAAGCTACCATAGCTTCAGATTTTTTGTATGATTTTGTGCTGCCTGAAATCTAGAGTGCTTCAAATAAGGTCTCGTGACCTATTTTTGTACAAACACTTATATATATATATATACATACTTTTTCCTCCGATATCTATGCTTCAAATGGGAAAAATATTTATATGAGTTTTATATGTTTTTACTGTTTATTTACAATGTTATGAACCATGTTTAACTTTCATGCTATGAATGAGCGATATACCAGTCTAGGATATAATTTGCCAATGAATCGGCAACTGCATTGTCTGCCCTAGGGATATGCCTATAAGTAATGACTTCAAATGACCTTTCTAATAAACGTACTCTGCAATAGAGATGGAGTAGTATAGGGTTTCTGATGGTGTAAACCTAGTTTAAATGACAAACCACCAATTACAATTCCATGAACACTATCAAGTCACGAATGTCTTGAGATGAAACTTTAGTCAAAAGACCTATGACTACTTCATACTCGACGATATTGTTGGTAGAAGGACCAATAGAAACTACTCCTGAACTCACTAGATCATGTGCAGGGGAATATAAAACCTAGGCAGCTGAGGCAAGGTTCAGGGTATGGAGGCAAGAACCATTGACGAAGCCGTAAAAATCCATCTGATATGCATAACCAAAACATGGTATAACCAATCTAGACATTAAATTCAAAACCATATTGAAAGTACCAAAACAAACTGAAAATCCAAATAATGTACATATATACAAGGTACCATACATGAATGATCTAGGCATAGTACCTCTTTAGGTACAACCCATTGTGAGGTTTCCCGAAGGGGATTCCATCATAATCCACGAGCTCATAGGCCCCTTTTTATAAAACCTTGGAACGATAAAAGGACCATACCACATTGATTCAAACTTCGCTTTTCCTAGCTTATCATGTCTCTAATCATAATTCAGGACTGGATCACCTTCATTAAACACATGAGGTTCGACATATTTATCGTATTGTGCCTTAACACATTTCTTATGTGCCTCATTTACCAAGGCAACATCTCATCTAGTTTCGTCAAGGTTGGTTAAATATAAAAACCTTTCTTCCTCGGTAGAAGTATTAGGGAGAAGTTCAATGGAAAGTTTCAAAGATGGAATCTGACACTGAATACGTAGGACAGCTTCTAGTCCATATACTAATTGAAAAGGTGTAAAACCAGCTATTGTTTTCACTGAAGTTCTATAAGCCCAAAGAGCAGAGAAGAGAGTCGGGTGCCAGTTGGATTTGTGATCTCCAACCATCTGGCGTAGCATAGTTTTGAAAAATTTGTTAATGGGCTCAACTTGACCATTATCTTGCGAATAATAGGGGGTTTATTTTTCATGGCAAAAACCCAACTTAGCACTTAACTCTACCATCATCTAATTCCGGAAATGTGATCCGTGATCAGTGACAATAGACTGAGGAACTCCAAAACTAGCTATTACATGGTTAAAAATAAATAGGGTGGCATTCTTACCATCCTCTGCATATGTAGGCATAGCCTCAACCCGCTTAGTGAAATAATCCATAGATACTATGATGTAACCATGCCCCCCGGCTGAGGTAGGCTTACAATGCATGAAATCTATCTCCCATTTGGTGAAAGGACCAATGGTAATGACGGGGTGTAACGAAGCAGGGTGGGTGCAATTTTTCAAGTAAAAGTGTTGATAGGGTGGGAATTTCTTAACAACCTCATGACAATATTTAAAAATAGAAGCCCAGAAATAGCCAGTGCACGGGATTTTCTGAGCTATAGCCATTCCAAAGAGATGACTGCCACATGCCCCAGAATGGCAGTCATTAAGAACTTGTT
Source organism: Pseudotsuga menziesii (assembly GCA_001517045.1). NCBI lineage: Eukaryota > Viridiplantae > Streptophyta > Pinopsida > Pinales > Pinaceae > Pseudotsuga > Pseudotsuga menziesii. The sequence goes on along the minus strand of LPNX010892462.1, from coordinate 660,354 downwards.
CATCCTCATCATGGGTGAGGCATCGTCAGAGAATGGTATCTATACCATGTCTATACAAGGTATCATTGAGGATAAGATAGTACTTTGCATGGTGACAAATGCGGCAATGATCCTCACGAGATATAGTAGGCTGAAAAATGCTGTGTTTGGAGATGAATGATTAAATCTGCATACCACGGGTCATTTGTACTTATTAGGAACATAAATTCATCCAGAAATGAATCACTGGGCTTAGAATCCGTTAAAGCATAGGGAAGATCACACATCAGCTCAGAAAAAACCAATGACTTCTTTGAAGTAGATTTGGCAAATTCAAGATCAAACTCCTGTAGGATAACAATCCATCGGGAGTATTTTCCCCTAGCACCTGACGAGTCAGGATGTAGTACATTGGGTTTTGTTTTGCGAGTATAGTAGTAGTGCGATGCAGGATGTAGTGATGAAATTTTTGGACAACAATGATCGTAGCCAATCTTAGTTTCTCCACATGTGAGTATCAAGTTTTAGAATCCAGAAGATCCTTACTGGCATAATAAATCACGTGTTCTAGGCCGTTTTGGTCCTCTTGAGCTAAAACCATTCCGATAGTAGTAGTAGAGGTAGAAACATATAAGAAAAATCCTTCAAGTAATATGGGGGGTGTATGATAGGTGAATGAGTCAAAGCATGTGTGAGATTATCAAAGGCTCGCTGGGCCTGGTCATCCCAGAAGAATGGAGTGTCCTTCTTAAGGAGACACATATAATCATGCGTTTTCTCAGCGAATTTACAAACAAAATGACGAAGAAAGTTTTCCTTCCCTTGCAAACTTTGGAGTTCAAGCAGGTTGGTTGGGGTAGGTAAAGCGAGTATTACAACAATATTTAAGGGATCAATCCGAATACCATCCTTGGAAACTACGAAGCCTAAAGGATGTCCCGTCTCAATGTAAAAAACACATTTGTGTGGGTTCAGCCGTATCTTGTAATGGAGACACCTCAGGAAAATGTCCCTAAGATGTCGAGGATGGTCTTCCCGTAGCTATGAGTGCACAGGGAGATCATCGAGGTAAGGCTACACAATATTCTTAATGTCATGAAATGCATAGGACATGGCACGCTGGAATGTGGCCCCAACATTCTTAAGGCCAAAAGGTAACTTCTTGTAGGAAAAGGTTCCCCATGGGCATAAAAATGTCATCTTATGCTGATCAACGGGAAATATCTCAATCTGATTGTAGCCAAAAAAGCCATCCATAAATGAGAAGATGACACTCCCTACACAGTTATCGATAATCTGATCAATGTGTGGAGTCGAAAAGTTGTCCTTGGGACAAGTTTTATTCAAATCTTGAAAATCGATACAGACTCAAATAGTTCCCTGCTTTTTGTTCACAGGAACAATATTCAATACCCATTGTGTCAGGGGTATAGGATAGATAAATCCTTCCTTCAGAAGTTTTTCGACTTCGGCTTTGATAGCCACATCCTTTCACGGACGGACTTGTCTCAATTTCTGCCTAACCGATCTAGCTATAGGATAGGTTTTGATCTCGTGGACTACAATGGATGAACCTATCCCAGGCATTTCTTCATAGGACCAAGAAAAAATATCTTGAAATTCTTTAAAAAGTGCTTTATACTCTTCAATTTCATCTATTGAACAATTTTACCCTATGTGAACATGTTCAATAGTTCCAGACTTGAATGATATGTCGATTGGAACCATTTTGGTAATGTTGCATAAATTGCCTTCAAAGTCAAAATCTTGCAACAAGACAGGTGTTTGTGGATCATCGACAACATCAATACCCAAGAGAGATACAAAATCATTATCTATCGAACTGGTATTAGGGAGGAAAGAAGATCTATGATGGTGATCCTCCCATATGGATGTACTTGTATTCGGAATCTCTATAATAGACTCGTCCAATGGAAAAGTCTGCTAGAGATAATCCAAAGTAGGTAGCGAAGGTTCTAAGCAATAGGGCAAGTGGTAAGGATTTGAGGCCACCAGATGAAGATCATCTATAGGAACATTGGAAACAAATTGGATGGCATCATAAACTGCTTCATGCGGGATGAGGGAGGATGTCTCAACAACTTGTTTACCCTTAGGATCATAATTAAATGAAGAGATCATATTGACTGTTTCCATTTCCGTGCTAGAAGGGGTTAACAAAAACATGCCCATGAGGGCAGAGTCTTTCAACATCCCTACCCCAATCGAATGGTAAGGAGGAGGGGACTGACCTAGAAAAGGGATATTATTCGTCGTAGGAGCGGTAACATCTAGCATACAGAAATCAAGTTGATCAAATGTTACAATTTTTCCCAAATGTGAAAACTTGAGGGTTCTAAATACTGTCGAAGTGACAGTGGTCATAGCATAAAACCAGTTTCTTCCTAAGAGAATATTGTAGTCTAATGGGGCATCCACTACTTCCACCTGAATGGAAACAATTTTTCCCCCTAGCTCAACTGAAAGGGTTGGCATGAGACCATAGGATTGGAAACCTCTTCCATCAAAGGCTTTTAGTGTTGTCAGTGATTTTACAAGCTCGGGAGAGCCAATGGCTTTCCAACATGACAAAGACAAAACAAAGGTTGAAGCACCTTCATCTAGAACATTCCTAAAGACCTTTTTTCCAACTACTCTAGTTATGACTTGAAAAACCAGTTGGTGGGGTAATCTAGGTTTAAGGTTCTCCAGATTGAAATGAATCAGATTCATGTCACTCAGGTCCGTGGCTCCCAAAGTGGTTAATAAGTTTTTGCGTTGTGTGGGACATCTTTGGAGTACTTCTAAGGTAGACATTGCACATGGTTCCTGAGCTAGGTCTTCTACAACATTATAAAACTATGCAGCTCAAGCATTAGGGTTAAAAATAGCCTTGCTAAGAGTAATATTGGGCAAACACAAAATCATGTCGAGGTTAGGCTTCTCGATCATTAGGGGACCATTAGACAAGGATGCGAGAGAACCCGTAGAAGGAGCTTTATCAGGAGAAGGTTTCTCAATTTTCTTCTCCTCTGGTTTGTCATATGATTGACTTCGAGTTGTTAGATTAATAGTATCCAATGACATCATTTAAATTTCCTCTGTGGAACTATAATTTCCCTGGTTAGACATGTAGTCTACCAGTTGTTGATGAAAAGGAAAAGGATCAATGAGAACTGTCGGTGCAGGGTTACTCTTTAAAAATTTATTAATTTCATCATGTCAAGGACACTCTTTCGTGAAATGATCACCACCACACAATAGGCAGGGATACTTAGCTTTCCTTTTTTCCTTTATTGTCATTCTCTGGCGCTATGGGTTTGGGGTTTTCTTGTTGGTTTTCGGGTTTCTTGTTTTTACCTTTTCCTTTCTTCTTATTACTGGATGATTGTGTACTTTGAATAGCATTCACCTTGGTGAAAATCGTAGAGTTGGAAGGAGAAGGAGTGGAAGGATTGGGTTGTTTGGCATCTTTAACCATTGACGATGGCTGGATTGAACCAATAACCCCATCAACAGGAGTTTCTGCAGGTGGCTTAACCGGGTCAGTGCTAGGTCGAGGAGCTTGAGGAATGAGGTCATACAAAGTTCTATACTAGGAATAGACCAAGTCTAGATACTGCGTGTGACTAATGGCTTTCTCTTTAGTAACAACACCTCCCATAGCCACATCTTGAGCAATGGGTGGCAACAAATATTTCATGAACCAATCAGCCAAGAGTTGGTCCGGGATGGGAGATTTAATGAGCCTTCTCCATTCATGAATATGATCTAAAATGTGTGTGGAGGTCTTTTGACACAGAGAGGTTAAAAGGTCCATACCCATTTCGTATCGAATGGGTAGCTGAAAGTGTGTGAGGAAAATAGTTGCCAAAGCACTAAAATACACAAATGAGTGTCGTGGAAGTTCGATGTACCACTTCGCGGCCGTGCCAATCAAAGTGCATTGGAAGAGTCTTAATCGAATAGAATCATCCATCAAGGAATTAGATGAACACCATAGATAGAAATTCATAACGTGATTTTTGGGATCATCTCCCTACTTACCATCGAATTTCGAAATATCCGATGGTAACTTGACTGGAATGGGAGGCCATGAAGCATTGTGTTGGATGGGGTCATTGATCAATTTGGACAAATAAGGCAAGTCCAAATTTGTTAGGAAAGGTAACTGATTATTTGGTTCAACATACTGGTAATATTGATAAGTCATGTAACCACCAGTAGGACCGTAAGTGGACTGATACACTGGATTTTGAAAAGGCTGATTTGATGATGAACCTCCGGAAGATGGACCTCCAGGTTTAGGGCCGCCAGGACCACCAGGGCCATTAGGAGGATTAGGAGGAGGAACACCAAGACCTCCAAGACCACCAGGACCTTCAGGGCCACCGAGACCACTAGTACCACTGGGACCACCAGGGGGAGGACCACCAAGACCACTAGGAGAAGGACCACCATGACCCTTGGAACCACCAGGAGGAGGACCACTATAAGTTGTCCCTACGGGACCTAGGGGGGGAGGACCTCCATAAGGAAACCCTATGACACCTCCAGCTGTATGAATAGGTATTCCTCCTAATGTTGGCATGTAGGACCAGTTGGATTTCCCCCATGGAGTAAAAGTATTTATGGGATATGGAATTCCATTGTATGACATGCCTGTAGGGGTAGGTTGGTAATTCATATTTACTACATGTACTTGATTTGTTGGGTAACCATACCCCCAGGAAGCTTGACTAACAACAGGTTGTTCCCCTAAGGGTTGACCTAAACTCAATGGAGGTTTAACTATATTCGTAGGAGGAACGTAAATCGTGGATGTGCCTACATCAGAGGCCTATCTATTATGAGTAACAACTCCACCAGAAGGTAACGTAGATCATGCCAGGGGTTGCCCCCTAGCACTATAAGGTACTGATACAACTGGAGTTGAAGGTTTCCCCCCAGCCCGAGAAGACCTAGGAGGACTAGAGACAGACCTAACATTTGCAACCATGGGATCAGAAGTTTGACTTGGGTGGGGTGGAGTCTCAATAGGATCAATAGGTTTCATTGAATCAGCTAATGAATGATATATGTCTAGACAAGGTTCTGTATTATGGGTAAGAAGAGTCAACATAGGTTCTTTATGAGGGATTGGGGTTGCTAAGATAGCATCTAGTCTTTTCATTCTCTCTTGAAAATTTTGTGCACATTGAATAGCTGATTGAATTTGTCTATATTCCTCTTCACTGTATGAAGGATGTTCAGGAGAGGGCCTACATGCTCCAAATGAAGCAATGGCCTATCCCATAGAAGTTCCCCCAAACGGAGCATCTCGACCATAATCCGGATGAACAAGACTATCAACATGACCTTCCACAAGACCATGGAAAGAAGTGTCACCGACAAGAGGTTGTTGAGCCAAGGGATTTGTATAAGAAGTGAATTGGCCTCCACTTTCTACAACTATATTCTCTTCCACCTGGGAAGTAGTTGTATCTCCTTGGATAGTGGCTTCCATCGGACCTTCTCCTATAACGGGAGGAAAGTCAAGTGGTAAGCCCTGTGTTCTTCTGGACCATCTCAAACAAAACTCAACCAGATTTCACAGTTCCTATTGTAACCTAGGGTTTCAAAAGCTAAGAAAAAACACACCAAAACTTTCTCCTACTCAAGCTACGGGCCAATAAGAAAATTCAAATGATAGGATGAGCTCAAATGGTAGGTCCCTCACCAAGATTTTCAAGAAGGTGCAACTCGCGATATACCACAAGGGTATGTGCGTAGTAATCTCCTCGAATGTTGTTTTCGGTGTATTGCTCCACACAAGATGACCAAAGGTCTTTTCTCAGATAGATAGGGTATCCTAGTGGGGTCTCTCGATATACACAAGGTACGTGGGATCTCAAATCGGTAGTAGTGTTGTGTAATGCACAACTGTTCACAAGGGGCCTTCCGATATACAATTGAGTACGTGAAGTACCTTTCTATATACCTCAAAGGTACGTGAAAGGCCATTAGATATACCGACGATACGTGGACGAACTGTGCGAGTCCCGGGATGTAGTGCGGACAAGTAACGACAGCTCCTACACCTAATGACACCCGAACGCGTATCTAACCTAGTACTCAAATTTCTATACAAATTTTAAGCCTATAACTACCATTAATTTTAAATTGGACGGTTAGGTGAATGCATGAGGTTTTGACAGAAAAGTAAAGCCATGCAGATATGAAATGCAAGTTAATTCACTTTACCATTCAGTATCCCTAATTACGGGAAGGAGAGAGTTTGTTTTTCTTTACAATTTCGCTTTAAAACCAAAAAAATTCCCAAACAACTATAAAAAATCCTTTTTTCGAGCATACAATCAAAAAACACTTTTCTTCAAATCAACTCTTTTTGAAAGCACATAGGTAGGGTAAGGTCTCTTTTCAAATGAATTGTTAGATTTTTATCATTTAAGCTAGCATTATATTAGGATCTTTAACCGAGAGAATAACAAGCACAACAATCAAACACAAGAGACAATGAACACAATGTTTTTCCTTGGGGAAACCATAAATGGAAAAAATCCCGCAACTTCCTTAGAGATAGAATCAACACCAAAAGTAAAACCCCAAAACAGTAAGATGATCTCCCGACAGTAGTAGCCTCTTTCTTTCTAGCCCCAACAACTTCTTCTCTCTCAGCTATGTGCTACAACTGAGTGTGAGTGAGTGTGTGATAAATAGAGAGGCTCACTCTCTATTTATACTAATTCCTGACTTGACAATAACTCACTAGGGCCAACTTCTCTAGGAGAGTCTAATAACCTTAGGGCCCCGGAACTGCAGGGACTTTAACCCTTGAACAATAGGAGGGTTACCCACAATGACTTGACATGACTTGTTTACATTATTGAATCTCCCGATAGGAACATCGGGTCATGACATGACTCAAATACATTACAAACACTTCCTGGAATAAACATCAAGGTACAAGACATAAGATATATAGGTGAATACATTCCGAAGTTACAAATACATCAACACTCCCTCTTAACTAGGAAGATATTCTCTCAACACAATTTATCACCATGGTTCTTCTTCTCTGTATCATCCAGATCATCAATGAGTTCTCGTCATATTCATATTCAAGTCATCTTCATCTTCAAGTCATCTTCATCTTCAATTTATCTTCATCTTCAAGTCATCTTCATCTTGATCTAGATCATCACTTGATCTGGATCATCACTGTTGGATCATCTCTGCTGGATCATCATCACTAGATTTGGATCATCATTGGGTCATCATAACAGGTGCTATCTCTTGTTTCTTCTCATCATAGGAAGTTCTACAGAGATAGCCCTTTTTCATGCTAGATGTACATCTACAAATCCATTCCTTTTTCATACTGGATGTATCATCACAGAGCTAGTCCTTTTTCATACTAGATGTGGCATCTACACAGAGCCAGTCCTTTTTCATACTGGATGAGTCTTCATAGAGCTAGTCCTTTTTCATACTAGATGTGGCATCTACACAGAGCCAGTCCTTTTTCATACTGGATGAGTCTTCACAGAGCTAGTCCTTTTTCATACTAGATGTGGGATCTACACAGAGCCAGTCCTTTTTCATACTGGATGAGTCTTCAGAGAGCTAGTCCTTTTTCATACTAGATGTGGGATCTACACAGAGCCAGTTCTTTTTCATACTAGATGAGTCTTCACAAAGCCAGTCCTTTTTCATGCTGGATGTGGGATCTACACAGAGCTAGTCCTTTTTCATACTGGATGTGTCTTCACAAAGCTAGCTCTTTTTCATGCTGGATGTGGGATCTACACAGAGCTAGTCCTTTTTCATACTAGATGTGTCTTCACAGAGCCAGCCCTTTTTCATGTTGGATGTGGGATATACACAGAGCTAGTCCTTTTTCATACTAGATGTGTATTCACAGAGCCAACCCTTTTTCATGTTGGATGTGGGATCTACACAGAGCTATTCCTTTTTCATACTAGACGTGTCTTCACAGAGCCAACCCTTTTTCATGTTGGATGTGGGATCATCACATACATCTAACAATGGAAGGAAACAATCCTCTCACCATGTCACAGCTCTTACATCTGACCATGGAAGGAACCAATCCTCTCACCATGTCGGAAGGGCACAACACTTACATTTGACCATGGAAGGAACCAATCCTCTCACCATGTCAGAAAGGAACAGCATGGACTCATCACTTCCTCTTGGGAGGAATCTCGATATAGAGAACACCAAGTTTCTCCTTGAAGTACTCAAAATTCACCCTAGCCAATGGCTTATTCAACACATCAGCTATATGTTTGTCCATCGTAACATAGTAGAGCTTCACTGCTCCTCTCTATACCATATCCCTGATATAGTGATACTTGATCTCGATATGCTGCGACTTGTCATGGAACACTGGGTTCTTCGACAACTTCACACAACTCTGGTTGTCGCAATATATACAAGTAGCATCTAACTGGAGATCAAATAAATCAGACAGTAGCTTCCTTAGCCATACTACCTCACAACTAGCTGAACAAGCTGCAACATACTCTGCTTCAGCTGTACTCAGTGCCACAGAGGATTGCTTCCTGCTAAACCAAGAGACCACACCTGATCCCATACTGAAGCAGCACCCTGAAGTGCTCTTCCTATTGATGGCACTACCTACCCAATCTGAATCAACATAACCCTCCAGGTTAATCTTCTGATCAGACTTATACTTGAGCCCATAATCAATTGTACCCTTTAGGTACCTCAGAATATGCTTTGCAACAATCAAGTGAACATGTCTCGGATCTGTCAGGAACTGGCTCAAGTTGTTCACAGAAAAGAAAATATCTGGTCTCGTATTCATTAGGTACATCAAGGACCCAATCATCTGATGATACATTGTGGCATCAACCGTCTTAGATGAAGCATCACTCAATAGCTTTAGGTTCGATGCCATAGGTGTGGTTAAGGCCTTGTTGTCCATCATCCCAAATCTCTTCAGGATCTCTACTGCATACTTCCCTTGTCCAAGGAAGATTCCATCTGCATTCTACCACACCTCCATGCCTAGAAAATAATTCATCATACCCAAGTCCTTCATTTTGAATTCGGTAGAAAGCTTTCTCTTCGTATCAGCGATCAACCCATCCATACCTGTTACAAACAGATCATCTACATACAGTAGGAGCATCACTGGGTTGCCATATTCAACCTTGTAGTAAAGGTTGGAATCTGTTTTACTCTTGGTAAAACCCAAACTGGATAGAAAGCTGTCAATTCTGTCGTACCATGAACTGAGTGCCTATTTCAAACCGTACAGGGATTTCTTCAATCTACACACATGAGACTCCCTGTCATGTGTCTCAAAACCGAGTGGCTGCTCCACATACACTTCCTCTTCTACTACACCATTCAAGAAAGCAGTCTTGACATCCATCTGGTGTCTCTTCCATTTCATCACTGTAGCCAGAGCAAGTACTGATCTAATGGAATTGTATTTGGCTATAGGTGCAAAAGTTTCTTCATAATCTATTCCTTCTTTCTGGGAGAAGCCACGAATCTTGCTTTATATTTTTCTATGCTGCCATATATAGCATGCTTGATCTTGTATATCCATTTGGAAGTCACCATAGACTTCCCCTCGGGTCTTGGGACAACATCCCAAACATCATTCTTCATGATCGATTGGTACTCTTCTATCATAGCATCATTCCACTCTTTCTTTTATGTTGCGTATTCATAGTTGGAAGGTTCTTTATCAATGAAATCACATAATAAGGCTACATAACTGAAACAAGACCTGGATCTTTTCCTTTCTCTGTGTGATTCTTCTGGAGCCCCATAACTTCTCGTACCCAAGCAGGTTTCCTCTTGTGAGAATTCTTCTACTGAGGTGGATCTACAGGTTCTTGAGGTTCTTCTATTTCTCGATATTTTTCTTGATATTCTTCATTCATGGTTGTGTCATGAATTCTAAGTGCTTCTATTTCTTCTAGTTCTTCAGTAGGTCTCTTTCTAGATTTGTTGTAATCCAAGTCTTCGTCAAATGTTACATCCTTGCTGATGTTGATCTTCTTGAATCTTGGGAAGTATATTCTGTAAGCCTTCGATCTTTCAGAGTATCCCACAAATATACCCTTCCTTCTCGAAGGATCTAACTTTGTCCTCTTTTCTTTCAAAATGTGTATGTACACTGGACAGCTGAATATTTTGAGATGGATGACTTCTGGTTTCTTGCTAGGAAAGACTTCTTCAAGTGTCTTATTCTCAAGTACTCTGTGTGGAGTACGGTTCTGTACATAAACTGTTGTTCTTCCAACTTCTTCCCATAGATGCATGGGAAGATCTTGATCATGAAGCATGGCCCTTGCAACTTCCATGATCGTTCTATTCTTCCTTTCTGCAACTCCATTCTGTTGTATATTATATGGAGTGGTTAACTCCCTCCTAATCCCTGAATCTTTGCATAAGTCTTTGAATTCATTCGAAGTGAATTCTTCGCCATTATTTGATTGAAAAATCTTGATCTTCTTTTCTGTATGGTTCTCAATCAAGGCTTTGAATTACTTGAACTTGTTGATTACTTCATCTTTGTTCTTCATAAAGTATATCCATGTCTTCCTAGAAAAATCATCAATAAAAGAAACATAGTCTACATACCCGCTTAATGAACTGGATGACATTGGACCGCATACATCGGAGTGGATGATTTCCAGGATTCCTTTTGACTTAATCTCACTACTTGGAAATGTCTTCTTTGTGTTCTTCCCTTTTGCACATCCTTTGTAGACACCATCATGTTTTTTCTACATTTCTGGAAGACCTTCAACAACTTTGCTTGCAAGTGGTAGTGCCCTAAAATGCACATGTGCAAGCCTTCTATGCCAAAGTTCATTTGGTTCTACTGAGTCATGAACCAAATATTGTTCTGGTTGACCCTTCAATTTGTATAGACCTCCTTCTTGTTCCCCAATCACTACTACATCATCAAAAGTCTTTCCCTTTGGCCACATAAGAACTTGGCCATCTACAAAAGTAACCCTCATTCCTTTTGCATCCAATGCAAATATGGAGAGGAGGTTCTTCTTTAGTCTTGGTACAAACAATACATTTTTCATCTTCATAGACTTTCCAGAGTCTAGCTTATAGGAGGATTCACCACTACCTTTTATTAGATACTGGTAGTCATCCCCAAGTTTCACCTTGTGAGGTGACTCATGTTCAAATAGTTTCACAAATGATTCTTTGAATCCCGTCATATGCTTGGAAGCACCACTGTCTATAAGCCAATCATTTCTTCCATGTGAGATAGTTCCCGTGAGAGTGGAGATCAGCACATATTCTTCATCACTTGAAGAATCGTCACTTTCTTGTCTGATTGTCTTTGTGGAAGGTTCATCATCCTCTGCAGCATGAGAATGATGTCTTCTCTTGTTTCCCTTTTTCTTCTTTGAGTTCCCTTCGTTAGGGAAGTATTTGGAAATGTGACCTTTCTCATCACATGTGTAACATCTAATAGTAGATAGATCTCTTCTAGAGTGTGAAATCTTACCTTTGGAGTGATGATGGTTCCTTCTGGTTTTCTTGGTGTGGGTTGTGAGAGCTTGATCTTCACTTCCCATGTTTTCTTCTTGAGTTGCTATTTGAGCTTCTTCTTGAGAGAATTCTTCTCATTATCTGTTGAACTTGACTAACTTCTTTCTGACACAGATCCCTTGAGTGAAAGAGTCCCATGCCCTAGGTAGACCATTCAAGGTGGTCATCATAATCTCTGCATTTTCCACTTCTTCATCTACTACTTCCAGCTACTCCTTGATCTGAGATACCCTTGTAAAGTAAGACTAGATGGTCTCTGCATTCTAGATCTTTACATTCTTCAGTTGGTTTCTCAAAGTCATCTTTCATGTTTATGTTCTTCTCTTCAAACAGTTTGGTTAGAGAATCAAACATAGCTTTAGGTGTCTTTAGGGAGGACACATGTGGTATGAGGTGATCCTTTATTGAATCAGCAATAATCCTCTTATCCATAACCAACTTCTTCTTGTGTAAGGCCTTAGCCTCATCTCCCTCTAGAACTGGAACCTCCTCATTGATACAGGAGTCCAACTCATTTTCTTCTAGGACTAGGGAGATCCTATACTTCTAGGCTCATAAGTTATCAGCTCCCTCAAGCTTTTCATCAAGCTTGGTATGATGCAACATCTTAATTGAGAACCTCAAATGGAAATACAAAAGATTTAGATCTTACCAGTTCAAGATGTTGGATCTAGATTTGGAGCTGAATTTCTGTAGTGCTGGTTCAGGAGCAGATTAGGGTTTGGATTTTCCCGAGTTTTGTCTAACCAAATTCTTTGATCTTGATATCTAAACTTCAATTTTGAGGAGGAGATAAATCCAGGCCTGGGCTAACTCAAAAATTCCACTTCTATGGAAAACCCTAATTTTCGGCAGCAGTGTCGGGTCCAAAACTGAAAAAGCTCAGAATCAGATTCTACTTCAACAAAAAGATGCGCCCTAGGGAGGAGAGTCAGCCCAACCTTCTTTTGCTGAAAATCTATGGAGAGAGATCCAAAAAGTAGGAATCCCTAGTTCCCGCAGCTGCATAGTGTCTTCTTCTCAGGTTAGCTCTGATACCATGTTAGATTTTTATCATTTAAGCTAGCATTATATTATGATCTTTAACTTAGAGAATAACAAGCACAACAATCAAACACAAGAGACAATTAACACAATGTTTTTCCTTGGGGAAACCATAAATGGAGAAAACCCCAAAACTTCCTCAGAGATAGAATCAACACCGAAAGTAAAACCCCAAAACAGTAAGATGATCTCCTGACAGTAGTAGCCTCTTTCTTTCTAGCCCCAACAACTTCTTCTCTCTCAGCTATGCGCTACAACTGAGTGTGAGTGAGTGTGTGATAAATAGAGAGGCTCACTCTCTATTTATACGAATTCCCAATTTGACAATAACTCACTAGGGCCAACTTCTCTAGGAGACTCTAATAACCTTAGGGCCCCGGGACTGTGGGGACTTTAACCCTTGAACAATAGGAGGGTTACCCACAATGACTTGACATGACTTGTTTACATTATTGAATCTACCGATAGGAACATCGGGGCATGACATTAATCAAATACATTACAAACACTTCCCAGAATAAACATTGGGGTACAAGACATAAGATATATAGGTGAATACATTTTGAAGTTACAAATACATCAACATGAATAAGAAAGACAAATAGCACTCAAATATGCATATGCAAGCTATATTTTCGATTTTTCTGAAGCATGGAAAGATCTAACTTAAAATATGAATACTTTTTCCTTTTGATGAGATAATGATGCAAAAGAGACAAAAGAACAAAGGAGTCTTGAAAGCTTGTGAGGCTAATCAGAGATCCAAAGGCTTAGGCTCAATGAAATAATGACCTAATCTCAACAAATTTTCTTTTTAAAGCGAAAATAAGTCTTTCTCACACTTAACGAGAAATTGAAACAAGCAAATTGATCTAACAGAGTCTTTTTTTTCAGTGATATTCTATAACAAGCATAGATCTAATTTGACTTAAAGTTTCCAACTAACTCCTTTTAAGAAAAAACAAACTTACAAGCAGTAATGAATGATGAATCTAACCTAACTTTTTTATTTGAACAAACAAGCAATTTCCACATAAAAATTCCAGATTTCAATCACTCAAGCAAGTTCAAACAAGTCTGGATAAGACCAATTAAACACACCAAATCCAAAAATCACAATTTTTTTTACAAAAACTTGAAAAATCAAAGTTTGGGATAGACCTACCTAGCACCGCGCAAATGAGGTTGCTGACAGGTGGTTTTGAGGTAGAACAACTTCTTGCTCACTGGATTCAGGCGATGGCACCACTTATTGCTAACTAGACTCAGGCGGTGGCACTGCTCCTTGCCAAAGGCACATGTGTGGTTCTCTGTAATAACCCAGAACAACAGGAGAGAGAAAAATCAAGTTAGAAATGCCAAAAATATTACAAAAACTGACGAAGCAACCATAATACAGAACACAGAAAGTTAAGGTGGCCCAAATCTAAAGAGATCTGAAGATTTCAAACCAAAAATTCAGTATATCAGCTGTATATTTGACTGCAAAGATAGGAGGATGGAGCTTGGATTCAGACAAAAGTAGTTCAGAAACTGAGGAAGAACAAGACGGATATAATCCCTAGTGGAGTCACCAAATTTGTTATCAGAAATATATCACCTTCTGCAGATAGAAGATGGTTCAGATCTAGAACAAATAAGTGAATAACTCGGTTGAAGACCTTCCTTGAATGTTATAGACACCTGGAATGTAACTCTGATGAAGGACCTATATGTCTGTAAAACATATCAAACATACAAAAACATCAAAGCTACCAGAAAATCGTCTACACATCCATATTAGTGACTAAGGAATCCAATAACATATATGTGAGATTTATGCAACAAACATGTGCGAAGGAAATCAACTTTGCATTAGAAAATAAATGAAAGAGCCTACAACCTAAGTCACCGGATTCGGCGATTTTTCACCTTAAAATTCGAAAATCGCCGAATTTTTGTGGAAGACGAATTATCCATTGAAAATCGCTAGAAAAAATCGCCGGATTTCATGAATGAGTTTTAAACAACTAAATAATGGGTCGATTTCAGTGTAAATTCAGCGTAGATAATGGGTTGATTTCAGTGTAAATAATGGGTCGGATTTCAGCGTAAATAATGGGTTGTTTTCAGCGTAAATTCATTTCGGCCCTCACGCATTAACGATTTTTACAGCCGCCGGCGTGAAAGTTCCGCTAGCCGTTGTTTATCAGGTGATAGCCCAGGGTGTGAGTAAATAACTTTAATAAATGTAGCTGAGAGTACTTTGAGGTCTAGTCAGCAGCCATACGATAGTGACCTGGAGCCCTAAAGGTCTTCTCGGTTGCCTTCAAAGTTTCATTGGCATTGGTGGTTCAGCTGTAGTGCTTCTTCGTTGCCATGTAGTTCGTATGCTTCTGAGTAAAAGCCTCATGCCCCGACTAGAGCTTTCATTCTGTTACAGAGAAGAGCGTACCCAAATAAATTAGGAACGGAGCCTGCCCGATAGCCTTTTATTATTTGGGAATTTTATATATAATTTTACTGTATATTTAATGTTAAAATTAAATTAAATTTAGCCTTTTATTATTTGGGAATTTCATATATTAAAATTATATATTAAATGTTAAAATTAAATTAAATTCAGCCTTTTATTATTTGGGAATTTTATATATAATTTTATTGTATATTAATTTTAAAATTAAATTAAGTTTCATATATTATTCTATAATTCTATATATAATTCAATTAAATTAAATGACATAATTTTATAATTGCATAGATTTTATATATGTAATTTTAATTGCATATTAAATTTTATTAAAAAAATTATATATATTTTTTATTTTCAAATTTTAGACTGTCGAATTTAATGCCGAATTTTATTAGCAAAATTTTTATTGCCGAATTTTTGGTGAACTTCAAGGTCGTCGAACTCGAACACGAATTCGAACCAAGTGACTTAGCCTACAACCATGTTCCTTAGTGCTGATACATTCCTTCACAAGACTAGCACCTTGTCCTCGATAGCTCCAACTTGCTCCACAATTGCTCTCTAATGGATTAGGCCAGGGTATCAATTCAACATCATAACTCTACTATTCTTCTCTCTCCCTCAACCATGGAGTATGAGCTTGCATTTATAGGGCTCAAATGGATAAGATGGTTGAGAGATTGGTGGGTGAGGTGGCTGCAAGATCCTACAAAGAGGGATCTCGACCTTAACCAACCCAAATGAGTAGGGATAAGGTTAGACACAAGCCTCTTGTTCTAGAAGCCTTGAGAAACCTCATTTTTTTCACTTTTTACCAAGGGCACTGCTTATACTCCTTTATGACAGAGCGGTGATGGGTAGGAACCGCGCCAACAACATGGGTTAAAGGCGGTGGCACCGCCTGGTTCTCACACAACTAAAACGGTGCTGAACAGGGTACCGCTTATCTGCTTGAGGGTAGAAGCAGTGCTACAATTTTGTATGTTGGAATCAATACCTAGAGCAGAATTCTCTTCAAGTTTGGGATTTGAGGGAAAATGCCTTGTGTTAGGGATCCTATCACATGCTGGTGACATATTTTGAGTGTAATAACTTGAATACATTCCCAATCCTACATTTAAACTATTATGAGACGATGATCCTACATATCATGTCAATAGTTTGGAACTTCAATTCTTCTACGCATCATGGATTTTCTCGTTACATGACTTAATGCCAATAATTTTGTAGTTAAAATTTTTTAAGTGAGTTTTGTATCATTGATATTTTTATTAATGAGCCACAAGGCTATGCTAAGAAATACAAATGACTTAACATTTTGAAAAATATTTATAGATCAAATTTGCTCACAAAAAATATTGGATTTCAAATTCTAATCTTGGAATGGACCATGACAAACCACGTACAAAACAATAGATTATTAACCTCAATGTTTTGCATATTCCGTCCATGAAAATGAATGAATGGAACCATATAAAATTATTGTGCCACATCATTGTTTTTAAAGGTTGATGCTAATCTAAGAGTATCAATGTCCAAGTTTATTTTATTTTGAATTTTATAGGTTGATGCTAAACTAGGAGTATTGATGTCCATGCAAGACCATACGATATAATAGATTCCAAACCTCAATGTATTGGATATTCTATCAGTCAAAATGAATGGAATTTTATAAAACAATTGTGTCATGTAACTATTGTGCCACATAATTGTTTTTAAAGTTGATTTCATTGTGAATTTTATAGGTTAATTCAAGGGGATCAAAATAATTAAACTCTCATGACTTCCACAACTTCGGAGGTAGAGATTTGGATCATGACCATTTGAGATAATCCTTAGGATTTTATAATGTTTTTATAAACAAGTTATACTACTATTTAGTTGAAGAATAACATTTTAAGTTTGGTGGGTTCACATGAGTGGTTGAATGCTCTAAATTACTAGTAAGAGGTGTTAAGGTCTAATTGTTTTTGTGAATATTGTGGACTTCACTTGGTACCATTCTTCAAATGAGGGGAAGTGCTCAAAGGGGAATTTTATTTCTCTATTTTAAAATATTTAAGAAAAACATTCCTTAATTACTATATTTTTTTATGAGTTAAAATGTTATGAATGTTGGTATTATAATGAAGAGTTTGAAATTAAGATTTAGCATGGGTGTATTTACAAAAATTTTCATGTCCATAACAAACTTTCCACCCTCCATTTATCTTTTTTTCAACTTTAATGAAATTGGATTTCAAGATATTTATATGAAGTCACTTCCTCCAAACTACTATTGTCTTTTTTAATTTATCATAATCTTTTTACATTTATAATAAAACAAATATCTATGAGAAAATTTGTCATTCACATTTATTTAAACTAAAATAAATCTAGTTATATTCATACTTACCCTTATATATATATAATCACTTTTAATTTTTTTCTTTTTAAAACAAAGATGAAAATCAAATATACATTAAATACATATTTTTAATTTATAAATATTTTCTTAATCATTTTCTTTTATTAAAAACTTTATCGAAAAGCAAATATATATAAAATTTCCTTCCAAAACTAAGAATCTCTATTCCTACTTGTTCCATATCTATTTATTCTAATAATAATAAAATAAAGGCCAAAAATAACATAAAAACAATACAACTAATCCTAAAAACTCATGGTGAGAAACCTTTGCTCAATCATTAAAAACTAATACATTGAATGGCTGTAATTTAAAATAAAAGATCCTCCTCTGTACTCAATTACCAATGACACAGAAACTAATACATGCTTGGAATTTTAAATAAGAGAGCTTCTTCTAAATTTAGTTTGAATTATCTAATTACATATAGGGAAAAGGAATTTGTTAGGGATTTGAATTCATGATTAAATTTTAACTTTAATCTATTTTTAAGGTTACAACCAAGTTAGATACCAATTTTCCTGGATGCGAGTGACCAATCCGATGATCAGTGACATGTCTTGCTTTGGCCTCTGCACCTGCCGCGTGGTGACCATCAAGAACCCGACCCGTCCATCAACCTCAACACTACAAGCCTCCAGAACATTTGATGTCCATAGCGCGTGGGAGAATCTCTTCTTGACACTTTGGCTCCTGCGACGTGGGTTGGCGATGGCCTGTTTTCCTCATAGCCTTCATGGCTCTGCAGAAAAATTCATTGCGCATAGGTACCATGGAAGGTGGGAAGGGGGATATGAACGCCATGGAAAATCAATTCGACATTTTGTGTGGTCTCTGCTCGGCTCTGAGAATTGATGGGCTTTCTGTGCGTCTAGTGGCTCTCTGGTTAGTTTTTATCAGCATCTCTCAGCTTGTTAATATTAGAAAGCGGAGGTGCAATTGGGTTGCCATGTTGTGTCAAAGAGGAACACAAAGAAGGGAAATCTTGGGTAGAGGTAAATCCTAGCGTGGTTGTAGCCTCCAAATCTCGGCCGACTATGAACCCCAAATATCTTCTCGGGTTCGCATCCTCGTGGAAGCCTAGGAAGGGCGAGTCCTAAACCAGAAGTTAGCAACAGGTCAAGATGGTAGCCAGATAAACCATTACTGGCTCATGAAAAACATGTTATGCAATTTGGTTGAAGACATGTTCAGCAACTTGTCCGAAGCTTGCGACTCCATCCTTGCCATGAAAACTAGAATTGTTGAGATAGATGCTCAGCTCATGGCCATGGATAACTCATTCTCCTGGAAGGGTACCGCATGCATTTCAAGGCATGTTGGTCTGAATGGTGGAGGCCATGATCGGGGAGGAGGTGGCAGTAGAAGTGCAACTGGGGGAATGGTTCTCGACAGTCGTGGGGGAGGTGGCAGTGGGACTACGACAGGGTGCACAACGATGGCTCCTCTTGCTCTTCCTTTCCCCATCCCTTCGATGATTGAGCCACTCTTCAAATGCCTGAAGGAAATGTCCAATCATAATCTTGATTAGCAACAACAACTAGTGCAACCGGCTCAGGAAGCCGCCACCAACTCACCCACCTAGTCGTAGGAAGAACGATGGGCCTGCCCCATCATTGAAGAAATTCCACTAGCCTAAGGTTCGTGCTTTCTAGTAGCAGAAAAGACCCTTCGTCCTAGGCTTTTGTTATGCAGGTTTTTTTGTCAATTCTATTTATGGCTGTCCTTAAATTTGAACTCTGTATCTATGTCTATTATCTATGTCTGTTTCTGGAAACTATGTCCAAGACTATGTCTATGTCTCTGTCTGCTTTAAATTTGAACTCAGATTCTGTATCTATGTCTTTGTCTCAGTCCCTTAGTCTCTGTAGACGACCCTTAGTTTTGGCCAGGATGACTTTTGTATATTTTGCCTCTGTATTTTACTAGATTTGTGCACCTTACAAAAAGAAAGTTAGATACCAATTTGGTGTATGAGACCTATTGTTTGTGAGACAATGGGAAGGGCTAGTACTCGCTTTACACGGGGTCTGGGGATCCATTCCCGCTACCACTATACCCCTAGGTGCCCCACAACTTCCTACTAGAATGAGACATGGGTAATGCCAGGTGTGGATTGAACTTGTGACCTCTTCTTAACAACTTACTTAGAGACATAAATATTAAGAGGACATACACATGTTTTTAACTATTAAACCCACTAAGTAAAATAAATTAATTCAAAAGAATATTTAATCTCTTTTACTTGATTCCTAATAAGATTAAAATTTAAATTTCTAATTGTGCATTAAGTATTTTCCCATTCATAAGAATGTTTTTTTTGAGTTATTGTACGTTGTAACTTTAATAAATTTTTATTATTAATAGGAAATACTTCTATATTTTTTCATTTTAAAATATTATAAGATTATTTAAATATCTATTTTATTAAGATGATTTTGATTTTAAGTTTAAATGATTGACGATCCTTAAGTATCTATTGTATGACCATTATATATATATATATTTTATATATATACTGTGTGTGTGAAGATGTGTTGTTTTATTGTGTATACCATAATTTATGAGATTTGGATACTTCTTACATTATGATGGAGATGCATGTGATTTAGGGAAGATTCTAGATCTAAATATAAAAATTTTATTGCTTTCAACCATAAATCATATATTATTTAATTTATTAATTGATATCATCTTCAAGTGCAAATTTGGCTATGTCCAATTAATTAATTAAGATATGGATACTATGGAATTTGTCTATCTTTACATCTTTTCAATTTACATTTTTTATAATTGCGATGGCATTATGATTTTATCAAATATGGTTTTATCACCACCATATATTCATCTTACTCCAAGTCTATAATGAGTGGATAGGAATCAAATCCCTCAAGGATCAAACTTTTCCTTATGTTTTTGCACTCTAAAAAAGGTTTGTACTTGGAGGGATTTGATCCCTATCGATGCATGATAGATTAGATATGGAGTTAAGATGAATCATTTTTACCAATCTAACATGATATTTAAGAGGTTATTGGAATTACAAGTTTTGATTATCTAAATTGTTATATAAAGTTGTTCTAATAAAAAAATAAATTTAATACTAAGGTGGCAAGTGTGGGTGGGATCCTCTTGGATTATGGAGGAAACAAGCTTATATCTTATTAATGGGGCTTGGGAAGAGCCACTAATAACATAGTGGAACAATACACTTTGATTTTTGGATCTTGATTTCGTCATCACCTTGGGCATCCAACACATCTTAGTCATTGTGGATTCTCTCCTCATTATCTCACAAACCCGTAAAAAATTAAATTGAATGATCAGATAGTTGGGAGGCTTTATGATCAAATTATCTATCTCCTGAAGAAATAAAGAAAGTAAAAATCATGTGAGTTTGAATTAACAATAACACAATTTCCAATCGACTTGTTAATCAAGCCTCAAACCAAGTGGTAAAGGCACACTAGTTAAAAATGGAGGCCAATCTAATCGATGGCTCCTCTGATGGTTATACTAATATCTTGGATGCAAAGTATATCCCCCCCTCCTGCATGGATGCCACTCGCCGATGTTTCAAATCTCAAAGCATTGACATTAGAACCACATTAACATCACACATGGGAGAAGTCCCTCAAAGTTTTTCTTGGTTTTGGTGTGTTCTTCCTTCGCATAATATGGTGGTTCTAGATCCTTCTTTTGATGAATCTAGGATTATTCAGGAGATTGAACCCTGGTCTTAAAGGCGAGGAGGTTTCCTTGGCATTTGACATGTTGTCTGTCTCTTTGGGGACCCTTTGTTGATGGTATCTTCGGGTCCAATGATGTTCAAGTTTATTGCCTTCTGGCACCCTATTGTTGATCTTTCATAGGGTAGGAAGGCATTATGGCGTGATGAGTGTTTGGGTGGATTGGGTCTGAAGCAAGGATGAAGGTGGAATAAATGGATGTAGCAGAGTTGATAATGTTGGTTGAGGACCTGTGGGATGTGAAGGATGACATTTGAGATCTCCGGTCCACTCTAGGAAGGACCAACTCACAACTGGAGGGCATCTTGGTTGTTATTCGAGAGGTAACTGCACATGTCTCTTTGTTGGATCATTGTTTCGATGATTTGGACAATTAGATCCAAGTCCTAGGTGTTCAACTGGAAATGTTGAATATCATTTTGGATCCTGATCACGATATGTTGGTCGGTTGTCAATCCAGGCCCACTAGAAACGTTGGTTCAAAGACCATTGGTGAAGAATCTGTCCACAAGCCAGGTATCCCCACAATTGAGATATGAAGCTCTCTAGGCCAGTCTAAGGAAAACAAAGATGTTTAAGGTTTTAAGGTGGTCTTTCTTTTAAATTTTAAGTGTTCATGGTATATTTCTGTATTTTACAGCTCCAACAATTTAAATGTCTTTTGTAACAATCTCAAGACTACAAGCAGATAAGAGGCTATAATATATACTCTCTTGCATTGTAATACTTTATTTAGAATATTAAAATTATAAAATTATATAATTTAATTAAGTTATATTATTAAGAAAAATAACCATTATAGTGTAAAATCATCTCAAATTGTGTCATTTTAATATTTAGATAGATAAAAATATATATTTTTAAATAAAATAAATTAAATAATAAACCTTTTAAAATAAAATAGATTGAATAATTTACAAACTCAATTTTCTTTAAAAAATATTTCTAATATTTAATAAGATGATTTTTTTTCAATTTATAATTCTAATAATTGATAAAATGATTTTTGTTAAAATTTATAATTCCCATTTATTGATGAGTAATTTACTCACTTTGCCATGAAATATTGTGATCCATTTAGGATAGTCACAACCATCTTTGTTTTTACCTTGCCAAATAAATAAATCAATATGATAATTTTTTTTTTTTTATTTCTAATATTTAATAAAATGATTTTTTTTTAAATTTATAATTCTAATATTTGATAAAATGATTTTTGTTAAAATTTATAATTCCCATTTATTGATGAGTAAATTACTCACTTTGCTATTAAATATTGTGATCCATTTAGGATTGTCACAACCATCTTTGTTTTTACCTTAAACCAATTTAATAAACTTTTTATTTTTATTTCTAATATTTAATAAGATAAAAAAAATTTAAATTTATAATTCTAATATTTGGTAAAATGATTTTTGTTAAAATTTATAGTTCCCATTAATATTATTAATGAGTAATTTACTCACTTTGCCATTTCCATTTAGGATAGTCACAACCATCCTTGTTTTTACGGAGCCCAATAAATAAACCAATTTAATAAACTTTTTAATTCACACCTTTTAAAATAAATACATTATAATAATCATCACAGCCATTTTTAAAAGCTAAACTTTATCATGAACCTATGGAAATGGACGAACAACTGGGCAACCAGCCGATGTTGACCACACATTATCAATCCAAATCTCCTCCCCATAAACAACTACCTTTCCTTCCCTTGAAAATATAGAAAATTATCCTCCCTACGAATCATGCTTAATTAAATTAAGCAAAGATTCCTCCGCCTCACAATACACATTCCTCTTATCTAACACGTGTCAAAGTACAAAGCATTTGTACACATCCTTTTGGATGGTGACGTTGACGTTGGAGGCCAAGCTTAGATGGACTCTGCCCAGACAGTCCTTATTGATTAGCTAAGATAATTAGGTAACGGATCCCAGCCACCCATTTCATGGAATTGAATCCTATTCCTCCCGCTTTATGTAATGGCGTCATGCATTGCATGCGCCACAACAAAGCAATGAAAACACCATAATATAATATGGGATTTCATCTCTTGGAATCCCATTCCCCTCCGCTCCCCTCCCCTCCCCTCTTTCTTTGAATTAGGTTTCAACCTTCCGGGCTCCTTGGAGCTGCGATTGGGCCGGTGCGTTCCAAAATTTCCAGTTTAGAGCTTAGTTCTAATTTAAAGATATGCTTCTCTTCATAGGAAAAATAGATTAAAGATTTATTGAAATGTTTGGTTTGTCTGTCTTGGAATTGAACTTGAGAGAGCAGAAATTTGAGATTCTGTTCAACCTGCTTAAGAATTGATATTTTGTTTCTTTGAGAGTCGAGTTACGAGGTGAATCTTTTGCCGTCTTGCGAAAATTTTGATTTTGATGTTAATGCTCTTACGAAAATTTTGATTTTGATGTTAATGCTTTTGGTTTCTAGTCTAATTCAACTCTCGAGTCATTCAATTCCACCAACTGATTCATGAGTGATGTGTTTTAATTATATACATATACACATATTACTATATTTAGAACTCGAACCATGAAAGGCTATGATTGAGCTTTGTCTTTTCTTCTGTTATTTTTAGGCAGAAACTTCTGAATTTATGAGAAACCAACTGGTTTTTTTTCCTTGGACTAATTCACATTCAAGCATAATAAGCCAATGATTTACCGCGCTTTTATTCGTTAATTGAATCGTCTTTGTTGGTTTATTGTTGTTCATTGTACTTGGATTCCATTCTGCTTCCTGTTGAATCCCAGCTTCCCAATTTTGGGGTTTTACTGCTCTACTGTACCTCATTTTGCCATGATAAATTGTTTTCATTTTGCTTGTAATATAACATCTCAATTTTTGTTGAATTGCAAATGGAAACGGTACATATCTGACTAAATTATACTTGAATTCATGAATAACTTACAGGTAAATCCCTGGCAAGGAGTTGCAGGATTGAACACTGGGATTTCTTGAACTTCAATATCCAAAGTAAAAGATGGATAACTTCTATGGACCAGGGAAAAATCAGCTCTTTGTTCCGGGGCCTACCAATATTCCGGAACCTGTTCTGCGGGCTATGAATCGAAACAATGAGGACTACCGCTCTCCAGCAGTGCCAGCTCTTACTAAGTATCTTCTTGAAGACGTAAAGAAAATATTCAAATCGACCACAGGCACTCCATTCTTAATTCCTACTACGGGTATGTCTGGTCTAGTCTGCATTATCTCGAGTGTTTGACTCCGATTTGCTTCTTTTAAAATTTTTGTTAGTGTGTATTCCTCGTCTATTTCTTATTTCTTTCTGTATACTACTTTCATTAGCAGGGCACTTTTCAAGTGCACGTTGGTCGTCTTCAAACAATTTTTGGTTAGGTGCCTTCCTATGTAGTATTTGTATTCTTCCATCAAGCAGTTCCCCCTATGTTTCTTGGTTTGATTCGGCACCATTGAAATCTCTCTATGCATGTCTAAATATTATTCTATTGTTTGTACTCGATTGCTTCCGTGCCCGAAATGCCATCAACCAAATGCAATATTCAGGATAAACATCTCAGATTTTTCAGCAGAAATACCACTTGTCTCTTTCTGAAAATCACTGTCTGTCTCCTTGGGTGTATGTGCAGAAGTATTAGCATCTCATCAAAGTAGCGTTGAGAGGTATTAAAACCATCGAGACACACAATCCCCAGCCGAGGATTGTGTGTCATGAGGTTTTTAATACCTCTCAGCTCTTCACTGATCAGGGTCTATCGTTGTGCTTGGCTGCCTCTCAATTTTAGCATGTCATTTAAAATTGTTCTTGTTAAAGCCATGTGAGTGCACTGCTGGGGATTGTGTGGCTTGAGGGTTTTAATACCTCTCAACTCTACACTGATTAGGGTCTGTCGTTATGCTTGGCTGCCTCTCAATCTTAGCATGTCATTTAAAATTGTCCTTGCTAAAGCCATGTGAGTGGCAAAAGGGTATTTTGATGCTAATTGATAATTCTGTATTATCCACCATTGCAAATCCAAAGTTTTGAAGCTTTTCTTTGATGAGAGTGCAGGGAGAAACAGAGTACCTTGTGATAGGACGATATTTTGGGCTTGCCTTTTATACTTTTGTTTACTAAAAACTAAAGGAGCTGTATGCGTGGATTTAGCTTTGCGGTTTACTGCTTCACTGGATTCTGTCTGCTCGCTTAATTGAAAATTTGAACCCAGTCTCGCAAATTGTGTTTTGTTTTTACTAAAGTTGTGTGTTTGTCTTTAGCTTCATCCACTTTCCTTTTTGTGGCTTCCCTCGTATGGTTACAGTGAATCAAAACTTACTGCTTATTCATCAAATAATCCATCCGGAGCATTATTAGGCACTTTCAGTTTAATCAGATGTGGTAATCTATATTACATTAGTTTGATTTGCATGTTGGTGTTAACTCAGCACACATGCATGATGCATCAATCATCTGATGTAAGTTGGTGGAATCATCCAGGTACTGGTGCTTGGGAAAGTGCTCTTACAAATACACTGTCGCCACGAGATCGAATCATCTCTTTTGAGATGGGACAGTTCAGTCTTCTGTGGATTGATCAAATGAAACGCCTCAACTTTGATGTTGATGTTGTGCAGTGTGAATGGGGGACAGGGGTAGATCTTGGGATACTAAGGGAAAAGCTTGAAGCAGATAAAGAGCATAAAGTAAAGGCTCTTTGCGTTGTTCACAATGAGACTGCAACTGGAGTCACAAACAATTTGGCAGCTATAAGGAAGGTGCTCGGTGAGCATAACTGCCGATGTTGATTTTATTGCATTTGCTTCAGAGTGTTTATTTAACATTTTCAATATCACATGCTAAACTGACATTGTCTACGAAGAAGAAGATTTAGTTTAGGGTTAGAAAACTGGCTATAATCATAAGCAATATTATTCTGTTCACTTGTATCTAATGATATTTGTAATGGCGGAATGCAGATGATTGCATGCATCCTGCTTTATATCTGGTAGATGGTGTGTCTTCTATATGTGCTATTGACTTCCGTATGGATGAATGGCGAGTAGATGTAGCGTTAACAGGATCTCAGAAAGCTCTGTCCATGCCAACAGGTCTTGGTATTGTGTGTGCAAGCCCAAGGGCCTTAGAAGCAACAAAGACTGCAAAGTCGTTGAGGGTATTTTTTGACTGGAACGACTATTTGAGGTTCTACAAGATGGGGACATATTGGCCCTACACACCATCAATTCAACTCCTATATGGACTACGGGCAGCGCTAGATCTTCTATTTGAGGAAGGCTTAGATAATGTCCTTGCAAGGCACACTCACCTCGGGACGGCAACAAGGTAGTTTTATTTTGGCCAATGCCTGTTTTCTTCTCACCTTTAAAGTGGACATGCTCATAAAATCTGGAATTTGGACCAAATAGTCACTATTTCCTTCTATTTAGCACGAAGATCAATTAAATTATTTTAGCTGAAATTTCTGCAATTTTTATTTCACCTAATGTTCATCAGCATGTATATTGGATCAATAACACTACAGCATACGTTTATGGTCTGGTGTTATTGAAGTTACTAACATTGCTTCTTCAAATTGGATCGCCAGGCTTGCTGTGGAAGCATGGGGGTTGAAGAACTGCACTCAAAGGGAGGAATGGTACAGTGACACTGTTACAGCAGTGGTTGTTCCCCCTTATATTAACAGTGCAGAGATTGTGAAAAGGGGGTGGATTAGATACAATTTGAGTTTGGGATTGGGGCTCAATAAAGTGGCAGGCAAGGTGTTCAGAATAGGACACCTGGGAAACTTGAATGCGGTAACATTCTTCCCACAGAAGTCCGTGTGACATTAATTACTACAGAATAGTTAGATCATGCACATTGCACATAGACATGAAAGTCCATATCTGTGACTATTGCAAATAAATCTGCACACAAGAAGATTATTAAGTAACTATTTATTTACTGCTTTGCTTTTTAGGACTAGAATCCTTAGAGAGGAGTGAGAATGTCTTTATTTTATTTTGTACCAACATATGGCAGGCAGCCTGTGATTTCTGGACTATTGACACCTGTAAAAGAATGGCCCTAACTGAGGGGAGTTTGCTATCTGAGGCCCAATTTCAATCTAATCACAGAGAAGAATATGTTTTAGAATGGGTCGTGATAGAGGAAACTTAACCTCTGGATCTCAACCACAATCGACTTTAGTTGTTGTAAAACATTTTTTGGATCAAGTGAAAACTGAGTGCAAGTAGGTCATTTTCTCAAGGTGATGTAAAACCCAAGCCCTCCCTGGTGTCAGTTACATTTCCTAATTGAATTTTGGCAAGGGATTACCTTGAACTACGTTACCCTTATTTTGTTGTTGAAGCTGTTCCACAAGTAGATGAAATAATGTGAGATTTATTTATTTACTACAATTGCAGTGTAAGTTTAAGGCAGGCTGTGAACTGATTAGCCAAGGGTACAAGGACAAATAATATAAATTAAACTTCCAAACATAGTCCCTGTTAGCTCCAAACCTCATTGAAGCCATTTCAGAAAAGGCATTTGCAGATTGCAAAGCATGAATTCACGGCATGAATAGCGTTAGAGAACTTCTGCCCGAAATTCTTGAGAAGACCAGAATGATTGCTACCCTAGTGCTCCTGTGAAGATCAGAAATATTCCTATGAATATCAAAATCAATGCTACATAAGTATCCATAGAAGATCCTACTTTCAGGGTGCTTGGCAACAGTCTTGACTTAGCCCCCTAGTTGTTATAATTTCATACCATTAGATGCTCTGACCTTTGGGCAGGAGTCTAGACTGTGCTGACACCTTATACGTACTCTCTTATAATCATGGTTGCAACTTATTGTTAGTGCAACCAGACATTTTATGGAGGGAGATTTTTAAGTAGTTGCCTAGCTTACAATCACCTGCAACGAGATCATTGGCAAGTCATTTCAGGTATGGTATATAAGTAGCTCACACCCTTAGCACATTATTATTTATGTATGCTGTAATCATGCGGTTTCTGTTTTGAGGGCAACTTTGTTTGATTCTATTCACAAGTGATTTGATTTGGTCTCCTTGGTAATCATGTTGCAGTTGCAACTGTTGGGATGCCTCAGTGGCGTTGAAATGGCATTGAAGGATGTTGGATATCCGGTGAAATTGGGCAGTGGAGTTGGAGCAGCTGCAGCTTACCTCCAGAACACTACTCCTTTAATCGCATCCAGGGTGTGATTTATTTAATTTAGTTCTTCCATGTTCTGCCTGTAAAAAATATTTCAGACTTTGACAAACAATCTTCTTTGCAAGCCAATGAATTTAGGTTTTTTTTTTTAATTGATGAAAGCTCATGCTTTTCATTGGAAAATACTTTATATTGGTCAGGGCAATAAAACGGGCACTTTCTGGCCTAAGCATATTTACAATTTTGCATAGAAAAGAATATGAGCTGTTTGATTGCATCTTAGAAGCAACAAGCAACCATTGTGCTAATTTTCCATAAATTCCTTTCCTAAATATCTTTTTCAAAATTGCAGTTGCTGTGAAATTAATGGTATATTAGTACTGTGAAAGCATTAACAAATTTAACCCAAAATCATACCATAAAGAAACACAGGATGTTTTAATTAACCTGTAATGGCCATAACAATATCTAAGCTATCGTTGACCTGAATAGATAAAACTGGTGACAAGGTGACAAGAAAACTCAAGCCTACACCTTAAATGATGGAATCAACCTACACTGTAGTCAAGTATATAATTTAAAATAATGCACAGTCTTCTACACTTAACAAAATAAAAGCCAAATATTTTGAAAATGATGTATATATATATTTATAAAGTTAAAATTTTGAATTTGGAAATGACTTGTTTTGGTCTGGAATTTAAAATTAAAAGATGCTCTTTGATTGTAGACGTTACCTGGTAAAACGTTATCGCCAATTGCTTTAGGAATTTCGTAAAGAAAATTGAACCTGTATGGAAAATATCAACTTGCCGTTACCAAGTAAACAAATTTTAGTGAATGATAATGATAATAATTATATATTTTACTTTAAATATTTATTGAAAAATCTACAATCTACTCAAGTGACCTTAACATCATAACCTTACAATATTGAACACATACATGAAAATTCAAAATATAAACTAAGTATAAAAAAAAAATCCATAAATTTTATGTACAAATAAAAAAAAATACTATAAAAGAAATATTTGCACCAACAATATTTAAGTAATGGTTGTTGATATATTTGAAACTTGTATTAACAAATTGTAGTTGTGAAATTTATTAAATACATATTATCTATAATTAGCACAACCACTTAGTGACTAACGAAAACATATAGATTACAAGTTAAGTGCCACTAATAAGTTATGAGTTACTTGTTTTCGTCATCTTTTAATTAAATGAGTTATATGTCACAAAAGTGTCATTTATTTAGGCATTAGCTAAGAGTTATGCATGCATCATCTACCCCTTATCCATGCATCAACTAATGGTTATTTATTATATTCTTTTCATTTTTTTATAATTGTTTATTTTGAATTTGGAACAACTTCCATAGAATCAATCTGAGCAATACACTTGACTTATAGTCTTGCAATCTAGAAAAAACATAAGTGCTTGTCCACCCCAAAATATCAAATAAATACACCTATGGGTGTAAGAATGGTTAGTATAAAAAATGAAAAACTATAATTTTTATTTATTATAGAAATTTAGTAAAATGCATAATTCAAATTATATCATATTAATGACATCTTGTGACATTTTAGTGCTTTGGTTTAGAAGTAATTGTTGTTGCATATTCATATTAAAAAAAAATATTGTTTTTCATTAATAAATAAATGATTAGGTTAGCTGAAATTAAAATATAATTTGTTGTCATCATACATGATTATGATAATCATGTATGATGACAATGATGCTTATAGTATTCCTAAGGCAATAAGGATTATTAGACAACGAAAGAGAATTAGATTACAATAAAATATGTTTTAGAATGACATTTCTATGTCTCAACATGGCATTTTAAGTGCTCATCTTCAAAGTCCTTTGTATCACAAATTTTACAAATTTGCTCATCCCAAAGTGTTTTTAGATTTGTGCAATAACCACTTTCATTATGGAGATCATGAACATTGGTATTCAATGTAGCAATTTATAGAACCTGCTATGTATTTCAACTTCCTATTATTAATGATTTTATTGTCATTCTAGGGTTAATATTTAAATTTCATAAAGATGTTAGATTTAATATTGTTGATATTGTTATCACCATAATTTTTCCCACCTATGACATTTAAGAGGTGGTACTGAGAAGCATTGCAAATCCACATAAAACTTACATAAAATAGCCAAATGCATGATCTACAAAGTATTTAAACACCATCAAGCAATTCAAATCCTTAGTTGACCATTTTTAGGATTGTGTTACGTATCCTTCAATAATTGTGCCAGTGATGCCTAAAAGGTTTTGATAAGTGTACAACACCTTTAAATCCACAAATTTAATATTTTTGTAGCTCATAAATGTTGAAGTGATATCGTCTCAACTTCGCTCATGTGACATCCATGTGACCATTTATAAGGACATCACTAGTTTGAAATAAAACACATAATACAACATATCATGCCACATCATGGCCATTTGCCACCATTTTGAGCAAAGTCAAGCTCTAAGTTGATTGTTTTCTAGGTTGAGTTACTTTCAATTCACTTGGCCATGCGCACATCATGGGCGCCACCATTTTGAGCAAAGTCAAACTTTCAATTGATCATTTTCTAGGTTGAGCTACTTTCAATTCAATTGGCCACTTGAGTCACATGGGAAATCCTTCAATACTGTGTATTTTTTTCAACTGCGTAACTCAATGACCTTTGTGGTGCATTAATGACCAAGGACTAACGTGTCAAACACGGGTGGTGTATAAATTCGATTCAAGCTTTTGTCTCATGAATGCATGGTCTTTTGATTTCCCATGGTCTCATCAAGCACACGAGATCCCACTAGTGGATGAGAAGTGTTGCTAGGAAAAATGCACCTCTTGCAGACAAGAGCTGTTCCTCTAGCCTGAATGGTTTAGATCTAGAACAAATGAGTTACAACAGAGTTGGAATAATTCCCCTAGTAGTTGTGGAGATCTGGAATGAGTCCCTTTGATAGAGTGGTGTAGCTGTTTCCTGTGGTGATGGCTCTTCATGGATGTACCTACATAATCACATGAAACTAGCAAACAAGATTAAAAGCACCAGAATATAATCTACAAATCTATATCAGTGACTAAGGAATCCAACAGTCATAAATACATGATTATAACACAACATACTTTATGAGAAAGAAACCAATTTTGCATTAATAATAATGAAGAAAGCTTACAACCTTCACCTTAGTGTTGAGATGCTCCTTCACATGCCAATGTCTTGTCCCCAAAAGCTCCAACTTGCTCCTTCTATGCTCACCCTACTGATTCGGCCAGAATGTCAATGCAACAACATACCTTTACTCTCTCTCAACCATGGGGTATATGTTAGGATTATTAATCCTCCATTGTCCAATTTGGTCATATGTCTAAATCAGGAGTCATGTCTAAATTGGGAGTCCTTCTAGTCTATTTTTAGTCACTAGCACCATTGGGTCCACTTGGCCTAATTAGAGCACATGTTCCAGTTACTAAAGTGTGGGGAACACTAATTGTGGCCTACTACCACTAATTGCACTTGCATGCATCAGTTTAGGATCCCCCTAGATCAATCCCTACAATTTAGGAGCCACTGGGAGTGCTAACACCAATCTTCATCAGTTGAGTTCAGTTAGTGACTAGTCAAGCTGAGTTAGGAGTCAGTTACATTCAGTTCTAGTCCTCTACATTCAGTTAGCTCTAGGTTTGCACGGTTGCATGCAGGAGAGGCGCATTCCTCACCTACAACAACCAGTTAGCCTTAGTTAACACTGAATTAGACACTTGAGTTGTGTTTTAGAACTCCGAAGAATTTCGATAATGATTTAGACAAGGTCTTAGTTACCTACAGTCAAGTAGAGTCTGATCAATTCGAATTTCCTCATGTGGATTCGAATTGCATGTGGCTATTTAGCCATTGTATTACATAGTAATTTATCATTTAATTATTTTTTTTATTAACGAAAGCATNCCATTTTTGCACTGTTTCATTCTTCAATTGCTGAGTAAATTGTGTGATCTATCTTGTGAGTTGTGTGTTTGTCCACAGATCTATGTGCTCAATTTAATAGTATGAGCCTGCTTTTATAGGCCTTAGGAGGATAGGGATGGTTGAGTAAATGGTAGGTGAGGTGGATAGGAGATCCCAAAAGTATGGATCTCGAGTCCAAGTGGTCCTCAGGAGTAGGGATAAGGGTGTCACGAAGCCTTCCTTCGAGAAGCTTCATGGAAACCTCTATTTTTCACTTTTTCACCAAGGGCACCGCTTCTCCTCCACTATGACAGAGCGGTGACAGGGTAGAACCGCGCCTTGAATAAGAGGAAAAGGCGGTGGCACCACCTACTTCCAAGAGATGGTAGGCGTCGCTGAAGATGGTAACGCCCCTTGTCTTAAGGGCAAAAGTGGTGCTGGGTTTTTATATGCAAGATTGAATTCTGGGCCAGTATTTTCACTTCACAACTTGGGATTTAGGAAAATAACTGATGTTTGGGATCTCATCACATGATGATGATGAGATTTATGTGTAACAGAATGCCCCCCAAAGCATGAGGCTAGAGGGATACGATAGGTGAGAGTTTTAAAGAGCAAATTATCACTTCAAGGCAAGAATTAGCTTGATTGGAGATCATCATCAACTAGGCATTTGCAATACATCAATACTTTTGACTCATGATCAAATGTGTCCTCATCATGGATGCAGACCAATACAAGGAAGATCCATGAGAGAGATTAACAAACATGGCTTCTAGAATACAATGTAGATCCATGTGATAGAGGACTCAAACTTGGAACATATCTACCAGACATACACTGTAGAACTATGCCAAATGAACACAAATTTGAGCACAACCATGACCATTAAAATGTGGATCCATGCTGGGACTCATACAAAATACTCCATCGCAACCTGGGGAGAAAGCTATGAGTGCCTTTAGCAGATACCCAGGGTCTTTGTCTCGCCTTCCACAAAGTACGATTCTATCCATGTGATTACAATGATTTGAAGTCGAAGATGGTAGAAACCACTTGATTACTAGGCAATGATGTGAACCGTTAACAAGTGCGAGGGAAATCAACATTGATGTCAATGATTCCCAAGGTACCCTAGTACAATCTCTTGAGTGTGGATAGATGATTTGATGTCGAACACTCAGTCGAGTCTATCGATCAAAGGTCAATGATGTGAACCTATGTCGAGAGCGAGAGAATCTGTCATTAAGGCATACAGATCTCAAGGTACTAAACTCGTTTCTAAAACTAATTCCTGGATGATGAGCTGATGTCAACAGGAATAGTTTTGTGGAAGGAGGGCCATGATGAATCTCACATCGACGACATGGAACTGGGAAACAAAGTTCTGGAATGTTGTAGGTGATGTAACCATAGGGCTGACTCAAAAGGTACTGACACAAAGGTTGTTTTGAATGTAGAGGTAAACTTTCAACTTCCATTTGAACATCGGGTGGCATGAAAAAATACTTGGCAACATTGACCTGACGAGGCGAAGCACAATGGGACAATGGACAATGCATTCTTTGAAAGACTCAAAGGAGTGACATGACTCATGAAAGTGGATCGACTTGGAGACAAGATGAATACCCAATTGATTGAATGAAATGTAGACAAGTGTCATGTTCAAAGATGACTACAAACTGTCATTTTATTTGCAAAATGAATAGATTTCCTTTCCTTAATTCCCCCATCATGATTGATGAGTGCCTCTTTTCATTTTTACGAATCCAAAGAGAGTAAAAAACACTCATTGTATCTCATCCGAAGACAAGTCCATTCTCATATATTTCACGAACCTAAGAAAGGAGGGGTTTGTTCCCAAAAGAGGGTCTCTCAGTGTTTGGTTTAACGAGTCCAATGAAAGTTAACTCGGTATCGTTCATATTTAGAGAGTCTGATCGAAGACAGAAAAAGACTCTAAAGGGTCCTTTTTCATAACCATTAGAGGAAACTTCAACTCAAAATGGGCCTCCTAAGAAAAATAATAAAATAATAAAATAATATTTATTAATTTAGAGGAAGAAAAGAAAAAAACTACTTTTTTTGTTCGTATTTTCGACATATCTTCCTATGATTTTACTCAAATTTCGATTGGTAGATCTCTGTGGATGTGAAATTAAATTCTGCATCCAACGAGTACCCACTCGTCATACTTTTGACGAACCCCGCTACCCCAAAAACAAGAAATACCTGAAAAAACGTGATGATGATGTTGGATGCGGAATTTAATTTTGCATCCAGGGAGATCCACCAATCCAAATTTGAGTAAAAACACAGGGAGATATGTCGAAAATATGAACAAAAAAAATAGTTTTTTTTATGATACCTATCCCCAAATTTATATTAAAAAGTTGTTTAAGACCTATATGGTATTTCAAATTTAAAGCAATTTTATTGGCTAATACATGATGACATGGAATTTGAATTAGTGTTAAAAGACCCATTTTGAGTTGAAATTTCTTCTAATGTAGTCAATCCGAACCGAAAAAGAGATAAACTACCGTCAGAAAGACGACTCTTCAAGTACTTTTACAAGCGCGAAGATGACTAGTTTGCTCGATGATCTTTTCACATTTAAAGAGTCTGAAAAGAGTTTAAAGAATACTCCATTAGGTTTCTTTTCACGATGAACAGTTTTTACGAGCCTAAAAAGATTCAGAAAAAGACTTGGAACTTTGATACTAGGTTTGGGGAGCATGATCAAAGTGTCTAAATGAACGCTCAAGGATCTTTTTCCATTTTTGAGAAGTACGAAAAAGTCAAAAAATGAATTTCCCCTTAGACAATACTTTATATTTTTATCACCACAAAACTTTAAAAAAGGCCATTAGATCCCCAAAATATTTAAAAATTGATTTTTATAAACTATAAAAAGGGCATTTTAAATGAAAATGATTTAAAAAACATTAAAATAATATAAAAACCATAAAAATCATTTATAAAAACCAAACTAAATGGTAAAAACCAATTCATTTACCATTTACCAAGTCTTGGAGAGAATTTTGGGAGAATTGGTGTGCAGATTTCAGTCGAAGTATCCAGAGCTATTTCTCGTCTGTTTTTCGAGGTGTCAAATTTATGTAAGAGCTAGAAGCCTCCTCTTCCTTTCTATGGTTTCCATTTTTCATTTTTCTTGAGTTTTGGGGCTTTAAGGCCAAGCCTAAAAAATGCATCCCAGGTACCGCTTTTGGCCTTCACAAGAAGAGCGATGCCTGATAAGAACCACGCTTTTTCCGGATTACTCAGGAAGTGGCACCACTTTGTTCCAAGGGGACAAGCATGGTGCTGCCCATTGTGCCCACAAAATAGATTCCCTAGTCAAAATAAAAAGTTTCAAGCATTTTTAAATGTTGGATATGCTTCTAAATGCATCTTTAATTGTTTTTGATAGGTCATTTGTTCAAAAATGGTGACTTGGAAAGAGAGGAAACATGATGACGACGATGCCCATGCTACAAGAGATGTGTATTCCATAGTTGCTCTACGAGGTTTTGGCCTCTTAAAATTCTTCCACACTCCTAGCATGCTTTCACATGTACGATTACTGGAGTACATCTTATAGATGTGGAATCTAGAACAACAATATTTTGAGTTGGGACCCCATATTGTTACTGTGGAGGTGGAGGATATTTATTTTTTGACTGGGTTGTCTAGACGTGGAGAACTTATCTCTCTGACCGGATCCCAAGGTGAGGACATAAACACACAGGAACTTATTGTTCGCCACTGCTATCTAAGAACAAACATTTCAGGTAAGAAGATCCCAATAAAAGTTGCGAGGGATCTTCCGCTTCAGACCATTCTATTCACTATGCAGAGGGTGGCTGGGAGCCAAGGGCCCCACCAAGCATCCTGGGAACATAAGTTGTATGCCATGGAAGCCATGGAACCCACTATGTTCAATTGGGCCGAGGCATTGTTGCCTGTGTTCAAAGACCAGCTGACGAAGTGTTGATAAGGAGAGCTAAAACAGTTTGGGTATGGGACCATCCTAGCATGCTTCTTCTTTGAGAGGGTACCTCTATTGAGACCCCAGGTGATATTCACTGAGCTTAGAGCTAGAGACCCCTGCATGCTGCGGTGGGTGGAGATCATGACCTGCACTGGAGGTGGCGAGACCAAGGTCAAATTCGAGGCTTCATTCTTTCGTTGGTTGAATGATCAGATCCTCATGATTAAGGATTATGCCTATGTAGAGACCGAATTCCGAGGGGATACCGATCTACCACTACCACCTGGTGCTCAGTGGGGTGACATCGGTAAGAAGAAATACCCAAGATGTTGATTATGTTTTTTATATTTTTATGTTTTATGATTTTTATGGATGGTAACAAGAACTAATGTTTGTATGCAGATATTGGTGATGCATTGTTGAAATATTGTAAATTCAAAGAATATTCTATATGTATATTTTTGTGGTCCTCGTTGGTCCTACTGGGAGAACCACTTGTATTACATTGTACCCCGATGCTCCTAATCAGAAGAACTAATAAGAGTCATGAGGTAGTCCCCTCTAATTGTAAATGTGGGTTATCAGCACCCCGGTGTGGTTACTTGAGCCTACATGTGTAACTCGAGTCTACATGATTTAACTCGAGCCTACATGTCAAATGAGTTAACTTAAGTGAACAGATGAATATAAATAGAGGTGTAGTGCTCCTCATTTGGAACACACACACACTCTCACTTGTGTAGCACATTAGTGGAGAAGAGAAGAGTAGCTGGAGAAGGAGGAGGATCAGGCTTTGATCTCCTTGTTGGTTTTACCTTTTATCTTTTTGGGGCATCTATATTGAGGAAGCTTTTGCTGGGTTTTTCCTTTTAGGTTTTTCCCAGGATAAATATTTGTGTTCCCTTTTTATGGTTGTGCTTGTCTATCTTTCAGTGATCCTGTTTATATGCTTTTGTTATGAATTCGAAATGAAATACGAATGATCTAGCTTAGCATATGAAAATTTAACATGGTATCAGAGCCACCCCGAAAGAAGACATTGTACAGCTATAGAAGCTAGGGATTCTTAATTTTTGGGTCTCTATCCACAATCGATTAGCAAAAGAAGGCTAGACTGACTCTCCATTGAAGGGCGCATTTTTCTGTCGAAGCGGAATTCGATTCCGAGCATTTTCAGTTTTGGTGTGGAAAATTAGGGCTTTCTACATAAGAGGAATTTTTGAGTGAGCCTAGCATAGAATTGTTCTCCTTATCAAAATCGAATTTTAGAGACCTGGATCAAGAAATTTGGTTGGGTGAAACTCCAGGAAAGTCAAACCCTAGTTTGACCCTGAGCTAAAAAAACCCTAAATACTTAAACTGCTAAGTTTTGGTACTTTCACTATATTCAGATATTGGAAAAGGATCAGGAGTTGAAAATTTCAAAGGTAGAAGATACAATCCTGATGTACACTGTGTCCAAAATTCAGCCTCATATTCTCTATATTCTGGGAGATATGATCCCTCCAAGTTAGGGTTCCAGCCTCTTCCAGAATTCATCCCTAAACAAGACACCTGGGGACAATTGCTATATCTTGGGATATAGAGATCCAAATGGAATTACTGAAGATGTTCCAGAAAGAGCACAGAATGTAACTTCTATGATCCAAATATTAGACTCAGAAGATGAACCAGTGACACATGGCATGCCATACAACTTCGCTGTTCTGAACAGTCCTGTAACAGGTCACCTTGGGAAAAGGATCATAAATCCCAATTGTTGAAATAAATTATGATTAAACCTATGGTTTTGGATCAGGGACATGTGAGGCTACCTCAGTGAGAAATTTAAGACACATAGGAGCATTAATTTTGGATATATCATAGAGACAGTGACAGGCATTTTTGCAGAAGAAATTGGAAAACTAGGGCTTCCTATTTCGGGAGCTTCCCTCCACTATTTTCAGAAAATGAGTACATTGGATAGCTCCATTTGAAGAGATCTATATTTCTATCCATTCAGATCTAAAATATTCCAAGTTTTGAAAATTAGGGTTTCTCTAACAAGCCCTAGATCAGCCAGCTCCGAAAACAGGATGGACACCTCAAATCGGTAAGATCTAATCTTTTTCTATTTGAATTTGAGGTTCTCATTTCAATGTGATCTATTACATCAGCTTGTTGATGAGCTTGATGAAGTTGATAACTTCCAAGCATGGAAGTATTTGATCTCTCTGAAGAAAATGAATTGGACACCTACATGAGTAGAGAGGTTCCAGTTCTAGAGGGAGATGAGGCTCAAAGCCTTACATAAGAAGAACTTGATCACGACCAAGAAGATCATTGTTGATTCAATCACGGATCAACTTGTACCACAAGTGTCTTCCCTAAAGACACCAAAGATGTTTTATTCCTTGATCAAGCTATTTGAAGATAAGAACTTAAATCGGAAGATGGCTTTGAGAAAATAGTTGAAGAATGTGAAGATCCAGAATGCAGAACAACTTGAAGCGGTAGAAGAAGAAGTGGAGAATGCAGAAGTGGTGATAGACACCTTGAATGGCCTCCCAGGATCATGGGATTCATTCATGTGAAGAATGTATGCCAGAAGGAAGTAATTACTTTCAGCTCGACTCATAAGAAGAGAAAAAGAAGACGGGAGCAATTGAAGATCAAGCTCTCACCATTCAAAGTAGATCCCTCAAGCGACGAGGGATATGAAGAACTCAATTCTTGAAGAACCTCTTATTCATCTTATCATTTGGATAAGAAATGATGATTTCATGAATGAAGAAGATGATAAAGCAGAATGATCAAGATGGAGTCTACCCATGAAACAAATAAAAGATAAGTATTCGATTGTCATTTCATGATATTGTTTTGTTATACATTTGATTATATTCAGTTGATGTGTTATGCATGATGGATTGTTTGCATTAATGACTGTATACTCTAATATGCATGTGATGGGTAAGTAGCTCATGGTGCTATACAACTCTCTATTGCTACTTATCAAACCTCTTTGCTGACATATTGGATTAGTGCACAATCTCAATGATGTCATGGTAGAGATGGAAGGCATCTAGAAAGTTTCTGTGAGATATGGATGAATGCTGTATTGGCTAAATAGTTGCATGATGCATAAGAATTTGTCATTATGCATATGAAATAGTTCTAACCATGCAATTGGTGCATTTTAATTGTAGGAAAGGTCCTGTACAACCTCCTACAAGAAAAGAAGGATGAGACTTGTTCCGAAGAACAAGTGATGACAATTCAATAAACATGAATCTGAAGCTCCCAGGGTCAAAGACACCTTCAGAGAGCGATAGATCCACCTCGAAGGATGAAGACCACCATGGATATGAGAGACAACTCAAGACGAAGAAAAAGAATGCTATGAAAGAAGCTATGATCAAATAATGACAGTTGATCAAGAGGAATGATGTATACGATATGATTTCGAGACATAAAGGAAAGTATGTAGTATCCTCCATATGGATCTACAAGAACAAGTGTACAAAGCAAGGTTCGTGATTTGCCTCAGAAAGAATAGAATATGACATGACATACTCTATTGACCAATATATATCAAGCATAGAACCACCTGTACAGAATGAATAAGGAAGATAATACTCCACTTCAGGGGGACTGACTACAGAAGATATCTGAGTTTGACATAGTATGACATGATGGACAACTTTCTGATGGATCGAGAATTTACCAAGAGTAAAGTGGGTTACAACCTTCAAAGTTGAATGCAGAAGACTATGATATGTTGATGACCTGACAAGACAAACTCATAGAAGATGTTATGATGAAAGAATACTAGAATGATGTTTGGGATATAGTACTTGTCAAAACCCAAAATTTTTGAAAAATTTAAAAATTTAAAAATACAGATAAATTTCATAAATGCAGTCAACTAATTATTTGATTAGTTAAATGTTAATGAATTCATTATCTGAATTATCTATTGGATTATGTTTATCTTATAGAACGATTTCTTTTTTCGTTTACTGATTTGTTTTTCTTGCGACCACAAGGTGGAACTGTCATGAAAATTCTAGGCTTACTTAGCTTTCGAGCTAACGTAGAAAGTTTTCATGTGCTTACAGGCTTATAGGTAAGAAGTTCGGTGCTGCTTGTCGTTAATTCTAAAGCATTCTGATATAAGTTTGTTGCACAATAATAACTCAGTAAAGAAAATAATTGCTAATCAATTTCCAAAGCTTATCAAGGTAAAATCATTAATTGTTTTCCTTTTTAAGATGCTAAGGAATGAGATTCAGTTCTGTTAGTAATGACTACAGCTGCCTTTTCCTAGTAGATGTAAATTTATAGTTCTTGATATTTACTGAACTATTAGATGTCTATCATAGTCGTCAAGTGTAAAATTCCTTAAATATTTCTTTACAAGCATAGTAAGAATGGCAGGGTTATAAAGTCAATGGTATAATTTAAATGGTACAAAATTACTAATTTATGCCATGATTGAATTGGCTACTGCACAGTGTAAATTGATAAAGAGTTTATGTACCAAAACTCCCACTTCCATTCCTTTGAAGTTTAAAGGGGTTATAACCTTATTGCATACTACAATCATTTAAATTATACTAATGTTGGAGGGTTAATTTCCTCTGTACTATAATTTCTTGGAAATTAATATTTAGTTATGGCTAATATATATATCAATAAAATTTCAAGGTTAAGCCATTAAGAATTTTGAGTCTTATCATGCTTAAAAGCATACCTCGCTAATTCAATAATAAATCATACAAAGATAATGAGACTAACACTAGCAAGAAAGATACTTACCATAGAATAATTACATAAATTTATTTTATAACATCACAATTAGCCTAAATTTGTATAAAGTTAAAGTTGGTTTAGTAAATAAATGCCATGTTTATTGAATAGAGGGGTCATAGGATAGACCTCACCCATGAAGAGTCTAAGGTTTACCCTTGAATCTAAGTTCTATAACCTTTTACTATAAAGCCTCCTTTATCTCTTTTACATGCATAATATACTAGGTTAAGCATTGATTCTACCTTTGCTTATGTTATAATAACTTGATGGAATGAATACTTGCTTGTGAGTAAAGTTCTCACCAAGGAAAAATAAACGTTATTAATTCTTCATATAACATACTTACAAGAATTCATTACTACCATGATATAATTGTTTAATGGAAAACTTGTTTGCATAGCATAGAGAAAGGGATTATGCAAAGGACCACGCCAAAATGTAAACAAGGCTAAACTCGACTTACGTTTTATGAATACCATACTTTATAAAGTAAGGGTCGTAAAATCACACACGACCTTGATGATTGTTATGGTAAAGTGTTTAATAATAACAAAATCTTACGTTTAACATGCAGCGTAGATAATGGTTTGACATTGATGCAAGGTTCAAAGTTGATCCTTCGATTACAAAATAATTAGAAAATGATCGCGATGGAAAGTTCGCTGGGACATTAGACTTTTACCCACAGAAATGCAATTTATTTGTTGACTAACGTGGCATCGTTTTGGCCAAGCGTTGCACAGTTAAAAGCACTGCACCGAACCCTAGTTTGTCATTAGCTCCGTCGCCTTCGGCCTCCTGCCGCTCTGCTACGATGTTCTCGTCTGCACAGTTATATATGCTTGCTATTGGTAGTCTTCCTGCTTGTGTTATCCTTCATGAGCTCGTCCCATTTGCATAGTAGAGGAGTGTTGTACCAAAGTTTTGTTGTTTGGACATATATCAACGGTTCTTCCTTCAGGGTTTCGCTATCGAAGTCAGCTCGAACCCGAACCCTTCGACTATAAACAGTCCCCTTCTTCTTTGGCTTGGCACTAAGAGTGTGGTTCTTCATTTCAGAGTGTTGTAGCATAGGTTTTCGCAGTGCACTGAGTTTTGTTTTGGGTTAAGAACATTATGGCTCTAGGGTTTACCTTATCGGCCGGTGTTTGAAATTCTCTGCTGTCGTTAGTCAATGCAGGGTAGTAACACCGTCTTCCTTGCATCTAATGAACAAGATTTCTCCCTCTCGTGCTGGTGGTAGCGCTTTTTCTAGCAGGTGGTTTCAAATCGGTGAAGCTTTGAGGTAAGCACACCATTTACAATTTTAGATTTTCATCGCAGTTGTTGATTATTTAATAACTTTGAAATCCATACACGATATTAACAACAAACTGTATGATGATATCGCAGGTTTGAACCTGACTCTCTCTGCGTAGCTGGTGCAAAACTGCAGCAACTTGTTGGATTACGGTAAGCCCTGGATATCCATGGCATATCCTCCTTGTTTGGTCCCTTATGGGACAGTTGTGGGTTGGTCTTCGTGGCCTGTAACCCTTGCGGTTTTTGGTTCAATTAGTTTAACCTGTTCGCTGTTGTTTAAGAGGTTAAAACTGTCGCTTGATATGGGGCCTCCGGCTTAGGCCGAGACTGTAATTTTTGGTTTCATTTTGATTACTGTGTAAATATATAAGTAAATGGTGGAAAGGCTATGAAGGCCTCACTCTATGGATTTTATTTATTTATTACGGCCGTGAGTAAAAATACTGAATTAGACCCTTCAGTTGTTAACTCTGTTGTATATTTTGGATTAGTAGGGTTTTACCCTAACTTGACAGTATAAGAAAAATATTTACATCTTCTTTAAAATTATCTTTAATTTATGTTGCTCTACTGTAAATGGTTTGATTGTTATTTATATTGTGTAAAAATTGGTTGAGCTCGGTAAATCGAGCCTGATATTATTCTGTGGGTTTATTTTCTATGTATTAATGCAAAAGAGTTTTTACCCTGTAATATTATTTAATTTTCAATTACTAGGGTTTTCTGTACCTGATTTTTTTTATTATATTAGATTACTTCATTATAAAAGAATCTATAAAGGTTGTTAAAATACTTTTTAACGTTCAGAACAGAAGGTCTTTATGTTTTAATAAAGTACTGGTGTAACTACTAGTTACATTCTTTTAGTACAAAATTCATATTTTATATACTGTTTATTATTATAGAATGAGAACATTACTTTATTGAATTATTAATACTATTACTATAATTATATGTTAACTCAATAGCAGGTATATAATAGGAAAGTGTTTTCTGTTTTATTCTTATACTTCTGTACTACATACTTTATAAGAGATCCTGTCAGATTTCTGTATTACTCTATGGCTGTTATAGAATGAGTGTTAATAATCTGAAGAAAAAAAAATAAACTATTTATATTCCGACCTGTAAACTATATAATAGTATTTGTTTAAAATCCTAGAACATAGACTAGTAGATATATAATTTATGTAAGTTCTGTCAAACAAAATGAAAAGTATTATACTACAATGTAATAAAAATGATCTTACACTTAATAGTTTTAGCTTTAGAAACAAATCTAAATTGGTCTACCTTCAATCACAGTGGAATCTTATAAAAGAAAAGAATACAGTGATTAATTGTCTTACTCAGAGAAGAATAACCTGTAGAGAAGGATGATATTCTAAAACATCCTGATACTGCATAGTTTAACTTTTATAAAATCTCTTCCTTTGTTTTAAAAATAAAATAATAAAGCTATTGAAATGATAACTGTATAAAGAACTGTTTATTTATTTAGACCTACTTCTATGGGTAAAGAAAATATAGCTTCTTTCCTTGTTCTATAATCTGACATTCATGACTTAAATCTAACCCTAACTCTACTTCATGTACAGAATGCTATTGCTTCTGACAGTAAAATAAAAGTAAACATTCTTTTAAACAAACTAACATTTTATTCTATAATTGCATCATACTTCCTTTATCTAACTTCACCACCTGTGCTGGAGTACGATCTGGATCACTCCAGATGAGGAAAAACACAAGTAGGGTTTGTTTCTTATTAAACATAACTTCATCACTGAACAAATGAGTTATCCTACCCTCTAGTT
Source organism: Pseudotsuga menziesii (assembly GCA_001517045.1). Taxonomy (NCBI): domain Eukaryota; kingdom Viridiplantae; phylum Streptophyta; class Pinopsida; order Pinales; family Pinaceae; genus Pseudotsuga; species Pseudotsuga menziesii. The sequence continues at coordinate 616,108 of LPNX010892462.1, read as the reverse complement.
TTAACATCATAAATTTCAAATACATCATTCAATCATACACAGATAATAACACAAAAATTAAATAATAATAGAACCTGTTCTGAGAGCTTGGATGACAACAGCAATGGGAGGTCGTTCCTCCCTACCAACTCCTGGAGGGCGCTCAAACAGCGACTCCTCAGGACCCCCGAGCTTGCTCTGGTCTCCGTGGCTGGAACTAGGCGCAACAATAATCAAGTACCAGTCTTCAGACTCAATACCAATTCTGAACTTATCAGTAAATTCTCTCAGCTAGCAAGCTGTATCAGACCAAGTTACTTCAGATTATCTCTCAAAACAACTTCCTTACAGTTTTCCCTTTTTCCCCAATGAATTCCTTGAAGTGCATTCCTCGTGAATGATTCTTCTCCTGAAAAATATCTGAACAGCCTCAGCTCTATTCATTGGGTACTTTTAAAAGATTGCCTAGGTCTTTTTGGGTTAGTTGTCATTTATTGAGCCACCTGCTCTGATCCCACTTTCTTGGGGGATCATGACCCCAAATGTAGGGAAGTTGCCACCTGCAACATAGGAAGTGTTTGAGGATGCTGCCACTTGTCTTTTTCCCTCCACCTAGTTCCTTCCACCAGTTTGACCAGTAACACTCTTATTAACAGCTCTCCCAAGCTGTTGCCTCCACTTTTTATTTATTAATAATAAAATATTCAGAATTACATTCCACTTCTTTTGACTCTGCTGAGTCATCAGTTCCTACTTAGCATTAAATTTAACATAATGTCTTAGGAAATCAAATTAAAACAATTAACATTATTTTACAAAATTGGGGTATGTGACATACACACCCCCTTAAAATGTAACATCGTCCTCGATGTTACTTATTCTTCATCCTCTGTAGTCTCCTAGAACAGATTTGGGTATGCTTCCCGCATCTTACTTTCCAGTTCCCAAGTGGCCTCTTCAGGACTAAGGTGCTTCCATTGCACCTTCACCTATCCAATGGTGCAGTCCGCAGAGTAATTTCCTTCCTCCCGAGGATACAATCCGGTTCCACCATAATTTCTCCTTCTGGTTCCACCTGTACAACATTCCAATCAACCACATGAGTAGCATCATGAACATACTTCTTCAAAATAGATATATGAAAAACGTTATGTACTTTCAAGTTAGGTGGTAATGCTAGCTGGTATGCAACTTGACCAATTCTAGATAAAATTTCAAACGGACCACAGTAACATGGTGCTAACTTTGCACAACTCCCCGGTCTTAGAGAGATTTTCTTTGGCCTTACCTTTATAAATACATGCTCACCTACTTGGAACTCCTTGGGAGTTCTTTTCAAGTCTGCTTGGCTCTTTTGCCGATCCTGTGCCACCTTCAAATTTTCCTGCACTTGTTTCATAATTTCCTCCATTTCCTTCAATAATTCTGGTCCTAACACCAATCTATCTACTGGATTATTCCACGAGATACGAGTGTTGCATTTATGCCCATATAAAATTTCAAATGGACTAAATTTAGCTGATGACTGATAGTTATTATTATATGCAAACTCTGCTAGATGTAAGTAGTCTTCCCACTTACCTGGCTGATCTTTAACATACATCCTTAATAAATCCTCCAGCACCTGATTCACTCTTTTAGTCTATCCATCTATTTGACGATGGAAGGAGGTACTGAAATTCAATGTTGTATTTAATCCCTTAAACAAGGACTTCCAAAAATTTCCGGTGAATTTAGGATCCCTGTCTGAAATTATAACCTTTGGTACTCCATGTAACCGAAAAATATGCTTTAAGAAGATATCAACTATGTTGGCAGCCTTGTAAGTAGTTTTAACATGAATGAAATGTGCTTCCTTGCTTAACTTGTCAACCACCACCATAATAGAGTCATTTTGATTTTGATTTCTGCGCAGTCTAGTAATAAAATCTAAGCTAATCACTTCCCATTTCCAGCTAGGAATAGGTAAATGTTGTAGCAAACCAGTTGGGTGTTGGTGTTTAGTTTTCACCTATTGACAATCTAAACACCTAGCAATGTATTCAACTGCCTTAGCTTTCATATTAGGCCAAAAATATTCTTTTCTTAGCATGGTTACAGTCTTTTGGTAACCTGGGTGTCCTAAATAAGGTGTTTTATGGACTTCGTCCAGAATTAACAACTTAACCTTAGGCACATTAGGCACATACAGTTTATCTTTAAATAATAAAAATCTGTTTTCATTTAAACTATAACCTTTTATTAAGCTTTCTGTAGGTTCTTCCTTAGCTGTAATTTGTAATTTCTGATAATTTTCGTCTTGTTTTACCCCTTCTTTAAGCTGTTCATTTAAATCAGAAGCATACGTGCTGATTGCTGCTGTAAAGTTCAGCTTTGCGTTTCTGCTCAATGCATCAGCCACCTTATTTTCCTTACCCTTTATGTGCTGGATTTCAAAATCATATTCACTCAAGAAAGCTAACCACCTTGCTTGTCTTGCGTTTAAATTAGGTTGATCTAAAAGATATTTCAGTCCTTTATTATTAGTCACTAGAATAATTTTTCTTCCTATTAAATGATGTCGCCACATTTTTAAGGCGTGTATAACAGCCGCAAGTTCTAGATCATAAGTTGTGTAATTATTTTCGTGAATTTTTAACTTCCTAGACTCATAAGCAATGACATGCCCGTCTTGAGTTAGAACGCCACCTAAGCCATCATTACAGGCATCAGTGCACACTACAAAGTCCTTATTAGGATCTGCTATTCTTAGAATAGGTGCACTAGTCAATAAGGTTTTTAATTTCTTAAAAATTTCTTCACATTTTGAGTTCCAATCAAATTTCTTGCCTTTCTTTTGCAAGGAAGTGATCGGATTTGCTATTTTTGAAAAGCCTTCAATGAATCTCCAGTAATAGCCGGTAATTCCCATGAACGACTTCACATTCATTACATCTTTAGGAACCGGCCAATCTTCGATTGCCCGAATCTTTTCAGGATCGACTGAAATCCCTTCCTTGGTCACTACGTGACCTAAGTACTGGATTTCATCCTTAAAGAAGTCACACTTGCTAAACTTCGCGAAGAGTTGCTGTTCTCGCAACTCTTGTAAAACTATCTTTAGGTGTTCTTTATGTTCTTCTTCCATTTTAGAGTAAATTAAGATGTCGTCGATAAACACGACCACAAATTTATCTAAATATTTATGCATTATATTATTCATTAAGCACATAAAGACAGTTGGGGCGTTAGTAAGCCCAAATGGCATTATGACAAACTCGTAGTGTCCATATCTTGTTCTAAAGGCTGTCTTGAAGATATCTTCATCATTAATTCTTACTTGATGATATCCTAACCTCAGGTCTATCTTTGAGAACACCGTGGCTCCATGTAGTTGATCAAACAGATCATCTATGCGGGGCAATGGATATCTGTTTTTAATAGTCATATTGTTTAGCTGACAGTAGTCTATGCATAGTCGCATAGTTCTGTCTTTGTTTTTAACAAAAATGACCAGTGCTCCCCAAGGAGACACACTTGGTCGAATATACTTCTTATCTATTAACTCTTTTAGTTGTGATTTTAGCTCATTAAGTTCTAAAATGTTCATTCGATAAGGAGCTTTTGAGCTAGGAACCGCACCCGGTACCAGCTCAATAGTGAAATCCAATTCCCTCCTTGGAGGTAATCCTGGAATTTCTTCTGGGAATACGTCAGTATATTATTTTAAAACAGGAATATCTTCTATTTTTAACTTATCTGTTTTAGTTTTACTTGCCTCATATGTAATAGTTACTGCATAGGCCTTACATCCTTTTCTAACAGCTCTTTTAAGCTGTAAAACAAAAATCTGTCTGATTATAGTTTTTCTAGGAATACCCTTAACCTTTACTGGTTGTTCATCACTATTTAAACACGTGAAAGTTTTATCGTAACAATTTAAAACTACCTTATGCTGCTCTAACCAATCCATGCTAATCAGTAAATCATATGAGCCAAGTGGCAAAACATTAAGCTTAACTGTAGTTTTAAATTCATCCATAAGCAAAGCACATTCTTTCACAAAACATGTTACTTTTCTTTTTTCCCTAGTGGCTAATTGAACTAACCAGGAATTATCAAACTTATCGACAGACAACTTACATTTTTCCACTATCTGAGGTGCAATGTAACTAAGACTAGCTCCTGGATCGATTAAAATGGTTACAGAAGTTTGATTAATCATACCTTCCACTTCCACCATGGAAGTCTTATAGTCAGCTTGGCGGTTCTCCAAAGCTGCATTTATTCTGGGCATAGTCCTCGCTAGTTCTCCAACGGTCATTTCCTCCTACACAGTATGAATATTGCTGACTGACTTTTTTCGGTTTGGGCAGACCGAGGCATAGTGCGGGCCATTACATTCCCAGCACTTAACAGGCTCCTTACGTTCAAAATTCTTGGTAAAATTCCCATGGTTATTTGCAGCTTCCTTGCCCTTAAAATTATTCGAATTATTGGAAGTACCATTTCTATTTCCCTGGAAATTCTTATTGTTAGAATAATTTTTATTCTTATTATTCTTGAAATTTCTCTGGGGTACAAATTCCTTCTTCTTAAAGTCAGGCTGATTGTTATTTTTCTTAGCCTTCTAGTTGGCTAAGCCTTCTTTCTTCCCGTTCTGCACAAAACAAAAATTTGCCTTCCTCATGGCTTCCTCCAGAGTCTTCGGGTTATCATACTCAATTCTGTCCTTAATGTGATATGGTAGACAGCTGAGAAATCGCTACACTTTAGGTTTCTTGTCTACTAGGTAAGGTACATACCTAAGCAAGCTTAAGAATTTACTGTTCAAATCCTTCATAGTCATTGAACCTAACTTCAATTCGTAAAATTATTTAGCTCTTTCTTCATAATATTGCTCGGACAAAAATTTCTTCTTGAAATACCTTTTAAAGGTACTCCAATTAACTTATTTTTCTTTGATACCCTTGACCCTCTTCAGATCTTGCCACCATATATCAGCTTTTCCGGAGAGGTTATATATTGTCATTCTTGCCTTTAGCTGATTAGAATAATTGTATATATGAAAATACTTCCTCATCCCGGATAAACAAGACTCTGCTTCTTCCCCTTTTTCAGTCTCTCCATTAAAAGTTGGGGGCTTTATCTTTTTAAACTCCCCTGAAATTTCCTCATATGGTCTGTATTTTTTCTTTCTGTCATACAAATCAGCCTCACTACTGTCACTAGTAGTATGGTAAATTTGTCGTTCACCGAACCCTTCAGATGATGAACTACTTCCAGTTCTCGCTAGCTTCATATTTTTAGATCTTCTTTGATGACTAACATCCTCAGATTCTGATCTTCTGCTCCTTCCTTCAGTTTGGAACTTTTCTATTAAAATTTGGTTCAATTCTTCCTGAGCCTTCAAAATCCTCTCATTCTCCCTCTTGACTAATTTCATTTCAGTCTTCAAATCTTTTACAGTCTGCAACAGATCTGAAGAATTGGTAGTCACTTCTTCTATCATAGGTTCTCTGGGCAATTGTCTTGTTTCTGTGTCTGGAGACTCCTCCTGAGCATACTCTCCCAACTTTTCCATACCTGCCTGTTAAACTTCAGAAAAAAGAAATTTTCTGTTCTTTACATAAAACATAATATATGTTAGTATCTTAATTTAATTTACTGTTCTATGAAATCTAGTTGGGCTGCATCAAGGCCTAGTGTTTGAACCTTATGCTCTGATACCACATGTCAAAACCCAAAATTTCCGAAAAATTTAAAATTTTCAAAATACAGATAAATTTCATAAATGCAGTCAACTAATTATTTGATTAGTTAAATGTTAATGAATTCATTATCTGAATTATCTATTGGATTATGTTTATCTTATAGAACGATTTCTTTTTTCTTTTACTGATTTGTTTTTCTTGCGACCATAAGGTGGAATTGTCATGAAAATTCTGGGCTTACTTAGCTTTCGAGATAACGCATAAAGTTTTCCTGTGCTTACAGACTTACAGGTAAGAAGTTCGGTGCTACTTGTCGTTAATTCTAAAGAATTTTGATATAAGTTCGTCGCACAATAATAACTCAGTAAAGAAAATAATTGCTAATCAATTTCCAAAGCTTATCGAGGTAAAATCATTAATTGTCTTCCTTTTTAAGATGCTAAGGAATGAGATTCAGTTCTGTTAGTAATTACTACAGTTGCCTTTTCCTAGTAGATGTAAATTTATAGTTCTTGATATTTACTGAACTATTAGATTTCTATCATAGTCATCAAGTGTAAAATGCCTTAAATATTTCTTTACAAGCATAGTAAGAATGGCAGGGTTATAAAGTCAATGGTCTAATTTAAATGGTACAAAATTACTAATTTACGCCATGATTGAATTGGCTACTGCACAGTGTAAATTGATAAAGAGTTTATGTACCAAAAATCCCACTTCCATTCCTTTGAAGTTTAAAGTGGTTATAACCTTATTGCATACTACAATCATTTAAGTTATACTAGTGTTGGAGGGTTAATTTCCTCTGTACTATAATTGCTTGGAAAGTAATATTTAGTTATGGCTAATATATATATCAATAAAATTTCAAGGTTAATCCATTAAGCATTTTGAGCCTTATCATGCTTAAAATCATACCTCGCTAGTTCAATAATAAATCATACAAATATAATGAGACTAACACTAGCAAGAAAGATACTTACCATGGGACCTTAATTCTATCAACCAGTCAGGAAAAATCCATAATTGAACATCCAACATAAGAAAGAGAATCATTTTTTTTCAAATTGACTTATGAGGAGGAGGCACCCAAAGACTAAAAGAAAGTAATTGATCTATAAAACACTGTTGGAGGTGTAAGCACTCTAGGTAATATCCTCGATCTGCTCAAGTAGGCTGAGAAGAGGAATGAGGAAGAGGATCAAAGCCACGAAGATCCCAAGTAGAAGAGGGTTAGGGTTGAATCCCCTAGCTAAGGAAATGCCTCCCCCATATCATGCTCCCTTGAATAGCTCTCAGGTGCATGAATATTTCCCCATTGGTTTACAACATGGGAGTCAACACCTAATTTTCTCCAAACCTTGCATGCAACCAGAAAAAATAAAAGTGATGCATATCATGGGGGGAGGAGAGAAATTTTCCACTTTAAATGATGCAAATTTTGTAGCATGAGCTTCTAAATCTTGACTGGCTGCTTATCTACATAAAACAGTTGCATGTTCCCCTTAATAAGTTGAGGACTCTGTCAATAAAAATTGGCATATGTTAGGATATTTCCATGAATTTAACTAGAAAAAAATCATAATATATGCATCAACAACACAACAAATAATAAACCATCCCATACCTCAGGTGCCATTGAATAAATTCCAAACAAAACACGTCAATTCTCAGATGGATCACATCGATATTTTATTATTTGGTTACCAGTTAAATTGTCACTTTGATCTAACATTATTGCAGGCTCAACATCCCTTGTAATGTAATGTGGAAATACTAAAAACAATGTAGACCCTTTCTTGCATAATTAACATGCATGAAATAATAATTCATTATGTATTCAAAATTGTATCATACTTACCTTTTAGATACCATCTTCACAAAAAAATGATACAAGTATCAAAATCAATCTTCCATAGCTTCATAGAAAGGGAAAGAATATATGTATAAGGTCAAGATGTGAAGCAACACAATTATGAGACAAGTCCAATTTGTTAACTTCCAAAGACCAGTGATAGACTAAAGTACCATGATATTTTGTGTTATCCACTTCCAAAAGACAACCTACATATGGCATTCATAAAACATGAGATGTCATGAATTGTCTAATTTTTCCAATTCCCAGTCAATGACTCAATAGGATCTAATTGATCCAAAAATTCACTCAAAAATAAAGGAACTAGTTTCACATGTTCAGACATTTGATATGACTTCATTTTCTCCTTCATCTCAATATTAAAAATTTGCAAGTGATCCTGAGTACTTCTAGGTATTTGAGTTTCTAGAAGTCAATAACATTTGAAGTGTCAGATGAGCTCAAAAGTTTCAACTCATGTCTGAGACAAAATTCAAACCAAACAGTTCACATATAATCAAGAATTCAACCTTATACCATTTAACTAAAATTGATAAATTCAACCTTATACTTATCTACCTTCCAACCTCGAATTTAAGGGAAGAAGGGGAAGAGCTCCATGAGGGATGCATGGTACTAGCACCCCCATTCTTTTCATAAGTGTGTGAGAATGAATTGATATTATTTCCTAGGGAAAAAACTAGAACCTCTAGTGAGCCAAGGAACCAAGTTCCATCACAATACTGTAGAAAAATGACAATGTAGATGTCTTTAAGAGATGTAGGAATTCTAGCAAAGAAGGATTATGTAATTAGTACTTGCCCAAATAAACTGTATCTGTTGAGAATTATACCAAATGGCAGCCTGCAGGAATCCAAATCTACAATAGCTCTAAATATGAGTTACATTAATTATGCATTAGAAGACCCAAGTTTGAAACAAGAAACAATACGTAGTGTATAATATGGGACCTCAATTATATCAATCAGTGGGGAAAAATACACAATTGAACATCCAACACAAGAAAGAGAATCATTTTTTGTCAAATTGACTTATGAGGAGACGGTGCCCACAGACTAGCAAAAAGTAATTGATTTATAAAATACTATTGGAGGTGTAAGCACTCTAGGTAATATCCTCAATTTTCTCAAGTAGGCTGAGAAGAGGAATGAGGAAGAGGAGAAAAGTCACGAAGATCCCAAGAAGAAGAGGTTCAGGGTTGAATCCCCCATCCAAGGATTAGCAGAAGAAATATGGAGGGAGGTGGAGCTATCTAAAAGCGTATAACATGAAGTCCTTGAGCCCAATAATTCTTAGCAATGGGAGGTTACTTCACTTCATACACTACCCTATCCCTCTCCTATTAAATCATTTCATATTTTGTCTACTGCAGCTTTTGAAGGAACAAATAATACACCTACTATAAGCTCTTCACATGAAGCTGGGCACCCGAATTCATGGGATAATGTAATACAACCCATGGAGAGACCCACTTGATATATTAACGGAAGAATAAAGGAGAAGAGAAAAAAGCCAAGTAAGGGGATTTTACTTCAACTGAAGCACTTGATGCCCAAGCACAAGAAAGACTGTTGTCTAGGTACAATGCAGAAACATGGAAGTTTATGGTTACCACAATAGAGCCTTTGGCACAACAAACATATGGGGTGATGCAACCATAGGACTGGAGAGCCCCTCAAGTCACCTTTGATACAACATGAATCCCACCTGGAGACAATGTCTGAATGGTTCAAGTGTCAAGTAGCATAGTTTCTAATAACCCAAAGCTACTTCCTTCAGTGAGAATTATAAGAAGCAATTGGATTCCATCAATATAAGGAACCAATTATTGATCTCTAGAGGGAAATATTTGGAGGTATAAAAAAACAAGCCACAATCTAGCCTGGTTTCCATGGGGAAGGGAAAGCAGAAATCAACTCAGGCCATTTCCCTATTGCAAGAAAAGGAGTAATAAAGAAAAGAACTAGAGAGTTCCAAGATGGCCCCTATTTTACCAGTCACTCAGCAGACGTTATATGAAAGATAGAAATTGACCGAGGCGATGAATTTCTTAAGAAGGGCTTTGCTCCTCCTACAGAATAAAGTAATGGAACATAAAATTGCTAACTTGAAGGTTGTTCAAGGTGGTGCAAAGGATATGACATTAAAAATTGAAGAGGCCCATGAATTCTATCGAGGCTAGTTAACCAGACAACCCAATAGATCATAAAGGTCTAGAAGTGTCTGATGGTCTACACAGTGAAGAAGGTATGGTCCATAAAATAGCAGAAAAAGGGTGAATTATCATTTACTGGCCTCATAAACTAACTATATAAATGTAGTTTTAAGTATCAATTTTCAATTCTTATTGGAGTAGAGTTAAAAGGGAAGTGGCGAATAAATTATATATTTCCAAGGGGAAGTTGTTTGAAGATATTAACAGACAAAAGTAATGGTGTTTTATTTTATTGACTATATAATGTTTTAATATAGAAAGGTCAATATTTGTTGGGGGTCAAAGATATGTCGGAATAGGTGTCACATAAGGGGTGTAACTAATATATATTATTTAATAACCAAGAATATGAATTGAAGTGATCAAAGAATAAGGGCTGAGGGGTATACCAATGCATTGAGATGGATGTCCAAAAAATCTTTCATTTTTTTTTTTCTGAAATGAAAATCTCATGAAAATAAATTTCCCACTTCATTAAAATTGAAATTAGAAAATAGTCAATTCTAATCAAGAAAATCCCTTCACATTCTTCTTCTCTCAAGTTTTTGGGCCCAAATATTGAAAGGGAAAACTTTCCTTTTCAAAGTCTATTTAAAAAACACACCTTCAATATTTACACTATAGTATTGACTTTTTGAGACAAACAAATGCAAGGATAAACTATTTTTTTGGAAGTTGATCACCTATTTTTTTTCCTTATTCACAACAGGGGTGGAGAGAAATTGAGATATAGGAGGGGCTCACAAACTCATGGAACAAGGATACCATAGTAATCGATTGTTTTCTTACTTATTTTATTAATAGAAGTTTGAAAGTTGAAACCCTATAGGTCTTTTCTCTTATTAGTTCTATGGGATATTTGGTTAGCACAAACCTCAGTTTTCTTTGAAGAAAAAAAGTTTCCTACCTTCAAAAATTCAGCACAAATCATGGGCTTACTCCCTTGTTACAAGGGAAATTCACATCAAAAGCCAATTAGAGAAGTGGGAGTCCAAAGGATAAACAAAACAAGGCCTTGAATATATTTTGATGGGGCTTGCAATGATTCTATCTATGGTTGTGGTAATTTTTTTCACCTATCAAAATCCCATTATTTTCATGTAAAAGCCAATTTTATAAATTGGATGATTAGCAAAGTGCAAATCCATAATGTAATTCTTAGACCACCTGCATATCAGTTAAAGGAAATTTCAATTTTATTTACTCATGTACACTTTTCTCATGATTGCAGATAACTAAACTAGGAAGCAAATAAAATCTCCAAGGAAGGCTTATTATTACCTGAGAACCAGATTATATCAAATGAATTTGTTGATGGACAGGTCGTGGCCTATGTATAGTTCTTTCTAAATGATGTCTAGAACCTATTTGTAATTTGAGTTCAAATCTAATGAAAATCTTTATGAAGTTTCCTTATGTCATATTATGATACTATTATGACTTTGGACATCAATGCTATCATTCCTCTTCATGAGAAGATTCTCTAATGAGAAATAGTATAGTGGATTTTGACTTGTACATCTAAGTAGGGTTCTGTCTAAAAGACATTTGTTTATGATAGTATTGGACCACTTATTGAATGTATTTATGATCATCTCAAATATAATATATGTTTTTTTCTTTGGAAAAAATATATGGATTAATGTACATCAACCCCCATAGAGTGATAGGATAACATAGGGGAAAGAAACAAGGAACTTAACTAACTAGGGAATAAATTCAAAATTCCCTAACTATATAATTAGGCATACATTTTATTCTTTTGGTCCAATCCATGCTTCACGTTTCAAAAGGGCTCCTGCTACAGAGTGCAAATAAGGATGCCAGTGGTTTATGTTTTCAATTACAGAAGTTGGTGCTTGCTATTTTGACAATCATTCATTGAAATTTAGAAGAAATAATGTCCTTTCCCTGCAATAAAAATATGGCCATTTGATTGTATTTTATACTATTTTTGTAAAGGTATAGTGCAAGTTGTAGCATACATCCTAATCATGAAATTCTTTGGGAAAAACCATGGCTTTTTTAGAAAAGGGACATATAAAATTGCAAGAAATCTATAATGTGTTTTTTGTAAATTGGCTTATTATTTGTATGTTCATTCAACTTCATTCTAATCTAAGGCATGACTGGGGGGGGCTAAATGAGGGAAACCGAAATGGAGTATGAGATTGACCATCTGAAGGTCATAGTGTACTCACCATCATAAGAATTATCAACAACTAGTACAAATTTTTGATTAATTATTAATAGAGTTTAGTCTGCAGGTGGAAAAAATTGGCTTATCAACCTGATTGTGCCAATGAGGTAAGTGTAAAAAATGAAAAATGACAAATTTAGAGTATAGATCCATAATTTCCAACTCAGATAATCAAATGAGGCATGAGTATAGACATTGAAAATATATTTCATAGTATAACATGCTTGAAGGCTTAGAATTCAGATTAGTGATGAATGCTCTTCATAAATTTAAATGAAAATATTAGAATATGCTTATAGCCTAACTAATGGAATATTAGAATATGCATAATTTCTAATAGCATTACTTGTATGCACATTGCTTGTAGAGTCAATTTTGTTTTCAGAACAAACAAATCTTAATATTGAAGAGAAGACATGGAAGATGCATAAAGAGGGAACCTAGCCATAAGAGGAAGTGAAAGGCCTGAAATTAAGTTTAGGAAATGAGGAGACAAAGTCCAGTGGACATAGAAGTAGGATGGAACTTGTAGAGTTGATAGAGACTTTGAAGAGTTTGAGGATGGAAGTAAAAAGTTATAAGGCTAGTAATGGGAGGCTAATAAGTGTACAGGAAGACAAAAAACACGTCAACACTTAGTTATTACAAAGTAGAAATAAATTCCAAAATAAAACAAAGAATGGATCAAATGAGATGAGGGAGAAGGTAGACCTTATGCAAGAATAAGAACTATAGAGGATCCAAGCATTCAAGGAGTGTTAGTAGGACTCATAGACCACATTACTAACTTTCTCATTTAGCTAGGAAGTCACATTCATCTGAAGAATCACATAGCAGTCCATAAGTCTCCCCTATCAGGCATGAATTGGATATTTTATAGGGAGAGCTCAGGAATCTCAATCCATCAATCATCCATTTAAGGCCTTGCTATAAATTTTAATACCATGTTAATACAAGCGTTTAGGCTTTGAAAATGGGAAACATTCATGATAGATCTAGTATTTTGCATTTGCATATTTTGTGCACCCTATGAAATGACAAACCAAATTCACCATTGGTAATAAAGGGTGGTTTTTCCATTGACTCTCACTTGCTTTCCACTTGAAGAGTCAAAAGAAAATGCATTTTTTTTAGAGAGCATGATGATGTGTAGTCTTTGCAAGATTCTCTCTTGACCTTTATGGAAGTTGTTTTATGGGACTCATAGCTCCAAGAAGACTTGACATCAACTATATTTGTTCAGGTTATACAACCCAACGANGGGTTTTTTTTTTTTTTTTTTTGGGTGGGGAGCGTGCCTTTTTTATCCTCTTCATTTTCAACCATGTAAAAATTACCACATACAAGCCAAGGGGCATTATGAAGTTCATCCACCATCCAACGCTAGTGAACTTATTATTCCCCGAAATCATTGGAGGGATATATGTTGGCCATCCCATAACCAGATCTTCTAAATTACAAAAAAATTACAAAAATGTAAACGTTATGGGTGGGGTTTGAGCCCCAGTCACCAGAATACTGGAATTCCAAGGTGGTGGACCATTCAACATAATGAAAACAAATGAAGATAAATTTGAGTTGGGACAGGACAATTCAGCTGACCCACAAGTTTGTGTTCACAAAATATCATGTTTAATAGATTTGACAAAACATGGAAATATTTAACAAAACCATTTTTCTCATGCAATCAAAATCGGTAGTATTACAATTGGACTTGGGTGAACTAAAAAAATGTAGGAAATGAACTAAGAGGATGATAAGAAGTGCCTATAATTTGAATGTAACCAATGGAAATTGAAATGGATGTGCGACCCATGTTCAGTCTTCCTCTATTACCTCATAGTGAAACCCCAATTGGTAATCTTTGTTTCTCCTCCTCCTTCGACTGGAATTTAGTAAAGCTTTTAATTTGTTTCTTCCCTCGTGTGATTCAATTGGAAGGGTTGAGAATTAGATATAAATAAATTATTACCACTAATTTCCCTCCTCATGAAAAAAGGGCCCGACGTCACCTATAATATATCTCTCTACTTGTTATTCCAACAACCCCTTGGAGTGAGTCCAACTGGTTACGAGATTAATATGGTTAGTAAATGAAATTGGAGCATGCATTATCCATGCAATAGGAGTCTTGAAAGAGTAACCATAATAGGGCCATTGACTATAATGGAATTTCCATAAGTCTAATTGCCAATGAAGTTCAAACCTGATAATTTGACATATACTCTGAAAAATTGGGAAAATTCAACCAGTATTTCCTCTAAATTGAGGAATCTGTGGCGAATAATGAGTCGCAATACCCTGAATTAAGAAATCGATGGCAAATTTTGACCCATAATCATGTTAATCAAGCAAAATATGGCATTCAGAGGAATCCATGGCGAAAAATGAATCCCAATAGCTCGAATCGAGCAATCGATGGTGGCTTTTCACCCAGAATCCTGTTAATCAAGCAAAATATGGCGAATACCAAACAGTGTGAGGAAAATATGAGCTCCCAAGAAAAATATGGTGAATACCAAACTGTGTGAGGAAAATATAAGCGCCTAATGAAGGATAGTGTGAGGAAAATAGGAGCGCCAAAAAGGATATTTGGAAATTTTAGGTTTATGTATTCTAGCTATTAAAAAAATTCTATTATACATTATATAAATTTATTTCGTGACCAAATTGGTCATTTTTTGTTTAGTTCTTACCAGTGATCAAAATTGGTCATTTATCTTGGTCATTTTTAGTTAGATCACTTAAATTTATCATTTTTGGTCATTTATCCCTTGAAAACAATTGTGGTGACCAAAATTTTTGGTCTCTTGGTCACTAATCTCTCATTTTCCACTAGTGGGAAGAGAACCTGGATCGGTTGACTTTGAATATCCCATATGCTACTATATATGACCTCCCTAGGAGGTTTAAGAGATATACTGCAGGAGTGTCGGGCCGTTTCAGTCGCTTGCTACGTAGGGTAGCAAGGGATATTATGTGCTACCATGAGCACCATTAGAGTAGTCTGCATGATGTGTCCCTAAAAGCTTGCTAGGTTCAGGATTTTTGTATCATTTTGTATGCCTAAAATCCAGAGTGCTTCAGATGAGGTCTCGTAACCATATTTTTTGTAGAAACACTTTACACACACACACACACACACACACAGTTCCAGAGATTATATGTGCTTTAAATGCATAAATTATATTTACATGAGTTTTATATGTCTTCTACAATTTATTTTATTTTACAATGGACCATGTTTTATTTTTAAAAGTCATGAATGGGAAATATACCAGTCTAGAATGTAATTTGCTAATGAATCAAAAATCGTATTATCAGACCTAGGGATATGCCTGTAAGTGATGGAATTGAAAGACCTTTCTAACAAATGCACTCTCTGAAAGAGGCGGAGAAGTGTAGGGTTCCTGATAGTGTAAATGTGGTTTATATGACAAACCACTACCCGAGTGTTGATAAATACTACCAAACCATGAATATCCTGATATGCAACCTTGTTCAGTAGACCTATCACTGCCTAATAATCGATGATGTTGTTAGTAATCAGACCAATGCAAAATGCTCCCGAACTGACTAAGTCATGAGCTGGGGAATACAACACCCAAGTAGCTGAAGCAAGGTTCAAGGTATGATGGCATGCACCATTAGCGAAACCATATAAATCCATCCAATCTGCATAACCAAAACATGGTATAAACAATATGGACATCAAACTCAAAACCATATTGAAAATGCCAAAACAAACTGAAAGTAAAATATACATATATACAAGGTACCATACATAAATTTCTAAGCATAGTACCTCTTCAGGTACAACACATTGCGAGGTTGCTTGAAGGGTATCCCATCATAGTCTATGAGCTCGTAAGCCCCTTTCTTTGAGACCTTACTAACAAAAAAGGGACTGTACCACATGGATTCAAAATTTCCCTTCCCTAGTTTATCATGTCTTTGATCATAAGTCACGACTAGGTCACCTTCATTGAAAACACGAGGTTGAACAGACTTGTCATACTGTGCCTTCATAGGTTTTTTGTGTGCCTCGTTAGCTAAGGAAACATCTCTCCTCCTTTCATCAAGGTTGGTCAAGTACAAAATATCTCTTTCTTGGCAGAAGTGTTTGGGAGAAGTTCTATTGCAAGTTTAAGTGACGAGATTTGACACTCGATAGGGAGGACAACTTCCAGTCCATAGACTAACTGAAAGGGTGTGAAACAAGTTGTTGTTTTTACTGAAGTCCTGTAAGCCCAAAGTGCAGAAAAGAGAGTCAAGTGCTAGTTGGATTTGTGATCTCCAACCATCCTACGCATCATATTTTTCAAAAACGTGTTAATGGCCTGGACCTGACCATTAGCTTGCGGGTAATACGGAGTTGAGTTTTCATGGCGAAAACCCAACTTAGCGCTTAACTCAGCCATCATATGATTCTGAAAATGAGATCCATGGTCAATGATTATAGCTTGTGGGACTCCCAACCTATCTATCACATGGTTGAATAAAAAGAGGGTGGCAGTATTACCATCCTATGCATACGTAGGCATTTCCTCAGCCCATTTTGTGAAATAGTCGACGGCTACGATGATGTAACCATGCCCCCCACCTGAGACGGGATTACAATGCATAAAATCAATACCTCACTTGGAAAAAGGTCCAACTACAATGACGAGATGTAAAGGAGCAGGGTGGGTGTGGTTTTTTGGATAAAAGTGTGGACAAGGTGGAAATTTCTTAACCGCTTCATGACAATCTTTAAATATCGAAGGCCAAAAGTACCCAGCGTGAAGGATTTTCTAGGCTGTAGCCATCCCAGAAAGATGACTACCACATTCTATAGAGTGGCAGTCATTCAGAACCTCTTCAGCCTCTTCATCTGTAAGGCACCATTGAAGGATGGAAATGATACCGCGTTAGTATAATGTATCATTCGAAATGAGATAGTACTTTGCGTGGTGATGGATACGATGATGATTGTAACGGGATATGTCAGGCTGAAATCTTTGTGTCCAGAGATAAATGATCAAATATCCATACCATGGATCAGTTGTGCTTATAAAGAACAAGAATTCATCCAAGAATGAATCATTGGGATCAGTTTTTGTCAAAGCATAGGGAAGGTCACACATCAACTCTGCGAAAACCAAAAATTTCTTCGAAGTAGCCTTGGCAAACTCAAGATCAAATTTTTGTAAGATAACAATCCAACGAGAATACTGTCCCCCAAGCACCTGACTAGTTAGAATGTAGTACATGGGGTTTTGATCTGCGAGTACAGTTGTGGTACGAAGTAGAATGTAATGACAAAAATTTTGTACAACAATGACCATAGCTAGAGTTAACTTCTCCACACGCGACTCTAGGTTTCAAAGTCAATGAGACTCTTACTTAGGTAATATATCACGTGTTCTTGGCCATTGGGATTATCCTATGCTAGAACCATTGCAATGGTAGTAGGGGAGGTAACAACGTACAACAAAAAGTATTTTGAATAATCTGGAGGGTGTATCACAGGTGAATGGGTCAGAGTGTGCTACAGATTTTTAAAAGCTCATTGGGCCTAGTCATCCCAGAAGAACGGAGTGTCCTTCTTCAGGAGACGCATATAACCATGTGTTTTCTCTGTGAAGTTACATACGAAACGACGAAGAAATTTTTCCTTCCCTTGCAAACGTTGGAGCTCGATAATGTTTGTCGGGGTGGGTAAGGCCAGGATATCAACAATCTTCAGAGGATCAATATGGATTCCATCTTTGGAAACCATGAAGCCAAGAAGGCATCCAGTATCAACACAAAAGACAAATTTGTGTGGATTCAGCCATATATTATAATGACGAAACCTAAGGAAAATGTCTCTAAGGTTCCCTGGATGGTCTTCCCGTTGCTGTGAATGAGCAGGCCCAGATCGTCAAGGTACGACTCTAAGATGTGCTTGATATTGTGAAAGGAATATGACACGACTGGCTGGAATGTAGCTCCATATTTCTTTATGCCAAAAGGTAACTTTCGATATGCAAAGGTTGCCCATGGGAAAATGAATGTCATTTTATGTTGATTGATAGGAAAAATATCTATCTCATTTTAGCGATAAAAAACATCCATGAAAGAAAAGGTGATGCTCCCAACACAGTTATCGACGATCTGGTTGACGTGTGGAGTAGGGAAATTGTCCTTAGGACAAGCCTTATTTAAGTCTCAAAAATTGATATAGACTCTAATAGTGCCTTGATTCTTATCCAGAGGGAAAATATTAGATACCCATTCCGTCAGGGGTATAGGATAAATAAACCTCGCCTTCATAAGTTTTTCCACTTCAACTTTAATAGCCGCAACCTTCCTAGGATGGACTTGACGTAATTTTTGTCAGACAAGTTTTTCTATGGGATAGGTTCTAATCTCATGTACAACAATTGATGGATCAATCCTAGGAATCTCCTCATACGTCCAGGAAAAAATATCACAAAATTCTTTGAAAAGAGCTCTACAACTTTCAATTTCCTCTGTCAAGCAGTTCTGGCCTACATGAACGTGCTCAACAATTCTAGGCTTGACTGATATTTCAATCAGGGTTGTCTTCGTGATGTTGAAAATATTTCCTTCGAAATATGTGTCTTTCAACAATACAAGCATTTGCGGATCATTAACATATCAGTACTAATAAGAGATACAAGGTCAAAATATACCGAACATACATTAGGAAGAAAAGAATATTGGTGATGGTGGTCTTCCCATATGGGTTTTTTTGTACTCATAATCTCCATGATGGACTCATATGAAGGAAAAGTCTAGGAGAGTTAGTCTAGATTTGGGAGTGATGGTTCTAGCCAGTAGGGCAGGTTGTAAGGATCCGAAGCCACTAGATGAAGATCATCAGAATGGACATCGAAAGAAGATTGAACAACATTAAAAAGTGCTTCATAAAGGCCAAGAGATGATGACTCAACAAATTATTTTCCTTTAGGACTATAACCAATCGTGGAAATCATGTTCACAGTCGCCACTTTCGTACTAGGAGGGGTTGAGGGAAACACTCCCATAAGGGATAGTTTGCATTTTGATGAGGGATGGATACGGTTCGTGCTGGGATGAGGTGATTGAGGGATTAGGTCATACAAAGTTTTAGATTGGGAATATACCAAGTCCATATACTGAGTGTGGCTGATAGCCTTCTATTCAGTAACAACACCACCCATATCCACTTCTCGGGAAATGGGAAGCAACAAGGATTTCGTGAACCAATCAGCTAATAGTTGGTCTAGGATGAGAGCTCTAATAAGTTGTCTTCACCTTATCCACTCATGGATATGGTCCCATATATGTGTGGACGTATTTTTATAGAGTGAGGTCAAAAGGTCCGTACCCGTTTCATAACGAATGGGTAGCTGAAAGTGTGTGAGAAAACTGATTGCAAATGAGCTAAAATTCACAAACGAATGACACGAAATTTCAAAATACCACTTTGCAGCTGTACTGGTCAAAGTCTGCGGAAAGCATCTCAATTGAATAGAGTCATCCATCAAGGAGTTCGAAGAACAACATACATGAAAATTCATGACATGATTTTTGGGATCATCTCCCTGCTTCCCATCAAACTTTGGAATGTCTGATGGTAACTTGACTGGAATAGCAGGCCATGAAGGGTTGTGTTGAATGGAATCATTAATCAAGTTGGACAAATCGGGCAAGTCCAAAGTTTCTAGGAATGGAAGTTGTCAATTAGGTTTGATATACTGGTAGTATTGATAAGGCATATGCACACCAATAGGACCATAAGTTGAATGATACATAGGATGTTGGGCTGGTCGATATGCAGATGATCCTTCTGAAGAGCCTCCTGAAGGGGTGGACCTCCAGGAAGAAGGCCACTTGGAGGTGGTGGGCCTCCGGGTGGTGGTCCTCCTAATGTTGGTCCTCTATAAGGTGGACCTTCGCTAGGTGTTTCTCCGCTAGGTGGTCCTCTTCCTGGTGGCCCTCCAAAGGGCAGGCCACCATAAGGTGGCCCTCTAGAACCTCCAACAGTATTAATAGGAATTCCTCCCATTGTTGGCATGTAGGACCAATTAGGTTTCCCCCACGGTGTAAACGTGTTTCCAGGGTACATAGTTCCTGTAGATGTAGGTTGATAGTTCATATTTTCTATAGGTAATTGATTCCCTGGGTAACCATAACTCCAAGAAGGCAGGTTGACTGGAGGTTGTGCCCCTAAGGGTTGGCTTGAAATTGACAGAGGGTTTACCATATTGGTGTGGGTGGGAGGAACAACCACTGCGGGTTGTCCTATAGTAGAATTATGTCTAGCAATAGTAGAAATTCCACTAACATATAACGTAACTCACATTGGGGGTTTTCCCCTCGGCGTTGGAATGTACTGATACCATTTGAGCTGAGGATTGCCCCCTAACTACATAAGGTATGGGAGGAATAGAAACAAACCTAGGATTTGAAACTGTAGGTTTGGAGGTTTGACCTAGATTACAAGGAGTCACACCACGAGGTGGAAGATCATCAATAGGAGCCAAAGTCTTGGCAAGTGAATGATATCCAGAAGGCCAAGGATTTGAAAGACGAGGTAAAAGAGCTAACACAGGTTCTTTGTGAGGTACGGGTGAGGGAATAATTATTTCCACTCTCTCTTAAAGATTGTGAGCACGATCAAGAGATTCCTGGATCCTTCTATGCTCATCCTCGCTTGGTGAAGGATTATCAAAGAAGGTCTAGTAACCCCAAATTCAGAAAGGGATTGACCCATAGAGGTTGTCCAAAAAGGAGCATTAGGGCCATAATTTGTTTCAAGAGGACTATCGGTATGACCTTCCATCAAGGATTAAAAGGAAGTGTCAGCCATAGGAGGATTTTGGACCAAGGGATTAACATAAGTAGTGAATTGTTCTCCTCTTTCCAAAACCAGGCTTTCTTCCATATGGGAGTCAGTTGCAACTCCTTGATCTGTGGCTTCCATTGGGATGTCCTTTGTGACAGGTGGAAATTCGGGTGGTAAGCCCTGGTTTCTTTTGGATCGTCTCAACTAAAACTCAACCAACTTGTATGGTCACTAAAACCTAATTTAGGGTTTCAAAACTAGAAAATTCACACAAAACTTCTCCTAAACAAACTACAGGCCATAAGAAAACTTAAGTGACAGGAGGGGCTGATACAAGCCAGTTCCTCACTAGGATTGTCAAGTTTTTGCAACTTGCTATACACCGTAGGGTCCAACAGTAAAGCACGGTGAGGATGATCAACTATCCCTCACCTGAATACTTGAATACCTGGACGACATGTGCCTAGTAATCTCCCCAAGTGCTGTTCTCAGTGTATTGCACCAACAAGACGACCAAAAGGAATTTTCTCACATGGTCTAAGGAATCCTAGAAGGGCCTCCTGATATACACAAGGTATGTGGGAGTTCAAATCCATAGTAGTGTTGTCTAATGCAAAACCATTCACAAGGGTCCTTTTGATATACAATTGAGTACATGAAGTACCTTTCGATATACCTCAAAGGTATGTGAAAGGCCATTCTATATACCGACAGTAACTAGAAGAATCATGCAGCTCCTGGGTTGCAATGCAAGAAATAAATGATAGCTCCTACGTTTTACAATGCCGGAACATGTCTCTAACCTATCACTCAAGCTACTAATATTTTTAACCTATAGCTATCGTTAATTTTAAGTTGAATGGTAAGGTGAATGCATGGAGTTATGACAGAAAAGTAAAACCATGCAATTATGATATGCAAATTTTTTCACTTTACCATTCAAAGCATGCCTACTTACGGGAAGGAGAGAGTAATTTCTTTTTCAATTCCATTTCAAAACCAAAAATTTCCTAAACCGTCTAACTAAACAAATATTTTTGAGAATACAAACAAGCAACACACTTCTAATCTGATATTTGAAAGCAAGCAAATAGGCTGAGATATATTTTCCTATAAAGAAAGACAATAATACTCAAAGGAACACTAAGTATTTTTTTCAATTTTTCTTCAAAAAATGGAAAGATCTAACTTAAAACTATGCTATTTTTTCTTTTGATGAAACACGAGTGTAAAAATAAAAAAGAATATGGAGATCTAAAAGCTTATGAGGCTAGTCAGGAACTCAATACTTCATTCTTTCAGCAAATTTATAATCAAATCTCGACAAAAACATTTCTTTTAAAATAAAAAATAAGTATTTCATGAACTTAACGAAAAATGAAAGGAAAAACCAACAAGCAAGTCTTCCTTTTTAGTTTTATCAATCAGCAAGACGGGATCTAACTGAGCTAGACTTCCAAGCACTCCTTTCGAAAATAAAAACCAAGCATATGAGCAATCAAAATGATGAGTGTAACTTAGCTTTTAAATTCAACAAAACAAACATTTACCACATCCATATTTGAATCTAACTACTCAGATCTCCGTAAATAAGGCCAAATGCACACAAAATAGAATGAAAAAATCATAAAGTTTTGAAATGACAAGCAAGTAGAAGACCTACCTAAAACCACTTCTCGAGGGTTGGTGGCATAGCGGTTCTGGCTCAACACTGCTTCTCGTCCACTGCAATAGAGCGATGGCACCGCTTCCTAAATACTACATACAGGAAGTGGCACCGCTTCCTGAATACTACGTACAGGAAGTGGCATCGCTTAATGTCCACTGTGCATGTGCGGTGTCGTGTAGAAATCAGAAAACAAAAAAAATGGCGAAAAAAGAAAAGTTAGCTACTGTAATATTGGCATTAAAATCATGAATTGGCAGGAATATGAAGTACAGAAGGTAAGAATGACTCAGATTTGATAATACCAAACCAAGATCTCACTAGTTAAGCTAGTAGATTTGATCAATGAAATATTGGAGCTTGGATTTCAAACAAGAGTTTTAAGACCAAGGAAGATCAAATGTGCTGAAAGCTCTTCCCTACCCGAGTCGCTAGATTTGTTGCTAGGAAAAATACACCTATTGCGGAAAAGAGCGGTTCCTCTTGTTTGAATGGTTAATATCTAGAAAAAATGAGTTACAATAGAGTTGCAAGACTTCCCCTAGAAGTTGTGGAGATAAGGAATGAGTCCATTTGATAGAGTGGCGTAGTTGTTTCCTATGGTGATGGATCTTCACGGATGTACCTACATAATCACATGAAGCCAACAAACAAGATACAAAGAACCAGAATATAATACACAAATCTATGTCAATCACTGAGGAATCCAACAATAAAATACATGATTATAACACAACATGCTTTACGAGAAAGGAACCAACTTTTCATTAATAATAAAGAAGAAAGCTTACAACCTTCACCTTAGTGTGGAGATGCTCCTTCACATACCAATGCCTTGTTCCCAAAAGCTCCAACTTGCTCCTTCTATGCTCACCCTACTGATTTGGCCAGAATGTCAATGCAACAACATAACTTCTCTCTCTCTCAATCATGGGGCATGAGCCTTCTTTTATAGGCCTTCAGAGGACAGGGATGGTTGAGTAAATGGTGGGTGAGGTGGATAGGAAATCCCAAAAGGATGGATCTCGAGTCCAAGTGGTACTCAGGAGTAGGGATAAGGGTGCTATGAAGCCTTCCTTAGAAAAGCTTTGTGGAAACCTCTCTTTTTAACTTTTTACCAAGGGCACTACTTCTCCTCCACTATGACAGAGTGGTGACAGGGAATAACCGTTCCATGAATAAGAGGAAAAGGCAGTGGCACTGCCTACTTCCAAGAGATGGTAGGATTTGCTGAAGAAGGTAACGCCCCTTGTCTTAAGGGCAGAAGTGGTGCTGGATTTTTATATGGAAAGATTGAAGTCTAGGCTAGTATTTTCACTTCATAACTTGCGATGCTGGTCCTCTGCAAGGTAGTCCTCCACTAGGTGGGCCTCCACCTAGTGTCCCTCCAAAGGGTGGGCCACCATAAGGTGGCCCTGCTGAACCTCCAATAGTATTAATAGGAATTCCTCCCATTGTTGGCATGTAGGACCAATTAGCTTGCCCCCACAACGTAAACATGTTTCTAGGGTAAGGGATTCTAGGATGCATAGTTCCTATAAATGTAGGTTAATAGTTCATATTTCCTACAGGTCATTGATTCCCTGGGTAACCATAACCCCAAGAAGGTAGGTTGACTATAGGTTGTGCCCCTGAGGGTTGGCCTGAATTTGATGGAGGGTTTACCATTTTGGTGTGGGTTTGAGGAACAACTAGTATGGGTTGTCCTACAACAGAAGTCTATCTAGCACTAGTAGAAACTCCACTAACAGATAACATAACTCGTACAAGGGGTTACCCCTCGACGTTGGAATGTACTGATACCATTTGAGTTGAGGATTTCCCTCTAGCTATATAAGGTATAAGAGGAATAGAAAGATACCTAGGATTTGAAAATGTAGGGTTGGAGGTTTGACTTGGATTATGAGGCGTCACACAATGAGGTGGAAGATCATCAATAGGAGCCAAAGTCTCAGTAAGTGAACGATATCCAGAAGGCCAAGGATCCGAAAGATGGGTTAAAAGAGCCGACATAGGTTCTTTGTGAGGTCTGGGTGAGGGAATAATTCTTTCCACTTTCTCTTGAAAATTGCAAGTGCGATTAAGAGATGCCTGGATCCTTCTATGCTCATCCTCACCTAGTGAAGGATTATCAAAAGAATTTCTAGTAACCCAAAATTTGGAAAGGGTTTGACCCATAGAGGTTCTCCAAAAAAGAGCATTAGGTCCATATTTTGTTTCAACAGGACTATCAGTATGACCTTCCATTGTGTAATGAAAGGAAGTGTCATCCTTAGGAGGCTATTGGACCAATGGATTAACGTAAGCAGTGAATTGTTCTCCGCTTTCCACATCTGGGATTGCTTCCACATGGGAGCCAGTTGCATCTCCTTGATATGTGGATTCCATTAGGCTCTCCCCTGTGACAGGTGGAAATTCAGGTGGTAAGCCTTGGTTTCTTCTGGATCATCTCAGCTGAAACTCAGCCAGATTGTATGGTCACTAAAACCTAACCTAGGGTTTCAAAACTAGAAAATTCACACAAAACTTCTCCTCCACAAACTACAGGACACAAACAAACTTAAGTGATAATAGGGGTTGATACAAGCCAATTCTCACTGGGATTATCAAGTTTTTGCAACTCGCTATATACCACAGGGTCTAACATTAAAGTGCGACGAGGAGGATCAACTGTCCCTCACCTGAATGCCCGACTACCTAGATGACACGTGCATAGTAATCTCCCCGAGTGTTGTTCTCAATGTATTGTGCCAACAAGACGGCTAAAAGGGATTTTCTCAGATGGTATCAGGAATCCTAGAAGTGCCTCCTGATATACACAAGGTACATGGGAGTTCAAATCCATAGTAGTGCTATCTAATGCACAACCGTTCACAAGGGGCCTTCTGATATACAATTGAGTAAATGAAGTACCTTTCGATATACCTCAAGTGTATGTGAAAGGCCATTCTATATAACAATAGTACATGGAAGAACCACGTAGGTCCTAGGTTGCAGTGTAGGAAATAAACGACGGCTCTTACATTTTATGATTCCGGAACACGTCTCTAACCTATCACTCAAGTTACTAAGATTTTTAACCTATATCTATCGTTAATTTTAAGTTGAATGGTTAGGTGAATGCATGGAGTTATGATAGAAAAGTAAAACCATGCAATTATGATATGAAAAGTTTTTCACTTTACCGTTCAAAGCATGCCTACTTACGGGAAGGAGAGAGTAATTTCTTTTTCAATTCCATTTCAAAACCAAAACTTTCCTAAACAGTCTAACTAAACAAATCTTTTTGAGAATACAAACAAGCAACACACTTCTAATCTGATCTTTGAAAGCAAGCAAATAGGGTGAGATCTATTTTCCTATAAAGAAAGAAAATAATACTCAAAGGCACGCTAAGTGCTTTTTTCAATTTTTCTTCAAAAAATGGGAAGATCTAACTTAAAACTATGATACTTTTTCTTTTGATGAAACATGAGTGTAAAAAGAAAAAATAATATGGAGATCCAAAAGCTTACGAGGCTAGTCAGGAACTCAATACTTCATTCTTTAAGCAAATTTATAATCAAATCTCAACAAAAACATTTCTTTTAAAATAAAAAAGAAGTATTTCATGAACTTAACGAAAAATGAAAGGAAAAACCAACAAGAAAGTCTTCCTTTTTAGTTTTATCAATCAGCAAGACGGGATCTAACTGAGCTAGAATTCCAAGCACTCCTTTCGAAAATGAAAACCAAGCATATGAGCAATCAAAATGATGAGTGTAACTTAGCTTTTGAATTCAACAAAACAAACATTTACCACATCCATATTTGAATCTAACTACTCATATCTCTACAAATAAGCCCAAATGCAGACAAAATAGAATGCAAAAATCCTAAAGTTTTGAAATGACAAGCAAGTAGAAGACCTACCTGAAATCGCTTCTCGAGGGTTGGTGACATAGTGGTTTTGGCTCAACACTGCTTCTCATCCACTGCAACAGAGCAGTGGCACCACTTCCTGAATACTACGTATAGGAAGTGGCACCGCTTAATGGCCACTGTGCATGCGCGGTGTCGTGTAGAAATCAAAAAACAAAAATAATGGTGAAAAAAAAAAGTTAGCTATTGTAATACTGGCATTAAAATCATGAATTGGAAGGAATATGAAGTACGGAAGGTAAGAATGACTCAGATCTGATAATACCAAACCAAGATATCACTAGTTAAGCTAGTATATTTGATCAATGAAATATCCGAGCTTGGATTTCAGACAAGAGTTTGAAGACCAAGGAAGATCAAATGTGCTGAAATCTCTTCCCTAGCGGAGTCACTAGATTTGTTGCTAGGAAAAATACACCTATTGCAGAAAAGAGTGGTTCCTCTAGTTTGAATGGTTAAGATCTAGAACAAATGAGTTACAATAGAGTTGGAAGACTTCCCCTAGAAGTTGTGGAGATATGGAATGAGTCCATTTGATAGAGTGGCGTAGTTATTACCTATGATGATGGATCTTCACGGATGTACCTGCATAATCACATGAAGCCAACAAACAAGATCAAAAGCACCATAATATAATACACAAATCTATGTCAATCACTGAGGAATCCAACAATAAAATACATGATTATAACACAACATGCTTTACGAGAAAGGAACCAACTTTTCATTAATAATAAAGAAGAAAGCTTACAACCTTCGCCTTAGTGTTGAGATGCTCCTTCACATGCCAATGCCTTGTTCCCGAAAGCTCCAACTTGCTCCTTCTATGCTCACCCTATTGATTTGGCTAGAATGTCAATGCAACAACATAACTTCTCTCTCTCTCAACCATGGGGCATGAGCCTTCTTTTATATGCCTTTAGAGGATAGGGATGGTTGAGTAAATGGTGGATGAGGTGGATAGGAAATCCCAAAAGGATGGATCTCGAGTCCAAGTGGTACTCAGGAGTAGGGATAAGGGTGCCATGAAGCCTTCCTTAGAGAAGCTTCGTGGAAACCTCTCTTTTTCACTTTTTACCAAGGGCACTACTTCTCCTCCACTATGACCGAGAGGTGACAGGGAATAATCGCGCCTTGAATAAGAGGAAAAGGCAGTGGCAATACCTACTTCCAAGAGATGGTAGGATTTGCTGAAAAAGGTAATGCCCCTTGTCTTAAGTACAGAAGCGGTGCTAGATTTTTATATGGAAAGATTGAAGTCTGGGCTAGTATTTTCACTTCACAACTTGCGATGCTGGTCCTTTGTAAGGTAGTCCTCCACCTAGTGTCCCTCCAAAGGGTGGGCCACCATAAGGTGGCCTTGCTGAACCTCCAATAGTATTAATAGGAATTCCTCCCATTGTTGGCATGTAGGACCAATTAGGTTGCCCCCACGACGTAAACATGTTTCTAGGGTAAGGTATTCCAAGATGCATAATTCCTATAAATGTAGGTTGATAGTTCATATTTCCTACAGGTTGTTGATTCCTTGGGTAACCATAACCCCAAGAAGGTAGGTTGACTACAGATTGTGCCCCTGAGGGTTGGCTTGAACTTGATGGAGGGTTTACCATATTGGTGTGGGTTGGAGGAACAACTATTGTGGGTTGTCCTACAATAGAAGTCTATCTAACACTATTATAAACTCCACTAATAGATAACATAACTCATACCGGGGGTTACCCCTCGACGTTGGAATGTACTGATACCATTTGAGCTGAGGATTTCCCCCTAGCTACATAAGGTATAAGAGGAATAGAAAGATACCTAGGATTTGAAACTGTAGGTATGGATGTTTGACCTGGATTATGAGGAGTCACACCATGAGGTGGAAGATCATCAATAGGAGCCAAAGTCTCGGTAAGTGAACAATATCCAAAAGGCCAAGGATCTGAAAGATTGGTTAAAAGAGCTGACATAGGTTCTTTGTGAGGTCTGGGTGAGGGAATAATTCTTTCCACTCTCTCTTTAAAATTGCAAGTGCGATCAAGAGATGCCTGGATCCTTCTATGCTCATCCTCACCTGGTGAAGGATTATCAAAAGAAGGTCTAGTAACCCCGAATTCGGAAAGGATTTGACCCATAGAGGTTCTCCAAAAAAGAGCATTAGGGCCATATTTTGTTTCAATAGGACTATCAGTATGACCTTCCATTGGGGAATGAAATGAAGTGTCAGCAGTAGGAGGCTATTGGACCAACGTATTAACGTAAGCAGTGAATTGTTCTCTACTTTCCACATTTGGGATTCCTTCCACATGGGAGACAATTTCATTTGCTTGATATGTGGATTCCATTATGCTCTCTACTGTGATAGGTGGAAAGTCAGGTGGTAAGCCTCGGTTTCTTCTGGATCATCTCAGCTGAAACTCAGCCAGATTGTATGGTCACTAAAACCTAACCTAGGGTTTCAAAACTAGAAAATTCACGCAAAACTTCTCCTACACAAACTACAGGCCACAAACAAACTTAAGTGATAAGAGTGGTTGATACAAGCTGATTCTCACTAGGATTGTCAATTTTTTGCAACTCGCTATATACCGCAGGGTCTAACAGTAAAGCGTGACGAGGAGGATCAACTGTCCCTCACCTGAATACCCGACTACCTGGATGACACGTGCGTAGTAATCTCCCCGAGTGTTGTTTTTGATATATTACGCCAACAAGACGGCTAAAAGGGATTTTCTCAGATGGTATCAGGAATCCTAGAAGTGCCTCCTGATATACACAAGGTACATGGGAGTTCAAATCCGTAGTAGTGCTATCTAATGCACAACCGTTCACAAGGGGCCTTCTGATATACAATTGAGTAAATGAAGTACCTTTCGATATACCTCAAGTGTATGTGAAAGGCCATTCTATATAACAATAGTACATGGAAGAACCACGTAGGTCCTAGGTTGCAGTGTAGGAAATAAACGACTGCTCTTACATTTTATGATGCCGGAACACGTCTCTAACCTATCACTCAAGTTACTAAGATTTTTAACCTATAGCTATCGTTAATTTTAAGTTGAATGGTTAGGTGAATGCATGGAGTTATGATAGAAAATTAAAACCATGCAATTATGATATGCAAATTTTTTCACTTTACCATTCAAAGAATGCCTTGGGAAGGAGAGAGGAATTTCTTTTTCAATTCGATTTCAAAACCAAAAATTTCCTAAACAGTCTAACTAAACAAATCTTTTTGAGAATACAAACAAGCAACGCACTTCTAATCTGATCTTTGAAAGCAAGCAAATAGGGTGAGATCTCTTTTCCTATAAAGAAAGACAATAATACTCAAAGGCAGACTAAGTACTTTTTTCAATTTTTCTTCAAAAAATGGAAAGATATAACTTAAAAATATGATATCTTTTCTTTTGATGAAACACGAGTGTAAAAAGAAAAAGAATATGGAGATCTAAAATCTTACGAGGCTAGTCAAGAACTCAATACTTCATTCTTTAAGCAAATTTATAATCAAATCTCAACAAAAACATTTCTTTTAAAATAAAAAAGAAGTATTTCATGAACTTAACAAAAAATGAAAGCAAAAACCAACAAGCAAGTCTTCCTTTTCGGTTTTATCAATCAACAAGATGAGATCTAACTGAGATAAACTTCCAAGCACTCCTTTCGAAAATAAAAATGAAGCATACATGCAATCAAAATGATGAGTGTAACCTAGCTTGTGAATTTAATAAAACAAGAATTTACCACATCCAGATTTTGAATCTAACTGAGATCTCTGCAAATAATCCCAAATACACACAAAACAAAAAACAAAAATCCCAAAGTTTTGAAATGACAAGTGTAACACCCTGGTTTTGACCTCATTTGCATTAAATGTATATGATGTAAATATTGTAATTAATCGTGGTGTTGAGCTAAAGGAAAAATTCACACCATTGATTTATAGTTTTATGTTTCGACAATTAAAATCAGTGTCGATGGTATTTTTGTGCTAGCTGGCACATTATAATTTAGGACATCATGTAAATATGTAATTTAATTAAAAACCCACAACCAACTATGTCAATTCAACAAATAATGAGATGGGGCATTATTTTATAAGGATAAGGGGCGATGTTTAACCTTGAACCATTGGGGAAAAGACATGTGTCAAGAGGAGAACACATCAAATACCAACCACCTTTTTCTTGTCTTATTCACCAACCAATTAAATTCTCCAGGAGTTAGTTGGGCAGTTATTGCCTTGGATCTTGGGAGGCATGGGCAGCCATCAAATCCGACAGAGTCGTCAACCTTGACCACATGCATGCCCAAAGGGGGAGATATCATTCAATTTCCCTCACATGGAGTAGACAAACCCATTCACACAGGTGTGGATTTTCCTCACGAAGGTAGCCGCAATTGCTCGCGTGCAGACATTCCTCACTTAAGATGATTGTTTTTCTCCTCAGTCCTCTAACCTCTATTACCTCCTGCCTGATTTTGTAGTTGTTTCCATTCTCCCATGGCCAGGGAATCGTTTTGGTAATGCACAACAGATTGGGAAGGAGACCATGATTTTTGAGTGGGTGTTGAGCCATTTACACCACGTGAAGCCATTGCCCAATTGTTGAAATCGATTTTGGTCCAGGGGTTCTTTTTCCTCAGTTGATGTTTCCGATTTTGGCCTATGTTATGTTTTCCTCCAATCCCAGAACTGCAGTTGCTGTGTATACACCTTTTGTTTGGTATTTGAACTGGTTTGGGAGTGGAAATGGGGTCTGAACTAGCTTGATAAACCTAGTGTGAGAGGTAACCTCATAGACATATCTAGGGGGTTAGTTTTCTTCTTTGCACACCCTGAATAGCACTGGAAGGGAAGGCATAGCCTAAGGGACTGTGTATCAAAGAAGGGGATGCTTCCTTGTGTTGGGTGTGTAGATGTTTTGGAATATAGGATAGATCTAGTGCTAGTGTCCATAGTTCTGTGGTTGAGCTCACTAGCTTAGCATTCAACCTTTCCAGCTCCTTTGTAGCCTAATAAACCCAATTGTGTTGTCTTGGCTAAGTTTTTTTGTATCCTTGGCTATGTGTGAGCCTGCTAGTGTTCTTTATTCCTTGTGGGAATCATGCCCAGCTCAGGGGTGGAAGTGCTGCTAAGAGATTGATGAGCACACTATCCTATGGTTGGGTGGAACATTGCAAAGACATAGTTGGTTGTGGGACGAGCTTCTTTCAAGATAAGTATTCTTGTTTATTTTATCTATGCAATTGTATATGTGTTTATGAATTAATATGAACATGTTAAATGCTGTGAATGAATGAATTTTGCTTCCACTGTATGTTAATAATTTATGCATCTGTGTATGTTTAAGTTCAATGCATTTTTATATTTACGTTCATGGGGCTAGACTGCTCAGATTAGTTCGCATCATGGTCGCGTTCCCTCTGGGGTAGATGGGAGGGGACATGACAACAAGCAAGTAGAAGAACTACCTGGCACCACTTCTTGAGGGTTGGTGATAGAGTGGTTCTAGCTCAACACTGCTTCTCGTCCATTGCAACAAAGTGGTGACACCACTTCCTGAATACTGCGGATAGGTAGTGGCACCGATTAATGTCCACTGTTCATGCGTGGTGTCCTGTATAAATAAAAAAAACAATGGAGAAAAAATAAAAGTTAGCTAGTGTAATACTGGAATTAAAATCATGAATTGATAGGAATATGAAGTATAGAAGGTAAGAATGACTCAGATCTGAACATATATGATAATACCAAACCAAGATCTCACTAGACAAGCTAGTAGATTTTATCAATGAAATATTGGAGCTTGGATTTCAGACAAGTGTTTGAAGACCAAGGAATATCAGATGTGCTAAAAGCTCTTCTCCAGCGGAGTCGCAAGATTTGTTACTAGGAAAAATGCACCTCTTGCGTACAAGATTTGTTCCTCTAGTTTGAATGGTTCAGATCTGGAACAAATGAGTTACAATAGAGTTGGAAGACTTCCACTATAAGTTGTGGATATATGGAATGATCCCCTTTGATAGAGTGGTGTAGCTGTTTCCTATGGTGATGGCTCTTCACAAATGTACCTGCATAATCACATGAAATCAACAAACAAGATCAAAAGCACCAGAATATAATCCACAAATCTATGTCAGTGACTAAGGAGTCCAACAGTAAAATACATGATTATACCAAACATACTTTATGAGAAAGGAACCAACTTTGCATTAATAATAAAGAAGAAAGATTACAACCTTCACCTTAGTGTTGAGATTCTCCTTCACATGCCAATTCCTTGTCCGTAAAAGCTCCAACTTGCTATTCCCACCCTACTGATTTAGCCATAATGTTAATGCAACAACATAACTTTTTTATTTCTCAACCATGGGGTATGAGCCTGCTTTTATAGGCCTTGGGAGGATAGGGATGGTTGAGTAAATGGTGGGTGAGGTGGATAGGAGATCCCAAAAGGATGGATATTGAGTCCAAGTGGTCCTCAGGAGTAGGGATAAGGGTGTCATGAAGCCTTCCTTCGAGAAGCTTCATGGAAACCTCTCTTTTTCACTTTTTACCAAGGGCACCACTTCTCCTCCATTATGACAGAGTGGTGACAGAGCAAAAACATGCCTTGAATAAGAGGAAAATGATGTGGCACTGCCTACTACCAAGAGATGGTAGGAGTTGCTAAAGAAGGTAATGCCCCTTTTCTTAAGGGTAGAATAGTGCTAGGTTTTTATATGCAAGATTGAAGTTTGGGCCAATATTTTCACTTCATAGATTGGTATTTAGGGAAATAACTGATGTTTGGGATCTCATCACATGATGATGATGAGATTTATGTGTAACAAGAAGCATTCACATTGAATCTCATTCACTATTTAAGCTTCATCTTTAACTATAAAATAAGGTTGGGGTTGCGTTATACAAGAAGAATGAATTCCAAGGTTTTGTTGAAGGAATGGACTTGGAGATAATAGAGTTCTATATTTCACCCCTATTGATCCATTTGTTTGTGTTTTTTTATGTTATTTAAACAAATAACTAATGTTGCTTCATCCATCAGACAAAGAGAGCATTCAAGGAGGAAAATGACCCATCCCAGGGAGATATTTGGAGCCCACTTGCTTCCAAACACTCTTCTCTTTTAAATAAATATAAAATATTTGTATTAAAAAGGTTGCAAAACTATAGAAGGTTACTTAGAGAGTATTTTCACATTCATCTTACAAAATTATTCTGCTCCAAGGGAGCTAGAGAGGTTTGAAAATATATCAAACGCTTACCAAGATTGCCAAACAAGCTATAGGGTTTTGTATTACCCAAGTACGATCTATAGAACATTCTTAGGATCAATATGCAAAAATAGCTTAACATAAAAACTAACTTGCTTGCCCACCCCAAGTGTCGCGCTCTTTTTCTATCTCCATTGATGCTTCCTTCCATTGCTCCTCCATCTCCTCTTTTGGGCATGGAAAATTGAGGTTTGGAATCCTACATTTTGGGACAAGAGAGGACTCAACCATTGAGACTTTATAGGATGGATTCAATCGAGAATATTCTATAATAGTTCTGAGTGCCATTTTGCTCATCCTCTAAACACTATTGTCTTTCACTCTACTATTCTATAAGCTCCAGTGTTGATAATGATTGAGTTGTTAGTCCCCACAACTAAATTTTCATGGTTTGCACTGTAAAATTGAGCACATAGATATGTGGATCAACACACAACTCACAAAATAGTTCATACAATTTTACTCAGAATTGAAGAATGAAACAGTGAAAAAAATGGTTTGCATCTATGTAATGCTTTCATTAATCAAAAGTAATTGGATAATAATTACAATGCAATACAATGGTATTAATAACCAGTCAATTTGAATGCATGAGAGAGGAATTCGAATTGATTGACTCTACCTAATTGAATGGATAACTAGACATGTCTAAATAACTATCGAAGCCTAACTAGTTAGATCTAGTTGTCTAAATTAGTGCCTCAGTCAGTTAGAATCAATTAACTAGTCTAACTGAATGTGGTAAGTGAGGAAAGGAACCTTCTCACATGTAGTTAATCAATGACTGGTGCTAACTAAATGTAACTGACACCTAACTAGGCTTAACTAGTCACTAGGGTGCATCCATGGAGGTCGATTACAATTTTTGGCAAGGCGATTTTGGGAAAAACAAAAAAACGTACCTCGATTGAGATTTTATTAAACCCTCGATCGAGG
Organism: Pseudotsuga menziesii; assembly: GCA_001517045.1. Classification (NCBI taxonomy): domain Eukaryota; kingdom Viridiplantae; phylum Streptophyta; class Pinopsida; order Pinales; family Pinaceae; genus Pseudotsuga; species Pseudotsuga menziesii. Next base: position 581,529 of record LPNX010892462.1, on the reverse strand, counting down.
GTTTGACAAAAGCTCGATCGAGGTTCCTATAAACCCTCAATCGAGCTTCTGATAAATTCTCGATCGAGAGTTTCAGACCTCGATTGAGGGTTAAAAATAGATCGATCGAGGGTTAAAAAAGACCTCGATCGAGCATTTTTAATCTTCTATAAATAGGAAACAAACCCATCATTTAATTCACTTCGTTTGTTGGATAGAAAATGGTCATTTGTATTCATTTGTCGATATGGGTTGTAGAGTAATTGGGTTATAGATGTGATTGATCACATGTATGAATCCAATCAATCACATCTATAACACCAATTACTTTACAACTAATATCTATTCATAAAATCTAGAGGAAGTGGCAGTAGTAATGTGTTTACTCATTTTTTCTTCAAGGTATGTATTATTACCTACACGTATATCATTCTTCTAGTAGAAATTACGTTTGATTAAATTTTATTATCATATAATTCTATGTTTTAGAGACCTTGATCGAACTGATAGATTGATCTTGACATTGTATTTCCATATGCATTGAATGTAAAGTTTCATTTAATGAAGTCTTCCAAAATCTTGGACACCTTGTATTTTGAATCCCCATTTGAATTCATGTCATTGAACATTTTCAATTCTTGTCGAAATGAAAATCAATATAATGTTTAGTTTCCATACTCTTTGTTTATTGGATCTCACAGTTGTCATAACACCTTTTCTTTTATTTATTTTCCACCACTCTTAGCATTATGAAACACCAAATCAATTTGTCACGTGTTATTGATGTAAATTCTAATGTCATTCAATAATTTACTAGCAAAATTAACTGCAAATGTGTGGCACAATAACAATTTTGAAGAGTAAACAATGGAAATTGATATAACCCAAGGAAATGAGGTCATTTTTTTTTCATGCTCACATTTTCATTTCTCTAAAGGTACTAAAAATACTTTGCTCCTTCGTATATAGTTTTTAATTTAAAAAAACTACAATTATGTGATATGACTCTGAATGTAACACTAATTTTTATCTTAATCATTTTGTTCTATTCTTCCCTGGGATATGGGCTTCAAATATATGTCCCAAAGATATATACCATAGGTAGATCGTAGTCCTAAGAATCCAGTTCGAGTGGACACAACTCGCCTAAGTTCAGCTCATCAACTGAATTGCATGCATCAGTGCTCTCATTGGTTGAATGCAAAAAGAATACTATGACAATGATGTATATAATTCAGTCGATGAGTTGAACTTAGATGAGTTGTGTCCACTTGAAATGGATTCTCAGGACTACGATATACCTATGGTATAGATCCCCGAGTCAAATATTTAAAGCTTAGAGCGTAGGGTGGAATAGAACATGACGATTAAGAAAAAAATTATTGTAAATTCAAAGTCATATCACATAATTGTAGTTTTTTAAAATTAAAACTATATACGAAGGAGCAAAGTATTTTTAGTGTTTAAAACATTTCACTACATTTCTGTACTACATTGTATACACATTGGATATTTTGCTGATAGGAATCAAATGATTTTGAAATTCCCTACCAACCATTGATGACATAAACAAGCTAGATGTTGAATTCTAATGAAAACACACCATGATACTACTTGAATATAAGCATTAAAAAAAATTAAATGCATGTAGTTCACAGACTCTAAAATTATTGTTAAATCCCCAAAATGAGTCCCTAGCATCACCATCAAGGTTTCACAACTATTGGTTAAAGTTTTGAGTTATCATGCTAGGATGCATTGAAGGGTTTATTGTATCTACGTCATGGTCATTTTGCTACAAACAATAGTTTGTCCACTTGGTCACTGCACACAATATTCATAATCAATGTCATCTATAGTGTTGTTTAAATCCATGTGTCTTTTCAACATAGAGTTCAATGTTTTTGTTAATATCTTTGGTCTAGAAAAAAATTAAAGTTCATTAAATTTAGTTATAAGGAGGGTCGCAAGGTCGCATATATTGGGTGCAACATATTATTATCACTATGAAAAAATCTTTTTTTATGAGTGGAGCGAGTTGACATGTCATGTTTATTTCATGAGTCTTATCCATTTGCTATATTCTTAATGTACTCATGTCTAGATGAAACATATTGGTAATAGGTTATAATTGTCAATTATGTTTATGTACACATTTATCTATACAATGAGAGAGTTCTAATTATATGTTCTAGGTGAACTATGGAAAGAGTTTTCTTGTTCCCTAAACTTTGATGCCTCTTTAATAGTTTCAAAAAACTAAATCTAAAAAACGAAGGACAACTTCCCTTGTTACTAGTATATTTCACTATGGTTATGAATATATATTATTGCTCCTTCAATTCTTCTTCTTATGCATTTATATTATTATCATCTATTCGGATATGAAAAATAAAAAAAATTAAATTCTTTATATTTATTACAATGTTGAGAATAAGTATCCTTCTTCTTTTTATTTTATATTTTATATTTCATTATTTTTTTATTTTTTTACTTATGTTTTATTAAAAAATTTTACATTTACCATCTTGAAAAAATTATAATTTCCCATTTATTCTTGTGTAATTTTTCTTTTAAATTCTCTTAGACGGGTCCTTGAAACCCATTTCTAAAATGTCCTACATGAACATAATATTATATATAATACATATATATATATATATATATAATATAAGCTAAAGCTTATATCCCAAAAAAATATGTTAGTATATTGGTAGTCAAGTACAAAGATTTTTTTCAAGCATTTAAGACTAGCTCAATCGAGGGTTTATCAAACCCTCGATTGAGGGTTTAATAAACCATCGATCGAGTGTTTCATAAAACCTTGATCGAGGTTCCGATAAAACCTCGATCGAGCTTAATACCTAGATCAAGGGCTTGAAAAACAGAGATTTAGCACTCTTACAAGAAAAATAATGTTTCTCTGCGTCTTCTAGGGGTGTAAACCCTGCCATTCATGGCACACAACTGAGCGGAGTTCATACTTATAGATCCATCACCGAATCCTCTATCCATTGAGATATCATGCATGTGTTTTGGCATTCATATGATTTTTATTTTCAATTAGTTCTAAAACTTACACTATGAAAACCAGACAACAACTTCTAAGCAACTCAAAGAAAAATATGCTGCATAAAATATACACATCCAAAATTTTTGTAAAAATGCACAATGCACACATCGACGTGTCCTCTTCAAAAGGGTGTCTTTGGTTTTTCAATTTTTGAAAACAGTGAAAAAAAAGCTGGGATGGACACACGTGTGTATAAAATGATGCTGAAATTAGATGTGGTCACTTTCGAAAAATAATAAATAATTGTATATTGCGAAATAAATTAACAAAAAAATATGCAGACCAGAGTGAATTATGTGTAGATAATGCTCATATATATATATATATATATATATATATATATATGTATGTATGTATGTATGTATGTATGTATGTATGTATGTATGTATGTATGTATGTATGTTTTAAATTATTCATGTAATATTGAATATTGGGGTTGGACACGAGCCACTTATTAACTTCTTCAAATTTTTAACGTCACACAGTTCATCAAAATGCAAAATTTCACACATTAAATGACATTGGAATATTTAAAAAAAAATATCATTTTGAAGCCAACATAATATTATTCAATTTGTTTTTTTACTACAACTCGAAGTTCACATGGAATATATGTGTTTCGAGGGCTTCTATCTAGCACATGATTAAAAAATCAGGTTTTCATCACCAAATTTGGCCAAAAAGTGTTACCCACCTTCATGGAATCACCCACTAACTAAACTCAACTGAAGAAGGTTGGTTCTAACACTCCTAGTGGCTCCTAAATTGTAAGGATTGGTCTAGCCTCAATTAGTGTTCCCCACACTCTAGTAACTGGTACATGTGGCCCAATTAGACCATGTGGACCCAATGATGTTAGTGACTAAATATAGAATGAAAAGACTCCTAATTTAGACATAATTGACCAAATTGGACAAGGGAGGATTATAATCCTAACATCCCCTTTGAATGCTAACTTGGAAAATTTGTGGGAGCTGGTAACTAAGACCATAGGCCACCCATTATAGCTAAAGCAAAGTAACTGCTTAATACAAGGAAACGGGGAAAAAATCACATGGGACCCCCCCTCGAACTAAGCAAGTAGAATCATGATTCAATTTTAAAAAACTTGAGCAAATGTTGCTGAAACCTTCATCTCTATGGTGTAGCGAAGCAACATGCATGATGTTTTATGCACAGGTATCCTGGGGCATGGAATGTAGACTTCTCCATCTTCTCCCAAAATGATGATAGAAGGAAGGAGGAATGTAACCTTTACCTCTTTTTGGATGAAGAAGTGTATGATCCACTCCATTCTTCTGACATCCATGTAGTTGATCAGACCTTTCCATGTAGCATCTCACAGGATATTTGTTGCATCTCTCTGAAGGAGTTGAGTTTGCTTGACATAACGCAAGGTTCTCTTTTTGAAACTGATATTTTGTCCCCTGTGCGTCTGATGGATTTCAAGTCATCTTCCTAGCTGCCCGCTTGGGAGTAGGGACTGGATTTGGATCTGAATCACCCTAAATCTCAATATCATAGACTGATACAACCGATTCTACTTTTGATTATGAAATACTAGTGGAAACTGCAAAAGGAGTAGATATAATGTGTTTACCTCCCCTTTCAAGTGGCATATGAGATTGCATTGGTTCTGAAAATTGTAGGAAGTGTGAGAATTCAACAACCATTATTTGTAGCACCCTTAACTATGATGTTCCCAGTAGATATATCTGTGATCCCCACGGAGTCAGGACCAAATACCACTCGCTTTGGAGGGCCAGTGTGAGTCATTTGGTATACAGATAACAAATTTGCAGCTAAGGAGGGCACATAAAGCACATCTTTGAACTTTCCATGTTCAAGTTTGATAATACCCTTCCCTTTGGCTCGAATTTGACTATCATTACACATGTGAATAATAGGGACATTAGTAGGATGTAAAGAAGAGAATGATTCTATGGATGCAACCATATGATTGGAAGCTCCTGAATCAATGAGGAAGGCATGAGTTCTTGAACATCTAGCATTCAGTGCATGGAATCTCTCATCATGTTCTTCAGTTTATTCTCTATGGTCAGCCTTCCTTGCACTAGTAGGTACAATGATGTTATGTTTCTCTAGAATAACAACCATTTCATTAATTTTTCTTCTCATATAGGAGCTTCCTGGATGAAATCCCCTTCCACAGTAAGAATAAAGGATATTTTATTTTCTATTCTTCTTGCTTCTCCTTGAACCAAAGGGCTCATCCGAATGCTCTTTCTCCACAAGAGGCTTATTCTTTTGAAATTTGCTTCCCCTTATCATTCATATATTTGGGTCCTCCAACAACCAATTCTTGATCTTTGAAATATTTGATGATCCCCATTTGGACTAGCTTGTCATGCTCATGGGCGAGAGACTCAATGAAGGCATTGTGAGTTGGTATCTTCCAATTTGGTGTTGTGAGATTCCCGGTATGAAAGGTTGATACAAATACTGAGTAATCTGTGCCAAGTTTTGAGAGGATGGCAAGAATGAGTTGATCATCCTCCTTCTCAACCTTACATAGTTTCAACTGGAACATCGGGTTCTTGAATTTGGTGAAGAAATAATTCAGATTTTCGAAGTTTCCCAGGTGAAGAGAAATCAACTCATTCTCTAGCTAATAGATCCTCATATAATCTTTCTTATCAAACAGGGTATCAAGTCCATCCCAAATTTCCTTGGGAGTCTTCAATCCATTGATGTGAAAGAGAAGATATCTAGAGATTGAAAGGAACATACATCCATATGCTTCATCAAGATTATTCCAGTATTTTTCTTTGTCAACATAATGAATTGGGTCAACCTCTATGTCCATTGTGACTCTCTAGAGTCTTTTGGAGTGATTATGCATCTCCATGTCCTCCTTCGATTGATGGTAGTTGAAAGGAGTGAGAAGCTCCATAGGAGGGGCCATTGTGTTCCTATAGTGAATGCAGTGAAGGAGACTGAAAACATGTAAATCACATAAACAAACAGACAAAGTAAGGTCGAAAGCTTGCACTTTTGGAATTTTCTTCACACCCAGCTTAGTCAATCAAGCAAGCTTGATCAATAATTCCTTTTCTTAGGATTTATGTGGTAAATTCTTTGCTTCTAGTGCAGTGCTTAAAGGAACAATTATGCTATTTGTTTTTGATCCAGTAGGATATTTGTAGAAGGATAAGTGCCTTGTCCCACCGAGGATCCGATACCATATAAAATTGGGCACATAGATATGTGGATCAACACACAACTCACAAAATAGATCATACAATTTTACTAAGAATTGAAGAATGAAACAATGCAAAAAATGGTTTGCAGCTGTGTAATGATTTCATTAATAAAAAATAATTGGATAATAATTATAATGTAACACAGTAGTATTAATAACCAGTCAATTTGAATTCATGAGAGAGGAATTCGAATTGATTGACTCTACCTAACTGAATAGATAAGTAGACATGTCTAAATCACTATCGAAGCCTAAGTATTTAGCTCTAGTTGTCTAAATCAGTGCCCCAGTTAGTTAGAATAAGATAACTAGTCTAACTGAATGTGGTAGGTGAGAAAAGGCCCCTTCCCACATGCAAATAATCAATGACTAGCGCTAACTGAATGTAACTGAATGCAATTGAATCCTAACTAGGCTTAACTAGTCATTTACTAAACTCAACTAAAGGAGTTTGGTTTCGACACTCCTAATGGATCCTAAATTATAGGTATTGGTCCAGGAGGTGCCTAAACTGATGCATGCAAGTGCAGTTAGTGGAATTTAGCCTCAACTAGTGTTCCCCACACTCTAGTAACTAGTACATGCGGCCCAATTAGGCCATGTGGACCCAATGATGCTAGTGACTAAATATAGCCTGAAAAGACTCCTAATTTAGACATAATTGACTAGATTGGACAAGGGAGGATTATAATCCTAACATGCACTGTGACCTCTAATTCCTCCTCCTACTCTTCATGATCATCTAGTCTTTCTTTCATCCATCTCATGCTTCCTTATATTTTCTTGTCCATTGTAGACCCAAACACCCACACAAACCATACAATTGTAGGCCTAGGAACAACACCACCCTCCCCACTCTCTATTGTCAAAATGAGAACAAGATCCTCCTTCAACCTTTCCATATATTGGTCATGTGAATATATTTACAAAAACACCAAATCCCTAGCTTGTGCAGTCCATCCAATCTATTATTCCCCCCCACCCCCTCCCTCATGAAATTAACCCATTGGTGCTGAGGGACAACAAAATCATCATTTCATCTCTCATCACCTTTCTAGTTCACTGAACTTGATGCTAGCTCACGCCATAGTGTGTTTACCTTGGGATTTTTCATGAGGGAGTGGTTGATGAATTTGTTGGAGATCACATTCTTCTTTATCCCCGATTGGTGATGAAAGATGTTGTGTAAGGAGTTGTTGTGGATCAGGATTAAATGAGTTCCATGTGTCCTATAGAGAAATGCTTGTTCTTACAGTGCTTCCACAAAGCGTTTATGTGAAACAAAAAATCCTTGTGTGTCCCAATTGCGCTTAGAACTTGGCTTATCACTTCACATCCTTTAGATATTACTATTTTATGCCATTAAAGTCATTAAGGAATAGAGTGTAAGGTCTATATCCCATTGATTCTTAAGACTTCCACATCATCCCTAGTCGCCACATTCGCTCGTTGGTAAGCTCAACCATTATTGTTCATAAGGATATGAAAAATAATGAGATTATCAAAGGCTTGCACATCTGTACAGAGCTTCCTGAAGATGGAGATGATTCCCATATCTTTCAGACAGGTATTTGTTCTTAAGAGATTTATATCTAACCTCGAATCTCTCAAAATAATCAAGGAACCAATTCCTTCCTTTCTTGCTATGCACAGGCCTTGGTGAAGAGCAGAGGTATCTACCTGGTTGTTGGAAGCTAAGAATAAACTCTAGGAGAATTGGATTATAATGTATCCCCCCGAGGAAATGATCTCCCCTCTCACTCCTACCACCATGTTCTTCCATTCACTCTTACTAAGTTGAAAATACATGTTTTTTTATTTCCATTAGGTAATAATATGGGTATTATTGTTTCCTTCCATTTCTTTTCGTTTCCAATAGTTTTTTGTGGTTAAATTATTGAATTGATTGCATTTACATTTTTTTATTGTTTATTTAATGTATAATACATTTTTTCTTATCCTACAAAAAACAATATTTTGATGTTTGGCTCAAAAACTAACTAAATTGAGGGGTTTGTTTACAAATGCAACAAAACCCACATATCATGTTTGCAACTCCACTTTCACTATTTAAACATCTTATCTCACATAGGTTATTTTTATTCTTCTAGCCAACTTTTGGTGGCTTGTAGGAAAATTATTAATTCTATAGTTTTACTCTTCACCCACAAGTAGATGATAAATTTTAAAGTAATATTTGTTGAGGAGTCTATGTTTTGTACACTTGTTAACCTATGTTCTATGAGATTAACCTGATAGGTCCTTTGAGTTCCATGTGACATTTTGAGGTTTGACTGTGTTAGAAACCCACCATTTCCTAAGCGCAAGTTTTATTTGTGTGTGTGTGTGATTAACATGTCTATCCAGGTCACAACCCACAAAAGCCAACTTAAATTCAACATTTTGGTAGTAGGCAATTTTCTTTGGAATTCTTTTTAGCAATTTTCAAAACTTAGGGAATTATCACATGTTGTATCTTTACTACTTTATCTCTTTTTTATGCTTAGTAATTAACACACTTAGTGGGTAGGTGATTGTAACGTCCTTGTTCACCTTGGTGGCCCTTTGAGGCGATAAGAGACTCATAGAATGAGTTAAATGTCCGACAAAATATATAACAAATAAATTTTCCTTAAATTTAATTATCGACCAGGGTAGGTAAACTTCGAGTTGCTACACTGTACGTGTAGGGTAAGATAATATAGGGATAAAATCCTATGATAATTTCAAAGAATGATAACTTTAATTCCTATCAATTCCAACAAAATCACAATCTATACTATGCTATCCAATCATCTGATCAATAAGTACAAAGGAAAGATAGCATGTCTACTTCATAGAAGAAAATTCAATCATCTACTATGTGACATAAAAGATAAAAACAAATATTTCGAAACCAAATGCAATTATTCTCCAATAAGACTACTCTGTTTTATAACCCTAGAAAACAAAACTGTTAATAGACTGAAATAATCACAACTAGAGAAAGATCTAATTTACCATAATGTACTATCCAACCAATGAAGAAACAAATCTAACTACAAGATCAAGACTTCTTACAATAAATTCTAACTATCTTATATTATACTAACCCAAACATAATTAAAACTTCTTGCAGTCCATAAATTCTAACTACATGTAATCATCCTTAAATTTAAAAATGGAAATCAAAACACACAAATCAATGTTTAGTCTAATCCCTCAAATATTGTCCTTTTAATCTTTAATTCAAACGAGTTGGAAATACTTAAATCGATAAACAATGTTTACAATAGAATCCATTATTTTTAACAGTACTTCTAGCCTACCTAAATTCTCAATAAAATTTAATCTAAGTATCAAGAAAGCAAATTTTTGAATGTTAAAACACTAAACTAACTTTCTGTCCAGAATTCTAAATTATGTGCAAATCATTCCTGTAATCTACCTCAGTAAAAAGGAAGGAACTCCAAACTATCTTATTTTACCCTATTTGTAGATCTAGTATCTTGAAATGAACTTAGCCATTTATGTAAAGGAAAAACAACAAGATGAATCCCAACGAAAAAGGAAGGAACTCCAAACTATCTTATTTTACCCTATTTGTAGATCTAGTATCTTGAAATGAACTTAGCCATTTATGTAAAGGAAAAACAACAAGATGAATCCCAACGCAAAACTGAACATTAATATGAACCAAGCTTAAAAGGAGAAATCACATAAATTCAATATTTTCAAAACCTTTTAATTTATGAAAACCCTACCTAATAAAACGCAAATTAGCAATAATAATATGATGCATAAAGGGAAATTCTTACATAAATTTATGAAAATAACTCACAAGCAAATTATTAACACCATGTGAAGGTGGCCCCCCCTCCAAACATTACTCAGACAATGAAGAAAATCTTAAAACTGTATTATTAGCTGGGATAGTGTATCAAACAATAGTTTTTCATATCTCCCCTATTCCTTAGCCTAAATTTTTTTTTCACGTAAAAAAACCATTTTTTACATAATATTTGAATTGCGAGCTGCTCACATTTGAAAGGTTCTGGGTGAGATATGATAGGTAAAAATCCATATTGGGACATATAGAAAGAAAACCCATTTTTCCAAATTGATTGAAGAAACCCAAAAGTATGAGAATCATTGATTCTCATTTGTAGCAGTGCAAGAACAAGTGTTGGTTTGGGTGCAGGATTAGGTACCAGATCGAGTGCAGGATTTGATACCGGATTGGTGGAAGAAATCTACAAGATAAAAAAAGAGCTATACCCCAAGTAATTCATTCATTAGATATAAAATTTTGAACTTATGATTAAAAATGAATAAATAAGATTGAATAATGATAAAATTATACCTTGTTATGAACTTCATGAAATAGCCTTCAAATCCATGCAAATGATGTCTAAATAAACGATGCACATGAGAAAATTTAATGAAAGGACTTGGTTCCTTATCTGAGGCATATATAAAATATGGGCAAAAAAGGGAGTTGTGATTAAACTTATATTTTTATTTCCTCATTATCACTCTTATATTACCTTCTTCGACTTAAATGATCTATGGAATAATAATCCATAATAATAATCCCCCAACTTTGCTCATCTAACTTTGTTTCGACTCCATAAAGATTAAGCATGTATGCAGGGTGATTAAAAAATTAATCCATGATTAGTAGGGTTCTTAAGTTGGCCTAATAATTATCCCAATGTTTAAACGACTCTGATATCTCGATCTGCTAACTTGATGACTAACTTCACCATCCCAACTCTTTCCTTTCGATATCGACCTTTTCGTACATCGAAGTCAGAAGCAAAAGCTGGGAGCACAAATTTTCTCACTTGTGGATATAGAAATTGAGGCTTCTATTACCTTGTGAAAACACATGATAAATATCTAGCTAAAGAGATTTCTCACAAGCATGCACAAGGAATAAAATAGATAGAAGAATAATGAGACTGAATCACAAGATAAGTGTAGAATGATCGATAAATATTTCCATTTATTATTAATCAACATAGTGTACATAAATAATACATCCCTGATAGGTAAAATCAATTTTCTTAGGAGACAACTCATGCTATCTTATAAAGCAGACTAACTAAATATGATAAATCCCCATAGGTGACTAAATCACTTTCCAAATATGTTAAGGACATCATGAATTTGATGAATCATGAGTGAGTTGTCATGACTGATGGAAAAACATGCTAATCATGGAAGCTTGAGAGAAAATCATCGAGGATGGGTTGGAAACAAAATATGGTAGTTTCCTAGTTGACTAGCTTTACCTTATCCACTGAAAATATGGAATAAAGTAGTATAAAGAAAGAATATGTAGGAAGGCACAGTTACTAAATTTAAAAGTCAATAAAGTATCTATCCAGAATTAGGATAAATGCACTCCTGGGGTATATATATAGCAAGTGATGACCAAGGGTGCAAGTGGGTGCCAACTATTTAGGCCAATGGATAGGAAATTAACCAGAAACGATTAAATATTGTTATCCTAATTATGAAGTGGGTTTATAATATTATAATAGTGAAAACTTGTCGATGTTTTGACTCTGATTGGGACTCAGAAATAAAAAATGACCCAAACGCTCATTTTCAACCTCCTGACTTCAATTTCCTCGACTTCGGCAATCGGAACTCAAAACCCATAATGGTGTTCCAACCAAAACCGAGCGATGTCTCGACTTCGATGCTACCATTGTCAGGAGTCGTATGTTGATGTTACACTACACATTCTTTGCATATTTTACTTCGATTCTAATGTCAACACTACAACATATCCACTAAATCAATGACTCAGATTAAAGCTAGACATGAAATCCATGGTAGCGATTGCTCCAATTCTCATAGGCAAAAACTTAGATGTTTTTTCAATTTCAAACCTATGCATTAACCCATCTCTTCGACCACCAAACTTGACAATAATCCTTTTTCGTTTGGGCGATTTCGTTTATGGAATTATGGTCCTACCACCTATGAATTTCCATGGATACCTTTGAACTGATGCTTTGTGGAATTGCAGCATGCACACATCATTTTGTTGTGCTCAATATGATTCCACACAGTTCATAATCTATGAAAATGCAACTAACTGTGCACAACATGCATTCAATTTATCTAACTATGCAATTGATACACCAAAACATTTTCTCCAATTTAGATATACCCTAACATAAACCATGCACAAGGATGATTTTATATACAACTATGGACAACTAATGTATTGAGCATTCAAACCATATAATTATGTTTATTCTTCATGAAAAATCATCCCTTCACCATATACACAATTAGAATCAAATTAATCATTCATGAATAATAATTGGACATTCAACACCATAGAAGTACTTATCTTTGAATGAAATTGTTCAACAACTCGCTATGTGAGTGCAATGTTCCACCCAATCATAGGTCTTTGCTTGGCCTATATTCTTTCAGCACTCAGAGACCACCCCCGAGCTAGGCTATGATATATAGTAGAGGGGAACTAGATAGACTCACTCACATATAGAACCATAATCACACATGCTAATCGAGTATCCTATTGCGTTTATCAAGCATACATGGAGTCAAGGGAAAGGAATACTAAACCAATGAGAATAACCACAAAGATACAAGAAACTCACTCAGTTCAACTATCCCTGTACCTACCATACCTACCAGACCCAACACAAGGAATGTCCCCTTTACTACTTGTTGGCCACTTTTCCTAACTCGCGCGACCCAGGTTCTGTGCAGCCCGTCAACCCAACAAACACTCGAGATACCGGCTCGACAGAGCAAGCCTTGTTGGAAATGCCCACAGAGAAGGAATAGTCTCACCCAAGATATATCTTCAATGGGTGACTGCTCGAACCATGTTTTTGTGATTCGTCGATGTATTATAGTCCCTTGGCGCATGGCCAAGGAGCTCGACCAATTCGCGAGGATGGAGTCATTTACTCCAAACTGTAGTGCACAACATGCATATATCTTATTAACTACTAATGATGTGACATAGATTCAGCCTTAGTACTTCAAACATAATATAATATAAATGTGAACTAATAGACAAATGCAACATACAGACGCACAACAACAATTGTGCCGTAAACATAAAATAATACTCAAAAGAAGTGAATAATAACCTAATCATGTAGTCGGACTTCTATTGATAGTACGACATTCATTCAACCATGATAAGACCTGCATCATAAGCATAAGCATAAAAATAAACATAAAAAACCATACACATTCAATCATCAGCACATAGTAAAGTTCACGTGGAAACCCATCCAGGAAAAATCACAAGGCGCTCTTCATTTGGCATGAGAAATACATGGCACCTTTAGCATGCATTTGACTGCAGACTATCCTAGATATAGATTTCTTCTCATATTCTCTCTTACTATCATTCTCTTTGTCTTATTTCTCATAACTACTACTACCATATACTGATCTGCACACGGCTTGGATCGACCTCTCTAGAATTTGCACCTCTCTAGCAGAGATTCTCTTCTATTGCACTAACTTCGATTGCATCCTGCAGAATTTTGACTGCTCCACCACTCAGATCTCACAGATTTTCCCTCTTAACCCTTCAAACATAATATAAAATCAACCTAAACAACAACCTACAAAGCTACTAAAAAGCAACCTAAACAACAACCTCCAAAGCTACTAAAAAGAAACCCTCTAACTATTGAATCCCTCCTATTTATAGTATTTTACATGACCACACAGGGGTGACTACATACAGGCAGTTTGCCAACTGTCACCATTAGCCTCCCCTCAGGCTAAAATTGTGGTAATTATGACTTGACATGAGGCACTAATGACCTTACTTACAACATGCATTCACTCGTGTGGCATCCTACGACCTAAGCTGACTTCAGCACCCATGATCGCCCTGTCGCTTTCGACCGTTATTTTGCACTTATGCTACTATTTTACCCTTCAGAATCTTCCTTCCATGCAGTTTCCCTTTTTTGTGTCATCACTTGCACCTATTCCTTCTTCTGCACAACTTTCTTCTTCCGCGCAGATTTCCTTGTCTGCGCGGATTTCTTCTATTCTTGCCGTGTGATTCCTTTTCCTTGTTTGCGCTTGTACGGTGGACTGAATCTTGCACATTTCTTGATTTATGCTTATTTCATGCGCACTTTCCCTAGGCCCAACATTGCTACATAGTCCCTTGGGTGCGCCTTCCCTCTAGTGATAGTCAAGGTGGGAATAGAAAGGCTTCAACTTCTAATTCTAGATATTATCGTCTTCACTAGATTTATCAAGCCATCCCACCCCAATTTTCTCCCAAAATTGTGATTCCTCTAGATTTACATTTCCATACCACGCTAAATTCAGCCACACGAACCAATTTATATATTTTTCACCAGCTTTTCCAATTTGACTGCTCCTGTTGTTGCTGTGGTAGTGCACATGGTTAACGCTAGCTATGTTTGTCACACTGTTTTCCCTACACAAATCACTCAAATGAATGCTTGTGTGAAAATATCCATGCATTTCTTCTTCCCCTGATCCTGTTATCCTACACAGGAATGATGGAATGAAATTCCATGAGGAACTTGACTTCGGGGTGAAGTAATCTGAGTCATAAATTTTCATACCCCTCACAACACTCTTTTTGTAGGATTCCCTAAACTCTTAAGCCGATTCCTCAACTACTCTCTTACAACAACATTTAAGAACAATTAAGGAAGTGTACTTGGGGATCTACTTGATGTTTATGGCATAAGGGTTCTCAAGGTGATGTTTGGAAATGTTGGATTGGATCTCATAAGCCCCCCCTTGTAGATAGCATGACCCTTCATTGGTGTTTCCTCCATAGACATACTTGTACATTTTATTTGCAATATATATATATATATATATTGACATGTTTACTTTTCCCATGGATTTCTATCATATGGATTCAAAAAAATGCATTTATTTTATTTACAACCCAATTATCTACTAGCGGGGCCTTGGCCTTGAGCTCCTCTCTAGGAATTATACATTACATATACAACATTTACATAGTAACAATGGCGATACATTTCAGGGATCAAAATTGGGACATTACATGGATGGAATCATACTTCTTAGTACCTGACATGTGGATGATTTCTTGCTTTACATTACACTTATATTCTTAAATTTGTACTTCTTCAATTGCCATATATCATTTCTGGTTTTTTAAATTCAATCTTCTTAACTCAAAATAAATAGTAGGTAAATTAATGAACTCTGTTGATGTATTTGTAACTTCGGAATGTATTCACTTGTATATCTTATAGTGTATCCTGATGTTCCTATAGGGAGAGTCATTAATATAATAAAGTCATGTGAAGTCAATGAGGTTAACCCTCCATTCTAAGTCAGGGAAATAGTCCCCACAATTAAGTTAAGGTTAACCCTCCATGTTCATCAGAGGGTAAAGTCCCCACAGTTGTGGGGCACTAGGGTTATTAGACTCTCCTAGAGAATTAGGGCATGGTAATTAATTGTTAAGTGAGGCCGACATGTTGGAGTGGAAATAAAGTGAACGAAAGAATATAAATAGAATTGAGGATCTCCTCAATTCTACACACAACACACACTCACTCACTCAGGCGCATGAGTGAGAGAGGAGAAGATCTCTCAAGTGAGAGAGAGAGAACAACTATTGGAGATCATCTTTTATGTCTTTGGGTCTTACTGCTACCATTGGTGCTGATTCTATCTCTGAGGAAGTTGCGGGGTTTTCTCCTTTATGGTTTCCCCGAGGAAAATTCTTTGTCTCTTGTCTCTTGTGATTTGTGTTGTGCATGTTATTCTCTCAAATAATATCCTAAGATCATATTGCTTAAATGATAAAAATCTAACATGGTATCAGATCTAACCTAAGAAGAAGGCATTGTGTAGCTACAAAATCTAGGGCTTCTTACTTTTTGGGTCTCTCTCCACAATCCATTAGCAAAAGGAGGCTAGGTTGAACCTCCATTGAAGGGCACATCTTTCTATCGAAGCAGAATTTGATTCCGGGCATTTTTAGTTTTTGTTGTGGGAAATTAGGGATTTTTATAGAAGATGATTTTTTGAGTGAGCCCGGAATAGGATTTCTGTCCTCTTCAAAATTGAAATTTATAGACCAAGGTTGATATTTTTGGTTGGGTAAAAATTCGGGAAAGTCAAACCCTAATTTGACCCCAGGCCTGAAAAACCCTAAAATACTAAAACAGGTAGTTTTGGTAGATTTTCTATATCTAAAGATTGGAGAAGGGTAAAGAGTCAAAAATTTAATATTCCGAAGATAAAATCAGGATGTACATTGTGAAAAACTTTCAGCCTTATATTCACTATATTTTGGGAGATACGATTCCTCTGATTCAGGGTTCTAGCCTCTTCCAAGATTCATCCATAAACAATACACCTAGGGATAATTGCAATATCTCGGGCTAAAAATATCCAAATGAAAATTTTCAAGATGTTCTAGATAGGGAACAGACTTTACTTTATATGGTAAAATTTTCAAACCCTGAAGGTGAAACAGTGACATGAGGAAGTCCATACAACTTCACTATGCTGAACAATCCTGAAACAAGTCACCTTGGGAAAAATATCATAAGTCCCAATTGGTGAAACCAATTCTGGTAAAAACTGTGGTGTTGGAAATAGGATATATGAGGTTACATTAGTACAAAATTTCAGACATAGAGGAGTAGTAATTTCAGAGATACCACAGAAACAGTATCAGGAATTGTTGAAGAAGAAATTGGAAAACTAGGTCTTCCTATTTGTTGGAGCTTCCCTCCATTGTTTTCAGAAAAGGACTACATTGGACAGCTTGCATTGAAGAGGTATATCTTTCTATCCAATAATATCTGAAAGATTCAAAGTTTTGAAAATTATGGTTTCTCTGACAAACCCTAGATCAACTAGCTCCAGAACCAGGATGGACACGTCAAATCAATAAGATCTAATGTTTTACTATTTACAGTTGAGGTTCTCATTTTAAAATGACTAATCACATCAGCTTGATGAAAATTTTGGTGAGGTTGACAACTTCCAAGCATGGAAGTATTGGATCTCACTGGTGTTGAAGAAAATGAAATTGGACACCTACATAAGTGGAAAGGTTCCAGTTATAGAGGGAGATGAGGCTAAAATCCTTACACAAGAAGAACTTGGTCAAGGCCAAGAAGATCATTTTTGATTCAATCACATATCATCTTATACCACAAGTTTCTTCCCTAAAGACATCGAAATAGATGTTTGATTCCTTGATCAATATACTTGAAGGAAAGAACATAAATCAGAAGATGACTTTGAGAAAACAGTTGAAGAATGTGAAGATCCAAAATGCAGAGACCATACAATCATACTTTATAAGGGTCTCTCAAATCAAAGAACAACTTGAAGTGGTAGAAGAAGAAGTGGAGAATGAAAAAGTTGTGATAACCACCTTGAATGGCCTCCCAATATCATGGGATTCATTCATTTGAGGAATGTAGGCAAGAAGGAAGTGATTACCTTCAGCAAACTCTGGAAAGAGTGAACAGAAGAAGAAGCTTGACTCATAATAAGAGAAGAGAAGATGGGAGCAACTGAAGATCTATCTCTCGCGATTCAAAGAATATCCCTCAAGCGATGAGGAATATGAATAACTCAATTCTTAAAGGACCTCTTATCCATATTAAGCATTTGGATAAGAAATGATGCTATTATGAATGAAGAAGATGATGAAGCTGAAAGAAGGAGTCTACCCACGAAACAAATAAAGATAAGTATTCAATTGTCATTTCATGATATTGTTTTGTTATGCATTTGTTTATATTTAGTTGATGTGTTATGCATGATAGAATGTTGCATTAATGAGAGTATACTACTAATATGCATGTGATGGGTAAGTAGCCCATGGTGATATACAACACTCCATTGCTACTTATCTAGATTGAAATGTCTTTGCTGGTATTAAATTAGTGCACAATCTCAATGATGTCTTGGTAGAGAGGGAAGGCATCTAGAAAGTTTCCATGAGATATGGATGAATGTTTTATTGGCTAAAATAGTTGCATGATCATATAGAATTTTCCATTATGAATATTCCTTATGAAATGTTTCTAACCATACAAATTCATTTGACTTGTCGGAAAGCTCATGTACAATCACCTACAAGAAAAGAAGGATGAGACTTGTTCTGAAGAAAAAGTGACGACAGTTCAAGATATAATCCAAGATGAAGAATAATATGATGATACTTTCAATGAAAGAAGAAATCTCAGACACAATGCAGTTATGCGACACTGTTGAGTGACATCATTGATGCAGAGCCTTCTAGCTATGAAGAAGTAGCCAAGAAGAAAGGGAAGGAGAGTACCAGTTCAAGAAGAATGATGTCTAGTATCGAGACCTGAAGGGAAGTTTGTAGTTCCATCATGAATTAGATGGAAACATCATGGGATACAAGGAAAGATTCGTAGCACGAGGATTCTCACGGAAATAAGGCATAAACTACAAAGAGACATTTGCATCCATTGGAAGTTAAAACACATGACAGGAAGACTCATGTGTGCAAATTAAAGAAGGCCTTGTACGAGCTCAGAAGACACCCATGCGATAACACATACATGAGTAGCTTGAATATCACCTAGAGTGATGAATATCTTAACATTTTCTACAAGGTTGAAGATGAAAGCCTATAGAGGATGACAATCTCACAGTTGGGTGCGACAAGAACTTTTGAAAAGGTTCAAGATGGAGGATCTTGGTATCCAGTGACCCTAGCTGGATACATAGAATGTTAGTAGCAGATGAAGCTACTTGTCACTCCAGTACAGAATGTTTCAGTCATAGAGTATGAAAGACAGAGGGAGAATGATGCTCCGCTTCAGAGGGAGTGATTGTAGAAGATCCTAAGTTTCGACATGGTATGACATGATGGATAGATTACTGATGACTCTAGGATTTACTGAGAGTAAAGAGGATTCCAACCTTTACTTAAAGGTTGAAGGCGAAACACCAATGATGCTCCTGTTATATGTTGATGAATTGTTCTTGACAGAAAAGAGGAACTCATTAAAATTGCAAGAAGGAGACTTGATGCTGAGTTCGAGATGAAGGAGTTGGTTATGATGCACTACTTTCTATGCATGGAGGTGTAGCAGAATGTAGATGGAATCTTGCTAGGACAAGGGAAGTATGCAGTAGAGATCCTGAAGAGGTTCAGGATGATGGACTGCAATGCCATGACCACACCTATGGCATCGAACCTGAAGCTACTAAGTGGTTCTTCATCAGAGTTAGTTGATGCCATGATATATTGTCAGATGATTTGTTCCTTGATGTACCTGATGAATAAGAGACCATATATTTGATTTGCTATGAACACATTGAGACATGTTCATGTGATGGTTGCAAATCATGCAGTGAGGTACTTGAAGGGTACAGTTGAGTATGGGCTCAAGTATGAGGCGAATCAAAACATTAACCTGGAAGGTTATGTGGATTTGGATTGGGAAGGAAGTGCCATTGATAGGAAGAGCACATTGGGGTGCTGCTTTAGTATGGGATCAAGTGTGATCTCTTGGTTTTCTAGGATCGAGTCCTGCATGGCACTGAGTCAGCCGAGGCAAAATATGTTTCCGCTTGCTGTTTGGGAGGTAGTATGTTTCTTTTGAAAACTACTATTTGATTTGGTTGTTCTGACTTATATTTTTGTATGATGCAGAGAGGAGCAGTGAAGCTCCAGTATGTGATCCAGATCGAGATCTCTTGAAAGAGGGAGTTCTAGCATATCCGGTGAGACAATATTTCTGAGCATAAATTGCAGTGAATCTCATAGGTTGCTCAGATGTAATTGGTGCTATAGGTTTCCCTCAGATGTAATCGGCCCTGGAAAAGCTTGCAGGTTATCCTTGGCTGTAATCAGCCTTGATGTGATTCTATGCTAGAAATAGCTAGAGTGAATTTTGAGTACTTTATGGAGAAGCTTGGTGTTCTCCAGGTCAAGGTTCCTTCCAAGGGGAAATGATGAGTCCATGAGCCCTTCTGAAATGGTGAGAGGATTGGTTCCTTCCATGGTCAAGATGTAAGTGTTGTGCCCTTCTAACATGGTGGAAGGATGAGTTTCACATGGTCATATGTAAGTGTACAGACGCTCTGATGTGATTGTGGGTTGTGTTACCACATGGTCAGTGCAAAGATATTCTGATGTGATTGTGGGATGTGTTCCCACATGATCAGTGCAGATCCATTCTGATGTGATTGAGGGATATGTTCCCACATGATCAGATATAAGTGCAGAGATGCTCTGATGTGATTGTGGGTTGTGTTACCACATAATCAGTGTAGAGATATTATGATGTGATTGTGGGATGTGTTCTCACATGATCAGTGCAGATCCATTCTGATGTGATTGAGGGATGTGTTTCCACATGATCGGATGTAAGTGCAGCACCTTTCTGACATGATGAGGTCGGATGTAAGTGCAGAGCCTTTCTGACATGACGAGGTTGGATGTAAGTGCAGAGCCTTTCTAACATGATGAGTTCATATGTAAGTACAACACCTTTCTTACATGATGAGGTTAGATGTAAGTGCATAGCCTTTCTGACATGATGAGGTCGGATGTAAGTGCAGTTCCTTTCTGACATGATGAGGTCAAATGTAAGTGTAGAGCCTTTTGACATGATGAGGTTGGATGTAAGTGCAGAGCCTTTTTGACAAGATGAGGTCAGATGTGAGTCCTGGGCCTTTTTGACATGGGTTTTGGAGATGTTCCTCCCATGGTCAGATGTGAGTGCTGGGCATGCCTTTTTGACATGGTTCTTAGATGTGTTCTTCCCATGGTCAAATGTAAGTGCTGGGAGGGCCTTTCTGACATGGTTCATTCCATGGTCAGATATAAGTGCTGAAGTTGATGAAGACCTACACGAAGGCTAGGCCTACAACGAACATGAAAAAGGGCTGGCTCTGTAGAACTTCCTGTGACTATTAGAATTGAGGTAGCACCAGTGATGATGACCCAGTGATGATCTAGTAGTGATGATCCAGATCAAGTGATGATCCAAACTTGATGATGATCTAGTGATGCTCCAGATCAAGTAATAATCCAGACTTGATGATGATCGAGTGATGATCCAGAATTGATGATGATCTAGTGATGATCCATAATTGATGATGATCGAGTGATGATCTAGATCAAGTGATGATCCAGACTTGATGATGATCCAGTGATGCCCCATATCAAGTAATGATCCAGACTTGATGATGATCTAGTGATGATCTAGACTTGATGTTGATCCAGTGTTGGTCCAATGATGATCCATAGAAGAAGACTTGTGTTGATGAATTGTGTCAAGAGAATACCTTCCCAGTTAAGAGGGAGTGTTGATGTATTTGTAAATTCGGAATGTATTCACTTGTATATCTTATATTGTACCCCGATGTTCCTATCAGGAGAGTCATTAATATAATAAAGTCTTGTAAATTCCATGAGGTTAACCCTCCATTGTAAGTCGGGGAAATATTCCCCACAATTAATTTGAGGTTAACCCTCCTTGTTGATCAGAGGGTAAAGTCCCCACAGTTTTGGGGCACTAGGGTTATTAGGCTCTCCTAGAGAATTCATCCCTGGTAAGTAATTGTTAAGTGAGTCAACATGTTGGAGTGGAAATAAAGTGAACGAAAGAATATAAATAGAAGTGAGGCTCTCCTCATTTCTACACACAACACACACTCACTCACTAGGGCGCATGAGTGAGAGAGAAGAAGCTCTCTCAAGTGAGAGAGAGAGAACAACTGTTGGAGCTCATCTTTTCTATCTTTGGATTTTACTGCTGCCATTGGTGCTCATTCTATCTCTAAGGAATTTGTGGGGTTTTCTCCTTTATGGTTTCCCTGAGGAAAATTCTTTGTGTCTCTTGTCTCTTGTGATTTTTGCTGTGCATGTTATTCTCTTAGATAAGATCCTAAGATCATATTGCTTAAATGATAAAAATATAACAAACTCATGTTTAATCACTTACCACTTGCAATAATTTTGTTTAAGCTATTTATTTCTAATTTAACGTTCACTTCTAAATTGATTGTCTCTCATATCAAGTATGTTCTTTTCCTTGCACTCATACATGATCCTAGAAAATCAAAAAAGGGTGAAATAGTAAAATACCTCCTTTATCACATTTGCATTCAATTTATGTTTTTTCATTTCAAAATTGCTCAAAATATCTAGTAAATTAATTATATAAATAACAAACTCTTTGGTTGAGTAAATATCTTTGGAAAAATTCCATTATATTTTCCATTTTTTTTTACAATTTATTTCAAGCTTAGAAAATTTTAAATTATTCACACTACTTGTGAATGAGCACAAATGACCTAAATATTTTTATTAACCCAAGTATGATGTTCATATTGTGTCCACAAAATGACTTTGGTAATTAGAAAAATGTTAGAATTCTAAAATACCTCCTTCGTGACATCTTTAAATCAAATCTTGATGTTTCATGATGTTAATTTAGCCTCCTAAAATTAATCAACTTAATCATATAACTCAATGAATTCCTTGAGGTCACAAAATAATTTATATTCTAAGTTATAATTATGAGTATACGTATCCAAATAACTCCCCATCGTCATTTCTCATTTGAAATATAAATGTTTTCCCAAGGAGATTGAAATCATTTATGTCAAATATCGAAAAATCAATACGATGAGGCATACTATGTTTGTAAATGTTGAGGCTAGGATGCATCAGTTTGTTTAATTGGGCCACCTAAATAGTTTTTAGCTACAACCTTGGACATCTAGTGGTTGAATCACTTATCTATAGTTGTGAAGAAATCTTAGTGGCCAAAACATAGGATTATCACTAGTTGGCTTCCAGGACTATAATAGCACTTGAGGTAGATAGCTGTTGGCCACTAGGAAATTTCCTTAGTGCCCTTTAATAAAACTGGCAATATCACACCTTCACTAGTTATCTTTGTTGGGTTCATAACCATTCGGTTAGGGATTTTGGAAGGCCTAGTTACAATTTGAGTGGAATATCACTAGAGTCATAGAACACATTCTTTTAATTTAAAAAACTATTGTGTGAAATACCTACGTCAAAGATTTACATTGTTGTTTATAAAAACATACATAAACTGTTGTCACATTACATGCACATTGATTTTTATTCAGACATATTTTGGGTATATCAATTTTTTTCATATAGAGCTATTATGTTGACCTACCACCCTACACCCTATAGAAATTGACATAGTTAGAAAACATAGAAACCTCCCAACCACCTACGAATTCTCTTAGGTTTGTGTCCTCCCTCTTTTCATACGAGGGATTCTTACTATTTTCATTTCTCCAATCAGACTAGCTACATCTCCCTCACACACACCTTTGGGTGAAACCTTGTTAGGTTCATCTTTCCTACAATAATCCTTATTAATTTCATTGTTTATAGGATCATCTTTCCTTAAATTATATCATATCAAGTTTGCAACCACACCAGTCATCTAAAATGACATCTAATCACCCTCCATCACTGCATAAACTACCATACATCGATATTCTAATTATATGAGATTTGACAAATCTCATTAATGATCCCATTTTGCATGAACATGTTTGGTTTCCCATGTTGACCAAACTATCCTTTTATATCCACAAATTTGAGGGATGACTGTGAAAAGATCAAACCAATCACGTTATGACATTTCATTTATGATTCTCCTCTAACATCATCAAAATTTGTAACATATGGCTTACCCTATTCAAGTGCATGTAAAAGCAGAGAAGGACATGAAATACATGCACGTAAGGGAAGAAAAGCACATATTGCAACTAAGAAATACACAAGAATTATTACAACCAAAGGCCGACATTCAACTTTGTTTATTGTATTAATATGAGTCAATTTACATAAAAACCAAAAACCTATCAGGTTCCAACCAAAACCAACAACCCTTTCTCCCTCGGCAGAGAGTATTTTATAGTGCTTCAGGCCCCCAAGGCAAACCTTGAAATAGGGAGAGAAGTCAGTTATAATCGCATTCAAAATTTCAACTGAATTAGAACGTGGCATACTCGCCACAGTTTACATATACAAAACAGAGCATTATGGAGAAAACATGCGTGTTGGTCTCAATGGTAGTGCAACACTTTTGGTTTTGGGCTTGCTTGTCTTGAAAACAAAGGCTCGATACCTCCTTTGGTAACTTGGCTCTGACTTGGCTCGAACCGTCTAACTTGCTGCAGGGTCTACAAGATGTCTTTTCCTTTGGATACTATTTATGTTCATTCTGTGCTCAAAGGAACCTTTCTGCATGGGCTTATAGTTGGAAAGAAGGTTTGTGTTCCTTCTGTATTCATCCTTCCTCCTCTCCCCCCCCTCTCCTAGTAACACTGTTATTCGACGGGATATGAAGAAGGGCCACACTGCTTCTGACAGTGTCGGGTCCTTCAGGAGGCTAGTCATTCTTGTGCTTCCTCCCTCTAAGGAGGGAGATCCTTCTGCAGATTGTATGGCGTGACACACTTCCAACCTCATCACCACTCCAGATAAAGTTGGAAAGAGGAATTCACAAAGGTGGTGATGAGTACTTTGGAATCCCTTTCCTCCCGTACAAGCATTCTCTCCAACGATTCACTGCTAGCAATGGTCACCATGTGCTGGGGCCTTGGAGGCAGCGACCACGTCTGGAGGATTTGTGGGGATTCCCATTATATAGGAAATTATAGGAACGACCTTCCCCAGTATGTGGTATTCTATTATGACAGTAATTCACTCACCAGTGCCAAGAGGTCCATCTACTATGATGAACATTGTTGTATTGACCATGCCAATGTCGAAGAAATTTTCTACTACAATGAACGTCCCGACCCCAATGACTGGAGTATTTCCACAATAAAGACCATGACAACACAAGAATGTGGAGCTATGTTTTCCAACCAGTAGCACACCCTTACAGACAAGCTTTTCAAACCAGATGGCCATCACGGACCCTCCCTAGAGTTTCTCAAAATATGCAATAGACTAACACTCAACCACCTTAGTCTCTCTTCCTCATTCATTCAGTATTTGTCTCTCAATGGCTTTGAAGTATGGGATTTATATAGAGATGAAAACATGGACACAATGAATACCCCATCAGAACCTTTGCACACTTCGCCGTCGAGTATCATGATGACAACACATGTGGGAACGTGGGTTTGGGATCCCATCTTCCTTCCGAAAATATAGACGCACCATCCTTTCTGCTGCAATGCAATAGTGTTGGTTGTGGAAGAGACCTTTGGTGTTAACTCACATCATCGCCCATTAGGCTCATGGCACATGGAATTGTTGTTCCTTACCTTTTCGTCGTTACTAGTGACAGTATTAGAATGGTTCTCCTTGGATGCATCTTCTTTCTTCGTGTGGAAACCTTACCTGCCCTTTGCAATTCAACCTTCGGGATATTTTCCAGATTTCTGCACGTTTGATGCAGTGGCCTTTAGGTTCAGGAGGGTTATCTACATTACGAATCCAGCTTTTCTGTCGTAGGCATGCTCCAATGGTGTCAGGGAATTTGATTACCTGTCACTTCGACCCTTCGCACATATATCTCGAGATACCGCATTGATAGGGTATTTTGGAATGAGAAGATCGTACACAGAAACATACATTTCATTTTTTATTTTCCTTTCTACAACATTTTGACAAATACCATCATTTCAAGACTTTATATCCGAAACATCTTCGCTCCCAGCTGCACACGTGTACTAGAAATGCCACTTTTCGTGAATCCCTAAGACAATTTGTCTTGTGCATGTCCCACTAGCGGAGAAATCATCCACTGTAGATCATTCTTTAGTAAGTTATGCACCATTGAATGTTGTCTCCCTCTTAACCCATTTCGCGGTTTTGCAGACCATGACCTTGGTGAGCACTTTGATTCGGTGAAATAAATCTCTCCCGTTGATATTTATTCTGTCGATCATGGTCCTCGGAACCTCCGGCTGCTTTAGCGTCATTTCACAAATAAGCAAAGGTAATTTGGATCATGCTTGTGGTATTCACAAAAATCATTCCGTCCATCGATCTGGTTTGTCTCTAGGTCGCCACCGTAGAAACAACACCTTTTTAACAAAGTCTATAGCTACCCTGCGACTGGAATTTTTCCTGCATTTTTAGGCTGCGATTGCTTTGCCTTACCTTTCTCATCATCTTATGCGAAGTGAAAAACAATGCTAACAATACCTACCTATGAATATTATGAAATATGCAGTAGCATGATGAGAATCACGATATTTGATTTGGCCCCAATGATGTAAAAACTTACATGAAAGAGTAACATGGAGCTAAAAGCATGATGCATTGCAACTTAGATTTGGAGCTGAAAATTTATCTTCTGAATTAGTAGCAAATATTGGAAACCTTATTTAAATATTGTGACGGAATAGTTCATTTCTCACTTATTTACAAACCTTGCGTACCAACAAGCTGTTTTTTCAGACAAGAGATGTATGACTGCACCAAGAGGATTTTCACAGTCAAATTTTTTTTATTCTTGAGGGATGCCTTCCAGCAAGATGGTTTTCAAGAATTCCAATGTCCCATGGTTCATGAGACATATTTTCACCATCAAATTTATTTGGAAAGGGGGTAGGGAGGTGAGGGGGCTTGACATTGTTAAGTGAACCAAGATGAATTTATTGTGTGGGTTAAGGATGGATGGAGAAGGACATCATGGAAGTAATGAACAATGGAGGTTGAAGTTATCTTGATGAACGTGGTGACATTAATGATGTGCATAAGCAAAAAATATCAACCACAATAATGAAATGAAAGCTCTATTAACTTCAATAGGCATGCATATCAAAATGGGAAGAAGGAAGTGCACAAGCATACCATAGCACTGGTCAATGAGCAAGATGAATCTTAGGTCTTCTAAAATTATTTTGTAGAAATTAGGAATGTTGCAATGGGAATGTGAGAATGGCACTTGACCTTTGGAACATTGGTCTTCAGATTATTCATATTTCTAATTCTGGATCCATCTACAATCTTTGATTAAAAGTCCTCTTTTTGTTGTCTTCCGGTGAGACACTACTAGATTAGGCTTCTAGGAACTTGATATTCAAAAGTAGCACATATAATGATAATGAAAATTCATTTTTTGATTTATGGAGGTAATTACCATCATCATTAAATTTGGTCTTCATGAATCACTCATTCATAGATTAACCTTCTTTGATATTCCAAGGACCTACAAAAAAACTGGAACTTGCCTGCAATAAAACGAGAGCTCATGGAAGAAGAGAAGTGATTAGTCTCTCTTAATACCAAAAATATGCAAGATAAATATAAATATTTCTTGTAAACCAAATTCAATGAAGTTAAAACAAACGAAATTTTATTTTTACTTGTTGGAGAGCTGTGGCCAACCTAAATTACCCAACAATATTTTGTTAATAACTTCTTTGTTTCACGACCGATTTAAGTGATTCAAAATAAAAATGAAAGTGGATTCATAGGGATACATATATTATAAACAAGTTTTGAAAATTCATTAATATTGTATTCGTAATATAGTAAAAAACATCCTGAAAGATAGACTGGTTTGCAATTTCTATCCTAGACCAACACTCATTAATTCGAGCATAAATTTTTCGTTTGATGACGAATCGACTTGATTAAAATTGGAGATTAAATTAGGTTCCCATATATACATCCATTATATATATTTTTAATTATAATAATAATTTATGGGTCAATTATGCCAATGAACAACATAGGAGATAGAGTTCTGGGACTACTGATTTAGGATACAAAGTTAGTATTTTGGGCATAAATTTATCATATGTTATCATAATTCAGTTATTGAAATTAATTTGTAAAATATATTCATAGGAGAATATTATTTATAAACATGTTTAAAAAAATTCATCCTACCCTACACCTAGTCA
The DNA here is from genome assembly GCA_001517045.1 of Pseudotsuga menziesii. Classification (NCBI taxonomy): domain Eukaryota; kingdom Viridiplantae; phylum Streptophyta; class Pinopsida; order Pinales; family Pinaceae; genus Pseudotsuga; species Pseudotsuga menziesii. The sequence continues at coordinate 553,348 of LPNX010892462.1, read as the reverse complement.
GTATTTTGACCATATCTTTTTCGTGTGAGACCCAAATTGAAAAATTAAAATTGAGTTAGAAACTATATTCTAAGGGATAGTTTGTATATAAATATGTTTTAAATTTTTTTCTATATGGTCTCTCAAAACATGATTGTCCCGACCGTGTTTTCAGTAAGTCCAACACGCAAAATGCCCCAATAGCCAATTTCTCAATGAATGATGATATTGATTGGAGTGGATGTTGTTATGGGTATAATTTCAATTTAATACATATAAATAACAAAAAAATAAAAATTTCAAACCCTGAATTGACCTACACATACATTTTTTGAAGGTTCTGCAACTGAAGTACGGATCCTCAAAAAATTTGAAAATTTTGCAAGATGTGAATAAATGATTATAGTCCAACTTCAAAAATTGTATTTTAATCCTAAAGTATATAATTTTATGACTCAAATGACATATTACATACAATTTTGAAACTTTTGAATCTTTTGTACTCCTTCAATGGCTTTCCCTTGAATCCTCTTGAATGCTTCAATAGAATCTTCATTCACCAACCCTCATTACTCTTTCAAATCTTTCTTCAAGGACAAATTAGTAATATGGGTGGCTCTTAGTGCACCACGATATCATCCTTTTAGGTCTTTATTTTTATTCATGAAACAAAAATGCATGATAAAAGTAATTTGATGAAATGAATGAAATTATTTCACAAAAACAACATGTTAAAACTAATGAGAAAAACTATCAATTTTAACATATGAATAATTTATAGAAACAATGCAAAATTCAATTGTGCCTTTGGTAATTCCCCGAAAATGGTGCTAAAATGACGATTTTTTTTTAATTTCCTTCCAATTACTCAAGAAACAACTAAGAAATTTGCATTAATTGTCGACTCGGGGTTCGTTGAGAACTTGCGAGAGATCGTACACTATATGTGCAAAAAAAAAAATCTTTCACATTGGTTTATCTACTTGAAGTTGTAGTTCAATAACCTTATTTACAAATATTGGTATGAACAGTTTATATATTCTTAGCAAGGAACTAGCCGACTAACACCTATTGAACCTAAGTTGCAAGGAAGTAAATCACATGACTAGAAGTAAATGATAAAACTAATTCACACTCCGCTGAAACATAAACGCTAAAGATAATTCACATTGTGCAGAAAAAAGAAAATTCTAAAAGTACATTCATGCTATCCGAGAAAGTAAATTCTAAAACTAAGTTCACATTGTTCAAAAAAGTAAATTCTAAAACTAAGTTCACATGATGCGGGAAAGTAAATTTTAAATTAAATAACACTATTAAAAAAAGTAAAATATAAAACTAATTCCCGCTTGACATAAAGGGAAATTGCAGAAATAAAGTTTAAAAGCTATGTTTTCCAAATGCAACTTACTGCTTATAATCCAAACAAGTGAATATGGTCATCACATTAAACTCGATGATTGTAAAATAAACATTTAAATCTCTATCTATGCATTGAAATCAAATTGCATAAGTAAACATCACACATCATATGAAATGAAAACTACGTAATGAAGTACAACTATATCAACATAAAATCAATACAACCATATTACAAAAGAAACTAAGATCTTTATTGAATCAATGAAAATATAGTTTTATTCCATCAGTATTTAGACTAATTCTCTAAGAGTCCTCCCATAGAATGGAGAATGAGATATTATTTATACACGTGTTCTCCATTACAAATAATAAATCGGGATCCAAAATATCCTTAACAATTTCCTAAAATTTGGATCTCAAAAACTAATTCAAAATTAGTTCCAAGATATTTGTTAACTACATGCTATTTAGAATACCTTTGAATTCAAATTCAAATTTAGGGAGAGATGCTATAATAAAATAGTCAAAACTCATCCCAAATGTCTCCTAACAACTTTTGACTTCCTAGGTCCATCATATATTTGATAAAGATCATCAAATCTTTGTGGATAAGCCAAATATGAACTCATATCCACCTCTATTTACCAACTTTAATTTAACATCATGATTTGAGACATATAAGAATAATAGAAATAATGGATTTATAAAAATACATTAATCCTAATGAATATATATCTCCAAATTTGGTGGTTGAAGGTAAATTTGAATTATTGACTTTCTGCAGCTTCCTATAGAGTTTCCATAGCAACCTGTATAATTTTTACATCTTTCTGTGAGTTCTGTAGGAGGTTCGGCAACTTCATGTAGAGTTTCCATAGCTACCTGTATAGTTTCCGCAACTACCTGTATAGTTTTTGCAATTGCTACAAGATTCCCTCAAATGCCTTGTATATTCTTCCAACAAATGATTTAATATTCAAAGCAAATACATAGTAGACTAATTCCCTCAATATTAGTAAAAATCAAATGAAATACTAAGACATGCAATGGAAAAATAACTTGACATAAAAACTTGTATATGAGCATAAGAAGATATTAGTGCATGAATATGGATAAGAAAGATGGATTATAGATAAGGAGAAATTATGATAAAAAGATGCTAAATCAAAGGCCTGTCAATAATCATATTCAATGTCCACGTTTGTATGCTAGCCTTCGACCCCTCTTAGAGATTATCTGAATATCTTGATGATGTTTCATTAAAAATTATAGCCTTTAAAACTATTTCATTAAATATTATAACCTTTAAAACTAGAAAACAAGGAACTCTTACATAACCACATGCATGGATGGTAGACTAAGATAATTTACTAACATTTAATTAGTTTCATAATTATAACAACTTCATGTCCTGCATATTTACGATTAAAAATTGTTACTTAGGTAAAGAGGAAAAATCCATGTCCATGGACACATACACTCCAAATGGAAGAAGATAACTTATCATGAAGATAATAGATGAATAAATAAAAATAATCAACAATTAAGTAAATCCATGATATCTATTATCATTACGTGATACATTCTGACTAAAAAGATGACGACGAATGACAATGTGTATCAAATCAGCGATTTATTTTTTGAACGAAGACCACGATGAATAGCGCACTGTAAGTACTCGAGAGATAGAGAGAAAGTTCATATCTGATTAGTAAAGTGAATCTCAATACTAACGGTTATTATTAATAAATCGTCAGGAAATGTTCGTGATATAAAATGGGTATGGAGCTAATAAAAAAGTGCATTGATAGATCAATGGTGGAGGTTGATATATCCTCGCAGAAATGACGTGATGTTAATTTGTTTCATCGAGGAGTTAGAAATGCCACAAACCGGAGACATGACATATATTTAGTGGTAACTCCCTAGGGAACCTTTTGTATAAAACCTCCAATTCATTGCGAGTTTTTGTTGGGCTAAAACCACACTGGTTAATTGAAACTGCTGGACCCACCTAAAAAACCCTCGAAAGTATATGTTCAAGAGAAGGAGTGTTCGTTCTTTCCTCTAGGGGTTATTTTTTATGGGATGTGAAAGTAAGTATGGTAAATTTAACAAAACATTTCATAGGATCTTTTCCTCAACAATTTATTTTGCTAGTAAGTGGAAATTATCTCAAAGAAAGAGTGGTCGCTCTTTCCTCAAGTTGTTCCCGAAGTTGTTCTATTTTGGGGTGTTGAAAGTAGATACTGAGGATATTCAAGAATGCCCACTCTTTCCTCCAGGAATTCTTTTGTATGGGTGGGTAATATAGATATGAAAACTTTAACCACAAATTTCATAGAAAGAGCCATTGCTATTTTTTCAATATGTTCTATTTTATGGTGTTAAACATAGATGCTAAGGAGAAAGAGTGGAATCTCCTTTAAAGTTTTACTTTTAGGGGTGCATAAAGTAGATATCTCCACTTTAACAAAAAATTTCATAGGAAATTTACTTCATACAGCTTCCTAGAAAGTACAAATTTTCTCAGAGAACGAGCGATTGCGCTTTCCTCAAGTTGTTCTATTTTGGGGTGTTGAATGTAGATACCGAGGAGAAAGAGAAATCACTCCTTATTCAAGGGTTTTTTTTATGTTTTTGAAAAGTATATATAAGAACTTTATCCACAAATTTCATAGGAAATTTTCATCATATAAATTCCCTTTACGTATAAATTTTCCTAGAGAACAAGCAACTGTGCTTTCCTTAGGTTGTTATAATTTGGAGTGTTGAGAGTACATGTTGAGGAGGAATAACAACTTCTCCTTCTTCATTGGTTCCTATTTATGGGTGTATAAATTATATATCACCAATTCAACCATAAATTTGATAGGAATTTTCTTTCGTACAGTTTCCCAGAAAGTACAAATTTTCTCAGAGAACGACCGGCCGTTCTTTCCTCAATATCTTCTATTTTGGGGTGTTGAAAGTAGATGATGAGGAGAAACCAAAGTAGAAATTTTCTGAGAGGAGACCGCCTCTTCCTCAAGTTGTTCAATTTTTTGGTGGTGAAAGTAGACGCTAAGGAGAAAATGTTGTCGTTGATCCCCAAGTAGGTCGATTATATATTTTTTATAATTTAGAAGATCATATATAATTTAAGTGTAGGTGGAAATAATTTTAAGAATGTACACCCCTACGAGTAGCATGGGGGTTGGATTTAAAAGGAATGGTTGATCCTTATATGTATGTACCATTTTAGAAAATATTCTTATCTAATAAAGAACGGTGAATTATTTCTCAAGGGTTTTTATTTTGGGGTATGGGGTAGTAGATGGTAAGAATAAATACCAGTCATGTTTTCACCAAGTAGTTCCATTTTTTGTAGTTTCATGATTTAAGAAAATTGTATATGATTTAGGTGAAGGTTTCAATAGCGTCCACACCTTCGAGGAATATTGTGATTGGATGGAGAAACAGAGTGTGTAGTTTCCTGATATAGTCTAATATAATTTATATTTAATAGAAAAACAAATTAATATAATATACATAACTCTAAGATATTATGAATATAAATATTTCCAAGATTTATTTTACAAGAGGCCATTTTAGGAAAGTGTTATAGCCAAAATTGGCACTTCTTTGTCTGTGATGACACTTACATGTTTCGGTCACATGACGACACTTGCATGATCTTATTGTCTCTCACCCAAAGGAAAATCAATGTATGGAAGATCCATATTTGGGACTTATGTATCCTCTCCTTACCTCTTTCTTGATTCATGGGATGCTTGGGAAGTAGGTGAACAAGTTTCTAAACCAAGTCACCTTTTGAAAACCCCTAAAAATTGCATCTTTTCCAAAAATGCAGGTTGCTAGTGTTTCAATATCGTTTTTGGTCTTGCAAACGATAGTTTCTAGTGTTCCACTAGTGTGTATGCATAAAAATGCCAAAAAAATATAAAATTCTTGAATTTTGGGTGGTTTTGGAACTGCCTCCTTAGTTGTGACTATTCCACCCTCGATCCCATCTCTTACATTTTCTACATAAGAGAGGCAGAGGGGACCATGAAAGAGACTTGGCCTACAATATTGTTATGTTGGAAGAATTTAGACTCTCATCCCCCTCATATATGCCCTAGTTGTCATCTCTCTTTTCTGCATAACTTGGAGGTTGGGATTCTTAGAGGAGAGAAGCAGGTGATCTAGATCGAAGGTTTCATGAGGTGACTTGAATGATGAGAAGGTATATTTTTTACTTGTTTCATTGGTCAATAAATATTTTACATTCTTCCCTTTCCAAATCATTGTGTATGCCTGATCTTTTGATTATATGTTGATGCTTATGAAATCAGAGTTTCATGTTCTTTTGAATATCAATGCTTTATATGTAGTCAAATTGGTTTGAGGAAGGTTTGAAGTTTTTTTTGTAGGTTCCTTGGTCGGAGAGAAAGAGGAGGATTCAAGGAAAGGATAGGATCACCCTTTAGTTTTTCAAGGTACAAACCCTCCTAATACTTGAACTTTTTCTTGATCATTATATTTGTATAATTTTACATGTTTATCTGTAACCCTAGTACATTGGTGGCCTCACCTGAGCCATATGAACACTTTCCCTAACAATAGAAAGAACAATTACTCCTTCCTCAAATAGACATGTCTTACATTTATGGATGATTTGTTTGATTGTATGGCTAACTATAACCTACATGTAAGGAAGAAATAAACCTTGATGAAGATATCGTCCACCTTTCCGAGATAATTTAAATAGAAAGATTCTAAATTTACTCACCAAGATAATCTTCACTCCGCTGCTTATGTCACTCCTTCAATCCTTTATGCCTCTCATATCTCTTCCCATTGCCTTCCCTGATATTCCACATCCAATACTCATCAATTATCCTATGACCATTTGTTCCCTTGTATAATATTTAAATCATACTAATAATAAATTATTTTGATAATTATTTCCAACTTTTATTGTCCAAGACAATCTTTTAGGAAGGAACAACCACTCCTTCCTCAAATAATTAGTCACTCATCCAATCACCATTGCACTGAGTGGATTCCAATGAAAAAAAATAGAGTACTTTTGAGCATTCAGTAGCACCTCCTTATCTCATGGATGTATTCTAAGCAACAATTACATTTGATAAAATTAGGAAGGGTCGTCCTCTCCATCCGAAATTCATTCCTTATAAAAAAACAATAACATAGTAAATTTACAAAAGATTGTTGTTACTATAACTCTTAACGTTTCCTTCATATAAGTGAGGAACATATGTTTTCTTTTGAGTATTGATTAGTCATTCAATTTCCAATCCTACTATCTCTTTCAAGAAATATTTATCTTTGTTTTCTCTCATGTATTAACCTGTAGAGAATAGATATAAATGATAATATATACTGATGGGAAATATTATTCTTTGTTTAACATAAATATTATTTTTAATGTGCTCCTATTATTTTGTATTTCAGAAATTACTTCTGAAATGGATCTCGGTTCTCAACAGTGCGTGGACATCCTTTTTAATGGATTAAAACTTACTAAAGGAATATGTTTTCCAAAAAAATATTGTATAATATCAATATTCATGATGGATGTATCATTATAAACATTTCCAAGGTTTAAAATGTAGATCTTAAATTTCCATAGCCATCAGAAGGTGCAAATAAATTGTTAGGCGAAGTTGGTCATTATATGCAATGGCATGTATCTAATATTGTTAACCACATTGGATATTATATTCAAGAGAATGATGTGAATGATGTACCATCTCTGACTTCGATGAGTGTATAACATATTATAATAAGTGACAATAAATATTCTTTTACTATGAGAGAAGGTAGGTTGTTACATAAATGTTCATAATGCAAGGATTGTGTTTCTACAAGTTTTGTGACAAATGTCAATAAGACTGATTTTGTTGGGGAAACTTTTTTGGGTGTTTTCTACATTGGTATTCTTGTGGATAAAGTGGTGTTTTATTGTATGGCATGTTTTCTAGGGTTAAACTGTGTAGGTTTTGTTGTATGGATAATTAAAAGAGTTGTATATTATATTACAAGAACGATGCCATTCGTTGAAAACAATTTCAACAATAATCAATCTAAACTACTTTGAAAGTATAATTTAAGAAAAAATGACAATATCTTCTTTTTTTGAGTGAGATGAATATAACTGTTATATTAAAAAGAGAAGCATAGAGATACATATAGTACAAAAAGAGCCTACTTACAGTTTCCCCGAGGGAAATAGAGCATCCTGCAATTAGAGATGAAGTATACTTTAGATTTACATTTAAGATTTAAACAAGAGTCTTGAAGATCTAAGAAAACATGATTAATATGCTAAACTAACATAAAATATATTTGTGGCTTTACCAAAAGTTCTTAGCCTAAATTCCAAGATAGAAATAAGAAATATTCTATTAAAGTTGGACAGACGAAAGGAGATAGAACCATGGCTAACGAATGTAAGATATTACATACAAATCCAGTGCCAAAAGGAAATAGGGGGGAGCAGTTGGAGTCGTATTAATTGATAGAGGGAGGCTATTAGAGCATCCTGCTAATCATCGAGGATGATGATATGCTAGAGGACGTGGTTCATAATATTCTTTATCAAACTGTTGGTCACCCTATATGCTAATCAATTACAACTAATATACAAAATGCTCAATATGAATTCTCAACCCATTGAAGTATTTTTTTTTCAAAGATAATTAGCACAAACTATGGATAAACACTTAAGTAGTTGATTGAATGAATGAAAGATTAATTGTCGTACCTATCTACTCAGTCAAACTCTTCTCATGGCTAAAGCTAAAATAATTTATCCATCTAATAATTCAGAAATGCATTTACCTTCCTACTGTTAGTATTATTAATCCTCCCTTGTCCAAATTTGGTCATAAGTCTAAATTGGGAGTCATGTCTAAATCAGGAGTCCATCCAGTCTATGTATAGTCATTAACACCATTGGGTCCACTTGGCCTAATTGGGGCACATGTTTCAGTTAATAAAGTGTGGGGAACACTAATTGAGGCTCACTGCCACTGATTGCACTTGATTGCATCAGTTTAGGAGCCTCCTAGACCAATCCCTACAATTTAGAAAGCCACTAGGAGTGCCGAAACCAACCAAGGTCAATTCACTTCAGTTAATGACTAGTCAAGCTAAGTTAGGATTCAATTACATACAGTTCTAGTCCTCTACATTCAGTTAGCGCTAGGCTTACTTGAATGCACTCATGTGGGGCACATTTCTTACCTACGACAGTCAGTTAACCTTAGTCAACACTGAATGTAACACTTGAGTTGTGTTTTAGAGCTCCGATGAACTCTGGTTATGGTTTAGACAAGGTCAGTTAACTACTGAGTCCTTCGATAGTGATTTAGACAAGGTCTTAGTTACCTACAGTCAAGTAGAGTCTATCAATTCGAATTTCCTCATGTGGATTCAAATTTCATGTGGCTATTAAAGCCATTTTACTTCATTGTAATTATTATCTGATCACTTTTGATTAATGAAAGCATTCACAGCTGCAAGCCATTTTTCCACTGTTTCATTCTTCAATTGCTGAGTAAATTGTGAGATCTACTTTGTGAGTTATGTATTTGTCTACAGATCTATGTGCTCAAATTTACATGGTATCAGAGCCTCGGTGGACAAGACTCCTCTCCTCCTCATATCTCCAGTCGGATAATTTTTTTTGGCAATTGCTCTTTCCAGTACTACGCCATAAGTGGAGAATTTACCACTTAATATCCCAAGTTAAGAAATTGTTGATCAATATTTCTCGATCAACTATGCTGGGTGTGAAGGAAATTCCAAAAGTGCAGACTGTCGACCTTACTTTGTATGTTTGATTGTGTGACAGGTTATCATCTTTTCTTACATCATTCACTACAAGCAGCCCTTCTTCTCACTGCATTCGCTACAGCAGCTCAGTTCTTCCTACTACATTCAAAATGGCTCATCCAATAGAGCCTCTCACTCCCTTCAACTATCACCCGTGGAAGGAATACATGGTGGTAATGCTCCGCACCAAAGGGCTCTTCAAACTCATAGAAGAAGCAGAGGAAGAGCCATATTTAGATAAAGACAAACCTAAGTACATGAACAAGCTTGATGAAGCACATGGACACTTTCTCTCCTCAGTCTCTAAAGATATTTGGTTCCACATCCTAGAATTGAAGACTCCCAAGGAGGTTTGGGACAAGCTTGCCTCCCTATTTGATAAGCATGATGAGATGAGGATCCATCAGCTAGAAAATGATATGATTACTCTCAATCCATCCAATTTCGAATCTCTGAATGAATTCTTCACAAATTTCAAGAACCTGATATATCTGTTAAAGCAATGCAAAGTGGATAAGGATGAAGATCAACTCATCCTTTCTATTCTCACAAAGCTCAATGCATACTACTCAGTCTTTGTATCCACCTTCCAAACAGTAAGGCCCACTACAACAAATTGGAAGATGCCCACTCTTAATGCTTTCATCCAATCTCTTATTTTTGAGAATGATAAGTTGATCGAAATGGGGATCATTCGATCTCCCAAAGATCTAGCTCTAGTTGCAAGAGGAGATATGGTAGGGAATGACAAAGGGAAGCAAAGAGATGAATCCCCTATGAAGAAAGAGCATTCAAAAGAACCTTTAGGTTTGAAGAGAAGCAAGAAGAATGGCAAAGGAAAGGTCATCTGCTCTTACTGTGGAAGGTGCTTCCATTCAGAAAGCTCTTGTATGAGAAGACAACTTGTTGAAATGGCTCTTCTTTTGAAAAAGCACAACATTTTTGTACCTGCTAGCACAAGGAAGGATGACTCTAAAGAAGAAGAAGATGAAGAATACCAAATGAAAAGACATGCACTGAAGGCTTGCTGCACATCAGCACCTGTCTTTCTCATTGATTCTAGAGCTTCCAACCATATGGTTGCATCCAGAGAATCATTCTCTTCTTTTTAGTCCTTTGATGGTCGTAGTATTCAGATGGGAAATAACAGTAAAGTCAAAACAAAGGGGAAGGGCTCTGTCCAACTTGAACATGGAAGGTTCAAGGATGTGCTATTTGTTCCCTCCCTAGCTTCAAACCTATTATCTATCTATCATATGACCCATACTGGATCTCTAAAGCGAGTGATATTTGGTCCTAAATTAGTGGAGATCATAGATATCTCTACTGGGAGCATCATAGCAAAGGGTACTGCAAATCATGCTTCAAAAGCATATGAGTTCTCACATTTCATGCCTCCTTCAAAACTAGTGCACTCTTAGCAGCCACCTGCAAGGGAAGGTAAAATCATTGCATCTACTTCTTTTATAGCTTCTACTAGTATTGCAGATCCATCTATATCAGTTTATGACCTTGAGATTCAGGGTGACTCATATCTAGATTCAGTCCCTACTTCCAAACTAGAAGCTAGGAAGATGACTGGAAACTCACCTGACACTCAAAAAGGAAAGACTATTGCGCTATGTCATGCTATCTTACCTCCTTCAGGGAGATGCAATAGACTCCCTGTAAGATGCTATATGGAAAGGGCTCAGTCTTACTACATTCAGAAGAATGGATATGATCATACACCTCTTCATTTAACAAGAGACAAAGGTTACATTCCTCCTTCCTTCCATCATCATTTTTGGAGAAGAAGGAGAAGTCTACATTCCAGGCCCCAGAACACCTGTGCACAACACACCATGCATGCTGCTTCACTACCTCACAGAGATGAATATTGCAGCAACATATTTTCAAGTTTTTCAAACTTGAGACCTGATTCTACCTGCTTAGCTAGAGGGAGGGCTTTTTCCCCATGTGGTTTTTTCCCCAGATCCTTGTATTAAGCAATTACTTTATTTTACTTGATGTAATGGGTGACCTATGGTATTAGTTACTAGGGCTGACAGTTTATCCAAGGTAGCATTCAGGGGGGGTGTTAGGATTATTAATCCTCCCTTGTCCAAATTTGGTCATATGTCTAAATTGGGAGTCATGTCTAAATCAGGAGTCCATCCAGTCTATTTATAGTCATTAACACCATTGGGTCCACTTGGCCTAATTGGGGCACATGTTTCAGTTACTAAAGTGTGAGGAACACTAATTGAGGCTCACTACCATTGATTGCACTTGATTGCATCAGTTTAGGAGCCTCCTAGACCAATCCCTACAATTTAGGAAGCCACTGGAAGTGCTAAAACCAACCAAGGTCAGTTCACTTCAGTTAATGACTAGTTAAGCTAAGTTAGGAGTCAATTACATTCAGTTCTAGTCCTCTACATTTAGTTAGCGCTAGGTTTACTTGACTGCACTCATGTGGGGTGCATTTATTACCTACCATAGTCAGTTAACCTTAGTCAACATGGAATGTAACACTTGAGTTGTGTTTTAGAGCTCCGATGAACTTTGGTTATGGTTTAGACAAGGTCAATTAACTACTGAGTCCTTCGATAGTGATTTAGACAAGGTCTTAGTTACCTACAGTCAATTAGAGTCTATCAATTCGAATTTCCTCATGTGGATTCGAATTTCATGTGGCTATTAAATCCATTTTACTTCATTGTAATTATTATCTGATTACTTTTGATTAACGAAAGCATTCATAGCTGCAAGCCATTTTTGCACTATTTCATTCTTCAATTGCTGAGTAAATTGTGAGATCTACTTTGTGATTTGTGTATTTGTCTACATATCTATGTGCTCAAATTTACACCTACAATCATTACTCTAATAATTACGGATCTAGAAAGAATTAAGCTAGATGTACTCTTGCAGAAAGTAAACTATGAACGAATCAAACTATCAGGACTCAGCTAAGATCTGTTCAAACCATCTAAATTGCAAATTATGAATGACAGTAAAGAGTCACACCACTTGCAATAATAATCTGAATAGTTCAAATAAATTCCAAGAAAGACAAGTAATATAAATGAACTAGAGTTGAGCTTGACTGTAACAGTTAATTGTCACACCTTGCATAAAGGGAAACTATCCTACACAGTCGACTGTCACACCACATAGTTGCAGCTAATTGAAATGAAATAATTAACTATCAAAGGAAAATGCCATCATCAATAATCACTGTTGTAGCTAACTGTAAATGCATTTATTGTAATTCCACACCACACAACATAAATAATCAAAGCATATAATTAACTCGACAATATATGTGGGAAGGAAGGCCTAACCTTTGAACAGAGACGCCGTGACTAACACAAATTAAAACGCAGAGGTATGAAGAATCCTGCTCCTTGTAATCAAAATAATGATTCATAGTTACAACTCTCTATTACAGCTCACACAGTCTGATAATAATCAACCAACCCTAGGATCAGATCGCCTCCCCATATTTATACATGAATAACATCATTTCCATCCACTAATATTGGATATCCATGAAGATCTACGATCTTCAGGCTTCCTTGTTACAACGAGTTGTTAAAGTCGTGAATGAAATTGAATGGAGATATGGAATATAGGGAGTATTGTTTCTCTGGCCATTAATGGAACTAGGACTAAACAATGACAACTGGTTCCAAATATCCTTTTCTCCTCCATACTAAGTGGGTTGCTACACCTGTGTTCCTCGTGGCTTGGAGCTATCTTTATAAAATCAATACATATCGCAATTCAAAAGATAGAGTTCTAACCATAACAATCTTAGGAATTAATAGAATAAGACAATAATAAATCATACATGTAAGGATATAAGCTCAATTTGAGGAAAAACATCTATCTAGGGTATGGAAATGAAGTGGAATAAGGAAAAAAGATATAATCGATGTGGTAAAAAAGGGGCTATTCCAGGACCAGACATCTCCCCCCAACTATCCAGTTCCATGTCCTCATGCAACAACTTCCACTATTCTGAGTATGAATTTGGACCTCGTTCATGGAGAGAGGAAAAATTGTAGAAAATTTCAGGTAGTTCACCCCCATCCAGATAACCATTACAGGAAACCCGATATTTCCATCACCACCTTTCCTCTTCCTTAGTCAATGTATAATCATCCCTGTATGGATTTTCTAGCCACGATATAAGTGGAAACTTGTATTTGAGTCCCAGCTAGTGAGGTCCACACTTCTTCATGCAATCAACATATCCTTCCACCCTAGGGACAATCTGTTTAAAATTTCTAAAACAAGAAGGGTCACTTTTCTTTAAATTTGAAGAAGAAGTTTTCCACCTGTGCTTGCTGCCTTCCAAGGAAAGGTGTTGTTGTTTGGAGATCTGATCAACATAGGTGGAGATAACCTTTTGTAGTATTTACCTTAAATGTTGAGTCTTCATAGGAGATACAAGCCTCCTTCCATGGAGTGTAAGGAGACATCGAGGAGATTGAGGTTCACTTCTAATCCACATATTGGAGATGGACTCATTCTAAGAGATTGTTTGAAAATAATTTTCCCACTATACATGGTTATTAAAAAAAGAGGAAAAGGCCCTGAATTGAACATCTACCAAATAAGGAGAAGGGTTAGAGCGAATGTCAATGGGACAAGCCATCTCATGCAAATAGAATTCACATAATAGATTTTGTTCAGTGAAACTATTTTCCATAAAGGTCTCCAAGAACAGAGCAAAGGGTGTCAACTTATAAGGTCTTCCCTCCTTTAGGGATTTTAATTTAAACAGGTTCATTTGTTCATACAAGAACACCAGATAGGAGGGATATGGGGCTCTAAATCTCATCAATTCCTGAGAGAGAGCGTACATTTGATGTTTTTATTTCTGCATGGATTTGAATTTCTTCAATTCCTTCAATTATTTTTGCACCTTCTCCCACCGAAATATTTGAAAATTTAACTCCTATGCCCATTTCTCGCTTAGTTATTTGATAGTCCTTTTGTATTCACAAAGGGGAACCATCCCTTCTAGACATCGATCAGCATGATCTTTCCACTTGTTCACTTCCATATTCTACAGTGAGATCTCTGCATCTTTCTCATTATCAAAATTTGTCTGAACAATTTATTGAGAAATTTGCATCCTTACCTTGTCACTAGATTTATCAGCCTTCTCACCTTGTATTGAAAATGTAACGACTTCCTCTTCCATCAGTGTTGCAACGATATCTGTCTATGTGGCTTCTTTAACAAACAATTTTGGGAATACTGGTTCTTGTGTGAAAACATCCCTTTTTTGAATCCCATCCCAAGCAACTTCAGTCGGTGTTGCACTCTCGATTGATAATTTTGGGGATGTTGGTTCTTATGTAAGAACAACCCCCTTCTATGATTCAACCATGGAAACTTCAGTTTGAGTTGCATCTTCAACAAACATTTTTAAAGACGTTGGTTCTTTTGTAACAACATCTTCTTCTTGTGTCTCAGACTCAACATATTTTATCTGAGTTGCAGTTTCAACAAGTATCTCTAAGGGTGATGGTTCTTGTGTGATAGCCTGATGTTTTTCTATTTCATCTTATTGCTGAGGTTTCTCTTGAGTTACTTTAGTGTCACCTAAAAAATGAGTTTGGACCAAAAATACTTCAGTATCCCTTGATGGATGAGATTGCATTTGTTCATTTTATCCTAATTCCAAGTCAGGGATTATGTCGATTTCTGACTCATTTTCATCCTTTGGCTCTACTCTCGGTACTTCTTTCTATTCTTCATTTTCTTGTGTAGGTTTTTGTGCAACAAATTCACACACAGTGACTGGCTAAAAAATTCACCACACATTGGACACACCACTTTTCCTGTTCTTCACCTCCCTCAATAAGAGGTGAACCTTCCAAATGATCTGCAACCTCAACCAATATATTCAATCTTTTTTCTACCTTCTTTTTACATGCTTCTTTCCAATTCTCCAATTCCCTTTGAAGCATTTGCACTTCTTCTTTCAGCAGGCCATTCTCATACAAAAGACCCTCAATTTGAGGTTCTTCTACAACAGGTTCTTATGGAGTAGCATTTGATCGAGGTTTCAAAATGGGAAATTCAATATTTGCTTCAATGTTTTCCCATTTTACCCACGCCAATTCTACCACTGTGACATACCTAGTTCTCCTTCTCTTCGCCTGCCATGATGACTGGCCTTCTTCTTTTGATCTTCTTCTTCTTATGTGTGGTATAGGGGTTTCTAATTCTACAACTGGTATAGATGGAATATTTCCCATTCCATCATCTTCCCTTGTTTCTGCCATCAAAATTTCTCTTCAATTAAAGTCCCCCCCAACTCAGGGGATGATTCAATGGTAAATATATCCACATCATCTTCTGCCATTGTAGCTTCCATAGTCACAACTTCCACTGTCACAACATCTAATGCTACTCTAGTCTCACCTTCTACTGTTGAAGCTTCCATAATAAATATTCCCTCTACAGGGTTCGCTGTTGTTGCAACCTCTTCCAAATATTCCTCCTGATCATTTTGATTCTGGCCTACAACTATATCATCCTCCCACTCAGCTGAATTTGAGGTACTCCGGTCCTCCTCTTCTACTTCAACACCCTTCAACTGTGTAGGTTCTCTGTCCTCCTCCTCTATTTCAACACCACCCAACTGTGCAGGTTCCTGAATTATCCCAGGCTGAGCAAGAAACTGTGCTTTGGATGTCTTCATGTGGTGTAGGCCATATGGAGCAAGTCAGGTGATTTTTTGGGTTAACATATTGCCCCCTGATGTGTGAGGATAGGAGCTCATCGTATGGTCGATGAATATCATAATATTTTTTGGGGAGAGGTGGTGTTCTTGGTTCGGGACATGGTGGATTTGGTTTTTGTACTAATGTTGGTTCCCATCAATGGGTGAAATACAATGAATATGTGACATGTATATGGATGAGGAGGGAATCCCCATGCTCGTAAGAATGTCAAAATAATAATGCGATCTAGGCTCCTAAATACAAGAGCCGATCATATAGAACTGGTGTTACATAATGGTGGCCTTAATAAGAGGCTAAACACAATACTAATTTGAAGAAATGATACATCGAACCCATGGAATTCTCATGGAATGCTATATCTTCATAACTGATGGTCTACTAGATCTGGAGAGGTACACAACTGTAAGGACTCACTAACAGAGATTTAGATTCCCTGTGGTACAATATGCCACATCAATTATGAATCTATACAGAAGCAATACTCTACGGATTCGAAACACTGTCTCCAACGCAACCCAGAAATCACAAGGGACATGAACCTGTCTGTGTCCCTTCATAGAATCACCAATGTGCTACAGTAAAGTGACAACCGGGGTCTTCGACCAAATACTGCATGGACCAATACCCTATACAAATCTCAATGGTATGATGATGTAGCTAGAGTCGAGCACGTGAGACACAACCATCCTAAGAGGCACTAAGGACTCCTCTCAAGTGGTCCAAGGAACTCATCAATTAGGTTAATGAAACCAAGATACATGGACCTTTGGGTCTATCCTTTGGAATAGATGTGTTGTTGTTGATAGAGGGAGACTTTCCACTGACCAAGGCAATGGTGTTTTCTTGGCTAGCAGCATGAGGGAGATAACTAAAGGTGTGAGACAATATTGGTACTAAAAAACTGAATGGGGAATAGGGGCAAGGAATCACAAGGGATTCAAACTTCCTTTGTATAGAGTATGACGGCAGGGTTGACCTGGTAGCAAATGAAATTGTCTGAAGGGAGGGGGATCATAGTTTTTATACCGGGAATGTAACTGCAGATGGGAAATACTTGGGGGAGGTAGACACTTTTGGTATTCATTGGATCCAAGGAAGACTCATTGTAGAATACTCTTGAACAAAGGTGACCCAAAGGGGGAATGCTTCTAAACTGTAACACATGAGGTGGCTCCAAAAGACATCATTGTGGTACGATCTCATGGATTTTGAGCAAGCCTGAGAAAGTAAATGCTTGATGGTGCTTTCAATTTTAGAGAGTTTGAAAGCATGAAGAAGACTCCAATGGGGTCTCTTTTTCGTTGATAGTCTCCTGTGCCTGAAAAAGGATAAAAGTGTACATAGGAGAGCTCGCGCATCCTTTGGGGGATGGGAGACTTCTTTACCATTGGTAGTCCAACAAAGCCATAAAAGGTTAAACCTATACTGACTGGATGGTCATTCACATAATTTTACGAGCATGAACAAAACACAGTTTTCTCAACAATCTTTTCTTAATGAGAAGGCTGGAAAAGAGCTTAAAGATCACAACCCATGAAGAGATTTTTCATAATGTTCGGTACCAATGCCTAATAAAGCATAAAAGGATATAGAGGGAAACATTCTTGGCTTGAATGTGCCAATGTGGTCCTTTTCATATGGTAGTCTACATAGTCCATAAAAGGAGATAAACAAGCCGATGTATATGCCCTTTCCTATACTTTAACGAGCAGGAAAGGAAGCAAAGGCACTCTACAATATTTTCATTCTTTTAGGAGTCAGAAAAGAGCTTAACAATAAAATTGTTATGGTCAACCAAGCTGGGGGAACTAGTGGTGCCCTGTGGCGAGACAGTGAAAGGTGGTCAAAGGTGACCAATCATACAGCATGGATGGAGTAGGTGGCTCTTGAACTTACCAATACATGCACTGAATGGTTTGTGGTGGAGGCACACAAACCAATGCGGCAAAGGCATGCAAGTCGAGGTGACCTTTGGTAATAGGTCCAGAGAATCAGTGTAATTTGCGATGGACAAACTAGACTACATATGATGTAAGCACAGGTCCAGAGGTAGTTATATGCCAAATGCATGCAAAATGATATGACTTTTGGGAAATGGCTTGAAAAATCAAGTATTTAAACATGATACAATGGTCTTGTCAAAAAATAGAGGATGGAGAACCGAACCTAGAGGTGTGAGGGGTGCCTCTAATAGATTCCAGATGACTCAAACTAGAAGCTAATGGTGTTGCCCCTAGTGTAGTGGGGGGCCTGTGGGTACGGAGCTAGCTCAACGCACAATGTGCGATTCACATGGTAGTATGCAAATAAACGTGACTCTAGGAAATGGACCCGGGAATCAGTAGAGTGGGAGGCAGTCTATAAGGTTGTTTCTCGACCCAGGAGCTTTTCACACAATGGTGAAAGGTTCCTATTCTGGTAGAGGATGATCCATACGTGAGTGTGGAAAATTTGGGAGATACGGAGAGGCCTTGTTATACAAAAATCCTATCATCATCATGTGATAAGACCTTTGACATACCTACTTTCCCTGAAATCCCAGCTTCTGGAGTGAATACTAAATGGTTTCTTATCAGTCTATTATACAAATTCCCAGCACCGCTCTGTCATGGAAGGAGAAGCGCGGTACCCTAGGTAAAAGGGTAAAAAGAGAAGCTTCTCGAGGCTTCTAGATGATAAGCCTCGAGATATCCCTTATACCTACTACTATGGGTTCGTTGAGCTCGAGATCCCTCATCCCAGGGTCTTAGAGGCCACCTCACCCACTAATTTCTCAACCATCTCTATCCATTAAAGCCCTATATATATGAGCTCATAGCCATGGTTGAGGGGAGAACATTGAAGGTATTGTTATGCTGTTGGATTGATTCTTGGCCCAAGATCATTTGGAGAGAGCATAGAGAGCTAGAGTCGGAGCTTTTGGGGATGAAGAGCTGGTTTCATGGAGATGCATGTCAACACTAAGGCTTGGTTGTAAAATTCTTCATATTTCTAATGCAAGTTGATTTTCTGTCCCATATATATTGTTGATGTTTGATATTAGATATATATTGCTAGATTCCTTAGTCACTAGCATAGATTAGTAGATCATGTTCTGGTTGCTTTGATCTGTTTCGTGTTGAACTCTTTTGCAGGTACAGAGGTGAACTATCAAGGCCTTGTATTCTAGATATCTACAACATCTAGGGGGAGTTATCAACCTCTGTGTTCTATTTGTTTTGGATCTGAACCATTCAGACCAGCGAAACACCTTGTTGTACATAGGAGGTGAAATATTTCGATCAACAAATCTGGCGACTCCGCTGGGGAGTAGTTGTATTCAGTTGTTCTGATCGTCCTCAGTCTGCAAATCTTGTCCAAATCCAGGCTCCCTTTTCTTCAACTCTTTATAGTAAGATCTACTTTCTGATTTGTATTGTTCGAGTTTGAAATTTCCAAATCTATTCAGATCTGAGTTATTTTGGTTTTTTATGCTTTGTTACCATATTCAATTCGACAGTATCCATCTTGATATAGTCTTTTTGATCTGATCCATTGTTCTCTTTTTGTTTTGGCCATCTACAGGGAACCATGGCAATGCTTTGTGTGAGGAGCGGTGCCACCGCCTGAACACAGTGGACAGTAAGCGGTGCCACTACCTGTATCTGGTTAGCGAGGAGAGGTACTGCTTTGGAAACTCTCTTGGCAACATCTACAAAATGCGGTACGAGGTAGGCATTAGTCCAAAACCCCCTTTTCTCATTTTTCTTTGTAAAAATTTGGAATTTTGATTGCTTTTAGTTATGTTATCAAGCTTGTGTTATTGAATCTGATGTGTGTGGCTTGTTGCTTTGATGGTTTAAAATTGATTTTGAGTGGAATTTCAAAAAATTGTTTAGCCTTTTTTATTGTTCATCTGCTTCTTGCTCGTTGGTTGTGTTTAAAGAAGGATTTCTTGTTTTCTGAAAGTTAGGGTGCTCATTGAACTCTCTTTTCATTGCATGTACTGAAAGATGAACATTAGATTAGCTTCTAGATTTCATTTCTTGCTTGCATAGTAAACTTCCTTTTCTTCCCTTCAAAAAAGAAAAGTTTTGCTTGAGATTAGGACATCATATTTGAGCGTTGGATTTGGGGTTTTTGATTGGATTCATAAGCTTTTAGGACCTTTATGATCTTTCGTCTCTCATGCATATAGGAATATCTTGATAAAAATAAAAAAAATGGTAGTTTTAAGTTAGATTTGCTTATGTTTTTAAGAAATTTGAAAAGTTAGAGTGCATTGGCATATAGGTGTGCATGGTGTTGTTCTTTTAGGAAAAGAGATTCTCACCCTTCCCATTTGCTTTTGGAAAGAAGAATTTGGTTTGTAGAAGTATTTACTTGTCTTTGATTTGATGTTCATGACTGTTGATTGGTGTGATTTTTGGTCTTGAAACAAAAAGAAAAAAACACTCTCTTCCCTCCTGTAAGTAGGCATATTGAATGGCAAAGTGAATATTTGCACAAGCATACTGCATGGTTTTACTTTTATGTCAGAACATCATGCATTCACCTAACTGTACAAGTTAAAATCAACGGTAGTTGTAGGTTAAAATTTACGTAGTAACTTGAGTGATAGGTAAGAGACATGTTCGGGCATCTTAAAACGTAGGAGTTGTCGTTATTTGTCAGCATTACATTCTGGGACTCGCGCGGTTCTTCCACGTACCGTTGGTATATCGAATATCCTTTCACGTACCCTTGAGGTATATAGAAAGGTACTTAATGTACTCGATTGTATATCGGAAGGCCCCTTGTGTACGGTTATGCATTAGACAACACTACTACCAATTTGAGCTCCCACGTACCTTGAGTATATCGGGAGACCCCACTAGGGTACCTTACCTATTTGAGAAAAGACCTTTGGCCGTCTTGTTTGGAGCCATACACTGAAAAGAGCATTTGGGGAGATTACTATGCATGTACCCTTGAGGTATATCATGAGTGGCACCGGCTTGACAAACCTAGTGAGAGACCTGACTTTTGAACTCCTCCTGTCATTTTAAGTCTGCTTGTTTTGACCTATAGTTTGAGTAGGGAAGTCTTTTGGTGTGTTTTTTCTAGATTTTCAAACCCTAGTTTAGATAGGAACTGTACACACTGGCTGAGTTAAGACAGTCCAAGAGAGTATGGGGCTTGCCACCTAATTTTACTTCAGTTTTAGAAGGAAATTCAATGGAAGCTATCGACCGAGGAGCTGCTACCACCTCCCAAGTGGGAGATCATGTGGTGGCAGAAAGTGGAGTACCATATTCTTCACACTTTCCTCCCTTGGTCCAATAGCCTTCCTGTGACGATTCATTGCTCCATCCTCCTATGGAAGATCATGTTCATGATACCCATCTGGATTTTGGTCCTAATGCTACTTTTTGGGAGACACCTATCGGACAGGCCATTGCCTCATTTGGAACCCGTGTAAGTTCTCTTGAAAGTGAAGAAGAATGCAGGCAATACCGTGCTGCTATCCTTCATGCACAGGAGGTAGAAAAGAATATTGACAACATACTAGGCTCTTCACCAGTTCATCCCACATTCCTTCCTGTGGGATATCATTCACTAGCCAATTCTATGAGACCCATTGAACCGATTATAGATCATCCATTAACAACTCACAGCCCAGGTCAAATTTCCACCCCTCTCACCTCTTATGTTATGTCTGATCCAAATCTTCCCATATCTTTTGCATCTGGGGCCCAACCTTCAAGTCTTGTGTCTTCAGTACCTTTGAATGCGGGGGGGGGGCAACCCTTGGCACGACCTACGTTATCTGATCCCAGAGTTGTACCTAGTCAAGAGCAAACCTCTAACATAGAAACATCTACAGTTTTTGTCCCTCCCACCCATACTAATGTGGTAAATCCCCCATCTAGTTCAGGTCATCCCTTGGGGGCACAAACTGTGGCCATTCAGTCTTCTAGTGGTTATGGTTATCAAATACCTATAGGTAACCATCCATCTAATCCTACTGGAATTCCACTCCCTGGCAACACTTTTATGCCATGGGGGCAACCCAACTAGTCTTACATGTTGACCATGGGAGGGATACCCATACATACTACGGGAGGTGTGGGAGGACCGCCTTATGGAGGTCCTCCCCCTGGGGGAACTAATGGTCCTAGAGGGCCTGGTGGTCCTCCTCATTGTCCTATCAGTCCTAGTGGTTTTGGGGGACCTGGTGGCTTTCCTCCTTATGGATCTGGAGGGTCTGGTGGCTCATGAGGTTTTCCACCTCCTGGAGGTTTCAGAGGGTCTGGTGGTCCTGGTGGTTATGGTGGTCCCGGTGGCTCTAGCGGTGCTCCTCCTAGAGGGCTTGGTGGTCCTAGTGGTCCTAATTCTGGAAATCAACCCCCCATGGGAAGATTTCCCGGTAGTTCTTCTTCACAACAACCTATTTTTCAGTCAACCTATGGCCCTACTAGTAATTTCATGCCATATCAATATTATCAGTATGTGCTGCCCAATAGATAGTTACCTTTCCTTGCAAATTTGGACTTGCCTGATTTGTCCAAGTTGATTAATGATCCCATTCAACACAATTCCTTGTGGCCTCCCATTCTGGTAAAGTTACCATCATACAATCCAAAATTTGATGGGAAACAGGGTGAAGTTCCGTGGAACCATGTCATGACTTTTCATTTGTGGTGTTCCTCGAACTCCCTCATGGATGATTCTGTCCACTTACGACTCTTTCAGTGAAATTTGACGGCTACGGCCGCGAAGTGGTATATTGAATTCCCACAACATTCGTTTGTGGATTTTGGCTCATTGGCAACCGTATTTCTTATGCACTTTCAGCTCCCTATTCATTATGAAAGGGGCACTGATCTTTTAACTTCTATGCAAAAAAACACCTCCACGCACTTTTCTGATCATATTCATGAGTAGAGAAGGTGGAGAAGGCTTATTAAAGCCCCTATTCCAGAGCACTTGTGTCACGTCCCCGTCCCTCACCCGACGAAGAGGACGCGATGAGCACATCAAACACAACCGGGCAGAATGCCCCATGAACATAAACAGAATTCAAATGTTGAAATTAAAAGCCTACAGAATGCATATTAAGATGCCTAAGCATACACAAATGCTTGAATCCTTCAATTACACAGCGGAAGCAACACCAATACATTCCAGCATTTAACATCAATATGAATTACAGAGATGAAGTAACAATAACACTTATCTTTTGAAGGAGAATTCACCCGCAACCAGCTACGTCGCTGCAACGTTCCACCCAACCATAGGCCAGCTTGCTCATCAATCTCTCAGCAACGCTGCCACCCCCGAGCTGGGCATGATTCCTCCGGAATAAGGGTCAATTGCAGGCTTATACATAGCCAAGGGGACATAAACAACAAACCAATCACGGCTGGGTTTCACAGGCTGTCAACAAACAAGCCAAGCCAGCACAGTCCAAGGCTCAACCACTGCATACCAGCAGCAAAACAACTTCATTCACTGCTCTGTGATGAAGGCATAAACAACAGGGTGGCAACCCCAAACCAAAAAGAGGGACAGATCAGCCCGCTAAGCAACTCAGAGCTGGTTTTGGCCCTAACGTGGCCAAAATAACTCAGCTGCAACCCAAATAGGGTACTTCAGCAGCCACAACACACCATGAAGGATAACAACAGTCCATAGTCCCAAAATAGGGAAATTCAACCAACAGCACACACAATTACTCAATAGAATGGTTGGGAAACATCACACAGTCCCAACAAAGGAGAAGAACAACTCCCAGCGTGGACAGACAAGGGAAATTTAACCCATGAATTTAGCAATCCACAGTGGTCCAAAACGAAATTGGAACCCACAACCGACAAAACTCATGGGGAAGTCAATAGCCCCAACACAAACAGTAAGCATGGCTCTCTATATGGGAAAAACGACCCAAACATCTTGTGCGTGAGGAAAAACTCGCACCCAACAGAAAAATGCACGGGAAAGACATACCCAATTTTCTGCGTGAGGATTCCAGCAGTAGAGGCCCTGCGTGAGGAGAAAACAACTCCGATTTTTCCCGTGGATGAACAAAACAACAGCAAGGACGTGAATTACAGTGCGTGGGTGCTTCAGCAGCTCGTGGAGCCCCAGAAAATGTCTGCGTGAGACTAAAATCGCCCAGAGCCTGTGCGTGAGAAGCCAACAGACCAAAATCATGGTGAGTGAGTAAAACTGACCAGGGTAGAGTGCGTGAGGGAGAAGAATGGGAAACGTGGATAGAGTGGGAAATTGGGTAAGGCTAACAGCTTGCCACAACCACCACCACTTCAGCAATAACTCCCCCAACCACCAGCTGAAGCATTAAAGAGGTTGAGAAGGTTGGGTGAGACAAAAAGGTGGCAAAACAACAAGGTGACAAAACATGGGTTTTTCCCATAACCAAGGTTTGACATCCCCCACCCCTTATCCTTTGGAACCATGCCCTTTTCATTCAACGTTGCACTGCCGTAGCTGGTTGTGGTTTATTTTAATTGATGTGCGGGTTTACATGATGCCAAATTAAAATGTGCCGGATAGCACAACATACCATCGGCAATTATCCCCATTGCCGAAACATACACAGCCAAATCGATGGTGGGGCTTTTGCCTTGAGCTCCTCACCACGATTAATTACAATATATACATCATGCAAACGGGGTCAAAACCGGGGATGTGACATTCCCCTCCCCCTTGGAATAACACCGTCCTCGGTGTTCCAATACATATATACAATACATGTACAATTGCACATCAAAATTTCAAAATTGCAGATCTATCCCACGTTCAGTCATCTACTTTGAACGTTCAAGACCAAGCCTTTCGGCTTCCATGGACTTTTCCTGCTGGTTCTCAGCTTCCAGCTGATCCCGAAGTCTAGGAACTTTGCGGCTATTGCCTTCATCCTGTTCCCTCATTGGGCAGTCCCGACGTAAATGATGTCCTCCGCATCTCCAGCATCTCACTT
>LPNX010892462.1:493266-520326 GCA_001517045.1 Pseudotsuga menziesii | reverse complement strand
TTCTGTCTTCCGCAGAATCGGCTTCCAGGAAACTCTCAGCCTTCCGCAACGGCGGCTCCCCGGAAGCTTCTACCTTCCGCAACGGCGGCTCCATGGAAGTTCCAATCCTTCCGACGTCCGCTCTTTCTTGGACGAACTCTCCAAATCGGGCGTCGGACCATTCTCTCTTCCGATCGTTCCGACACTTAGCCAAATTTTCGATCTCCCTTTGGCGTCGGCGATCGGACGACTCTTGGATCAGACGCGGGATTGCTCCGCCATCCGCAACGGCGGACGTTTTACTTTTCCAAGTCTTCCGCAACGGCGGACGTTTTACTTTTCCAAGTCTTCTGCAACGGCGGAAGTTCACTTCCTTCAACGGCCCGACCGTTCCATACTTAGCCAAAATTCCGAGCTTCTTTTCGTGCGTCGGCGATCGGATGGATCTTCAAAATCTCCGCGGCGTCGGCGATCGGACGGATCTCGAATCGGACGTGAGATCACTCCGCCACCCGCAACGGTCGGAGGGGAAGATCGTTGCTCCACCCGCAACGATGGAGGTTAACTCCATGAATCCTTCCGCAACGGTCGGATGGGAATCTTCAGCCATTCTTCCGCAACGTCGGACGTTAACTTCATCCCCTCTTCCGCAACGGTGGACAGGAGATCACTCCCACCTCCGATTTCCCAACTGTTCAAGCACTTGGGCGACTTTCTTGAAGTTCCCAGTCTGATTTCTGCTGGGCAAGAAGAAGTTCTGCATCTGTCCCTGCACTTTCATGGCCCATAGAGGCCCATTGTTGCAACCATGGTGCTCTGATACCATATTGTCACGTCCCCGTCCCTCACCCGACGAAGAGGAAGCGACGAGCACATCAAACACAACCGGGAAAAATGCCCCATGAACATAAACAGAATTCAAATGTTGAAATTAAAAGCCTACAAAATGCATATTAAGATGCCTAAGCATACACAAATGCTTGAATCCTTCAATTACACAGCGGAAGCAACACCAATACATTCCAGCATTTAACATCAATATGAATTACAGAGATGAAGTAACAACAACACTTATCTTTTGAAGGAGAATTCACCCGCAACAGCTACGTCGCTGCAACGTTCCACCCAACCATAGGCCAGCTTGCTCATCAATCTCTCAGCAACGCTCCCACCCCCGAGCTGGGCATGATTCGTCCGGAATAAGGGTCAATTGCAGGCTTATACATAGCCAAGGGGACATAAACAACAAACCAATCACGGCTGGGTTTCACAGGCTGTCAACAAACAAGCCAAGCCAGCACAGTCCAAGGCTCAACCACTGCATACCAGCAGCAAAACAACTTCATTCACTGCTCTGTGATGAAGGCATAAACAACAGGGTGGCAACCCCAAACCAAAAAGAGGGACAGATCAGCCCGCTAAGCAACTCAGAGCTGGTTTTGGCCCTAACGTGGCCAAAACAACTCAGCTGCAACCCAAATAGGGTACTTTAGCAGCCACAACACACCATGAAGGATAACAACAGTCCACAGTCCCAAAACAGGGAAATTCAACGAACAGCACACACAATTACTCAATAGAATGGTTGGGAAACATCACACAGTCCCAACAAAGGAGAAGAACAACTCCCAGCGTGGACAGACAAGGGAAATTTAACCCACGAATTTAGCAATCCACAGTGGTCCAAAACGAAATTGGAACCCACAGCCGACAAAACTCATGGGGAAGTCAACAGCCCCAACACAAACAGTAAGCATGGCTCTCTATATGGGAAAAACGACCCAAACATCTTGTGCGTGAGGAAAAACTCGCACCCAACAGAAAAATGCACGGGAAATACATACCCAATTTTCTGCGTGAGAATTCTAGCAGTAGAGGCCCTGCGTGAGGAGAAAACAACTCCGATTTTGCCCGTGGATGAACAAAAAAACAGCAAGGACGCGAATTACAGTGCGTGGGTGCTTCAGCAGCTCGTGGAGCCCCAGAAAATGTCTGCGTGAGACTAAAATCACCCAGAGCCTGTGCGTGAGAAGCCAACAGACCAAAATCGTGGTGAGTGAGTAAAACTGACCAGGGTAGAGTGCGTGAGGGAGAAGAATGGGCAACGTGGATGGAGTGGGCAATTGGGTAAGGCTGACAGCCTGCCACAACCACCACCACTTCAGCAATAACTCCCCCAACCACCAGCTGAAGCATTAAAGAGGTTGAGAAGGTTGGGTGAGACAAAAAGGTGGCAAAACAACAAGGTGACAAAACATGGGTTTTTCCCATAACCAAGGTTTGACATCCCCCACCCCTTATCCTTTGGAACCATTCCCTTTTCATTCAACGTTGCACTACCGTAGCTGGTTGTGGTTTATTTTAATTGATGTGCGGGTTTACATGATGCCAAATTAAAATGTGTCGGATAGCACAACATACCATCGGCAATTATCCCCATTGCCGAAACATACACAACCAAATTGATGGTGGGGCTTTTGCCTTGAGCTCCTCACCACGATTAATTACAATATATACATCATGCAAACGGGGTCAAAACCGGGGATGTGACAACTTGTTAGCTTATTGGTTCACTAAGTCCTTGTTGCCTCCTATTGCCCAAGATGTGGCCATATGTGGTGCCATTACCAAAGAGCAGGCTATTAGTCAGGCTTAGTACCTAGACTTGGTCTATTCCCATACCGGGACTCTTTATGACCCGATTCCTCAAGCTCCTCGCCCCAGCACTAACCCAGCCAAGCCATCAACAGAAGTACCTGTTGACGGGATTGTTGGTTCAATCCAGTCCCCATTCGCAGCCAAACCTGCCAAGCAAACCCAACCTGCTACTCCTTCAACTCCCAAGGTTTCTGCCGAGGTCAATTTTATTCAAAGTACTCAAACCTCGGGTAATAAAAAGAAAGGTAAAAATCGAAATAGAAAACCTAGAAACTAGTAGGAGGCCCCACAATCAACCCATAATGACAACAACACAGGGAAAAGGAAGGCTAAATACCCTTGTCTGTTATGTGGTGGTGACAAATTCTCTAAGGAGTGTCCCTGTCGGGATGAAATCTCCCAGTTTTTGAAGTCTAACCCCACACCTGCAGTCCTTATGGATCCTTTCCCCTCTCAACAATAGTTAGTAGACCACATGTCAAACCAGGGTAACTCTAGTTCACCAGAGGAAATTCGTATGATGTCCTTAGATACCATCCATCTGCAAAATCGAATCCAGAATTATGATAAACCCGCCGATAAGCAAGAATATCAATCTTCTTCAGGGAAATCTCCCTCCACTAGTTCTCCGGAATCCTTGTCTACTATTCCCTTGTCTATCTAGAAGCCTACTCTTGACATGATGTTGCACCCACCAAAGATTACTCTTTAGAAGGCTACCTTTAATCCCAATGCCCAAGCTGCTCAATTCTATAATGTGGTTGAAGATCTCGCTCAGGCACCTTGTGCGATGTCTACCCTAGAAGTACTCCAAAGCTGCCCCACACAGTGCAAGAACTTGTTGACTGCGTTAGGAGTTGTAGTCCCAGATAACACTAAATTGATTCACGAAAGTAGTGGGAAAGAAAGTATTTCGAACGGTACTAGATGAAGGAGCTTCAACCTTGGTGTTATCTCTGACTTGTTGGAAAGCTCTTGGCTCTCCCGAGCTTGTTACATCACCTATGACCCTTAAAGCCTTTGATGGATGAGGATTCCAACCCCATGGACTCATATCAGTTCTAGCGATCGAGCTGGGGGGAAAAACCGTTTCCATCCAAGTAGAAGTGGTAGATGCCCCTTTAGATTACAACCTCCTTTTAGGAAGGAATTGGTTCTATGCCATGAATGTCGTTGCTTCAATAGTATTTCGAATGGTCCAATTCCCGCATCTCAGGAGAATTGTTACTATTGACCAGCTTGATTTATGTACGCCGAATGTTACTACCTCCACGACTAATAACATCCCCATGTTAGGTCAGTCCCCTCCTCCTTACTAGTCGATTGGGGTAGGTATGCTGAAGGATTCATCCCTTATGGGGATTTTTCCCTCCACTCCTCCTAGCACGGATACCGCGACAGTACATATGATCGTTTCATTTGATATTGAGCCCCAGGGCACAAATGTTGTTGATTCCACCTTGTTGAGCCTGCATGAAACTATGTATGACACCATTCAAACTTGTTCTGATGATCACACTAATGACATTCATTCAGTGCCTTTGGATCCTTACCATTTACCGTACTGGTTAGCACCTTCTCTTCTGGTTCTAGACTATCTCTCCATGAATTTTCCTTCCAACGAGTCCATTATAGAGATCATGAACACGGGTGAGCCCATTTGGGAGGATCACCATCATAGATCCATGTTCCTCCCCAATACCAGTTCGGGCAGCTATGATTTTGCATCCTTGTTTCCTACTGATATTGTCAACGTTCCACAAAGTCCTATATTGTTGCAAGATACAGATTCTGAAGGAAACCTTTGCAACATTACTCAGATGAACCCAATTGACATATCAGCCAATCCTGATGTTATTGAGCATGTTCATGTTGGGCATAAATGCTCCACAGATGAATCTGAAGCATATAAGGCACTTTTTAAGGAGTTCCGTGATATTTTTTCCTGGTCCTATGAAGAGATGCCGGGGATTGAACCTTCCATTGTGGTCCATGAGATTAAAACTTATCCCACGGCTAAACCTGTTAGGTATAAACTTAGGTAATTCCATCCTAGGAAGGACGCATCTATTAAATTTGAGATTGAGAAACTTCTGAAAGCTGGTTTTATTTATCCTGTACCTTTGACAGAATGGGTATCGAACGTTGTCCTTGTCAATAAAAATTAGGGCACTATTAGAGTCTGTATTGACTTTAGGGATTTAAACAAAGCTTGTCCCAAAGAAAACTTTCCTACCCCGCACATCGATCAGATTATCGACAACTGTGCTGGAAGTGTCATCTTTTCATTCATGGATGGCTTCTCCTACTACAATTAGTTTGAGATATTTCCCATCGATTAGCATACGATGGCATTCATTTGCCCATGTCACATACCCCAATTTTGTAAAATAATGTTAATTGTTTTAATTTTATTTCCTAAGACATTAGGTTAAATTTAATGCTAAGTAGGAACTGATGACTCAGCAGAGTCAAAAGAAGTGGAATGTAATTCTGAATATTTTATTATTAATAAATAAAAAATGGAGACAATAGCTTGGGAGAGATGTTAATAAGAGTGCTACTGGTCAAACTGGTGGAAAGAACTAGGTGGAGAACAAAAGACAAGTGGCAGCATCCTCAAACACTTCCTATGTTGCAGGTGGCAACTTCCCTACATTTGGCGTCGTGATCCCCCAAGAAAGTGGGATCAGAGCAGGTGGCTCAATAAATGACAACTAACCCAAAAAGACCTAGGAAATCTTTTAAAAGTACCCAATGTAGAGAGCTGAGGCTGCTCAGATATTTTCTAGGAGAAGAATCATTCAGGAGGAATGCACTTCAAGGAATTCATTGGGAAAAAAGGGAAAATTGTAAGGAAGGTGTTTTGAGAGATAATTTGAAGTAACTTGGTCTGATACAGCTTGCTAGCTGAGATAATTTACTGATAAGTTCAGGATTAGTATTGAGTCTCAAGATTGGTACTTGATTATTGCTGGACCTAGTTCCAACCAGGGAGACTAGAGAAAGCTCGGGGGTCCTGAGGAGTCGCTGTTTGAGCGCTCTCCAGGAGTTGGTAGGGAGGAACGGCCTCCCATTGCTGTTGTCGTCCAAGCTCTAAGAACAGGTTCTGATTTTATTTAATTTCTGTGTTATTATCTGTGTATGATTGAATGATGCATTTGCATTTTATGTTGTAGAAACTTAGAGGATAGGATAACTTAGTTTGTTTAGTAATGAAATTATTCTTAATGAGAAACAAACCCTACCTGTGTTTTTGCTCATCTGGAGTGATCTAGATCGTACTTTAGCACAGGTGGTGAAATTATAGGAAGGGAGTATGATGCAATGTTAGTTTGAGTAAGAGAATGATTACTTATATTATGTTATCAGAAGAATTAACATTCTGTAAATGGAGTAAAGTTAGGGTTAAACTTAGACTGTGATTGTCAGATTTTAGTAAAGGAAAAATAAGCTATATCTTTTTACTAACAGAACTAGGTTCAGATGGATAAACAGATTTTCTGTACAACTTTTATTCTAGAAACTTTACTATATTACTTTGAAACTGAGGAAAGAATATAATCGCTAAAGTAAGTAGTGTTAGAATAAATATAAAATGCTTTTCTTTTCTATAGTTATTCTCTCCAGATTTTAATTACTGAATATACAACAACCAATCTGTGAATAAAAATAGCTAAACTATGATTTTATTCTACCGAGAAACTAGTTAGTTTCATAATTTACTTACGACTGTTAATATAACTAATTCATTTCATTTTTTTTTATCTATCTGAGCTCGAACAATATCTATAGCTATTAATCTATCTCTCATAAAGTTTAAACGAATGTTACATTATATTTACGAGATAGATCATAGATAGTTTATTAATTGTTTTATTTTATATATACTAATATCATAACATAATAAGATAAAATAAAATACTAAGAGAACTTTTATAAAGTATTTAGCATAGAAGGCATAAGAAA
Source organism: Pseudotsuga menziesii (assembly GCA_001517045.1). Taxonomy (NCBI): domain Eukaryota; kingdom Viridiplantae; phylum Streptophyta; class Pinopsida; order Pinales; family Pinaceae; genus Pseudotsuga; species Pseudotsuga menziesii. The sequence goes on along the minus strand of LPNX010892462.1, from coordinate 513,720 downwards.
TAAAGAACAAAATACTATCTCTCTATACACTTACAAAATAAACTAAGTATAAATAGCAATAGGAGCAATAGTATTTATAGGTAAGATAACATTCTTACAATATACTTTCTTATTATATACTTTATATGGACTAAGTATGCAGGTAATATATAAAATATAGGAACAATATTATTATGTAATTAAAGTAATGCTTTTATCTCATTATCGTAACATAAAATAAAATATAAATTATGTACTCAAAGAGGTAACCGACAGTTACTTGAGTACACCACAAGAAACATGAAATTCTTGTATTACGAAGGTTAAGAGTTATATAACAACATTTACAATTCTTTTATAATAAAGAAAACTAATATAAAAACCATGTACAGAAACCCTAGCATTTGAAAATTAAATAATATTACGGGGTAAAAATCTAGTGCATTAACACGCAGGAAAGTAAATCAATAGAGTAACAGTATGCTCGATTTACCGAGTTAACCAAACAAAATACAACATAAGTAATAACCCAATAATTTACAGAAGCACAATTATAAATAAAGATAATTTTTAAAGAAACTGTAAACACTTCTTATATGGCCGAGTTAGGGTAAAACCCTATGAATATCAAAATATACAACAGAGTTAATAAACGGAAAGTGTCTAACTCTTTATTGCATCTCGGCCTTAAAAAAAATCCATAGAGTGAGGCTTTTACAGCATTTCCATATTTTACATTTATATATACACAGTAATCAAACAAAACTAAATTTTACAGTCACGGTCTAAGCTGGAGACCCTGCATCAAGCAAGGGGTTTAATATCAACAATAAACAACGAACAGGTCAACCCAAATAAACCAAAACCATCAGGGTTTTGCAGGCCACGGCGGCCAACTGTTAAAGGAACCATAGGGGACCAAACAAGGAGGAAGTGCCATGGATAAACCAGGGCTTACCCATGAACCAACAAGCAGTTGCCACAGCTTCGTATCAACTGCACAGAGGGAGAAAGGCAAACACCTGTGAACACGAAGAATGAAAGTGTTAAAACTGGTATACAAATTAAATAACTATGTATAGTAAACGAAACTGCAGCAATAATGATTTTTGAAATAAAATTTCTTACCTAAAATTTTACTGAAGCGCGACCACCCACGAGCAGTAAAGAAACCACCAGCGCGAGGAGAAGGAAACCCTTCATTTGCTGCAAGAAGGAAGGAGGTAACCACATAGTAAACAACCAACCACTGCTGAGAAAAGGAGCCGCAAACACAACAAACAAATTACGCTTGGGTCTTCCCTAATTAACCAGCCAAGGAAACGATTCTATGGTGAAACCCTATGCCCCAGCCGCTATGATTTTCAAGACCACGACTCGCAGTGCCAGGCCAAGGATAAAGGAAAACTCTGAACAGTCGAAGGATTCAGAATGGAGCTAGCCACGATGGTAAAACCCTGGAGCAAGTATCACTAACCCTTACCCGAGCAACAAACAGTTTCATGATAGCATCTCTCTATTAAGCATTTGGGGCGAGCTTACCAGGGAAAAACAATAGACAGGAAGACTACCAACAGCAGGTGCAAGTGACAGTGTAGACGAGAACGCCGTAGCAAAGCGGCAGGAGGCCCGAAGGCAACGGAGCTAATGACAAATTAGGGTTTAGTGCAGTGCTTTTAACTGTGTAACACATGGCTAAGACGATGCCACGTTAGTCAAAAAATAATTTGCATGCTGTGGGTAAAAGTCTATAGTCCCAGCATACTTTCCATCGTGAGCATTTTTCCAATCATTTGGTAATCAAAGGATCAACTATAACCCATGTTCCAATGTTATCCTATTACCTACGCTGCATGGAAAAACATAAGATCATATTACTATAAACACTTTGCCATTGCAATCATCGAGGTCATGGGGGATCTTACGACCCTTGTATTTTATAAAGTATGGTGCTCTTAAAACATAAGTCGAGTTTAGCCTTATTTACATCATGGCATGGTCCTTTGTATAACCCTTTTCTCTATGCTATGCAAACATTCCTTCATCAAACAATTATAACCATGGTAGTAATAGAGTCTTATAAGTATGTTATAAAAAGAGATTAATAACGTTTATTTCTCTTGGTGAGGACTTTACTCACAAACAAGTATTCATTCAACTAAGTAATTGTAACTTAAGCAAAGGTAGAATCAATACTTAATCTAGTGTATTATGCATGTAAAAAATATAAAGGAGACATCATAGTAAAAGATTATAGAACTTAAATTCAAGGGTAAACCATAGACTCATTATGGGTGAGGTCTATCCTATGACCCCTTTGTTATATAAACATGGAATTTATTCACTAAACCAACTATTAATTTATTTAAAGTTAGGCTAATTGTTATTTTATAAACGAAATTTATGTAATCATTCTATGGTAAATATCTTTCTTCCTAGTGTTAGTCTCATTACCTTTGAATGATTTATTTTGAACTAGCAAGGTTTGCTTTTGAGCATGATAAGTCTTACAATGCTTAAGGGCTTAAACTTGAAATTTTAATGATATATGTTAACCATAACTGAATGTTACTTTCCAAATGATTATAGTACAAAAGAATTTAATTCTTCAACACTAGTAAAATTTAATTGAATATGGTATGCAATAAGGTTATAACCCCTTAAAACTTCAAAGGAATGGAAGTAGGATTTTGGTACATAAACTCATTATCAATATACACCACGTTCATATCAAGCAGTAACCAAATCAATCATGCCATAGTTAGAAATTACGCACATTTTAAATTAGACCATTGACTTAATAACTTTGCCATTCTTAATCTGCTTGCAAAGAAATATTTAAGACATTTTTACACTTGACGGATAGTGTAGACTTTGAAGGATTCAGTACGCTTTGAGAACTATAAATTCCATCTACTAGAAAGAAAGAAGCTGTCTCCATTACTAACAGAACTAAATCTCATTTCCATAACATCTTAAAAAGAAGAACAGTTTAATGATTTTACCTCGATAAGAAATGGAAATTGACTAGCATGTATATTCTTTTACTGAGTTTAATATTGTGCGATGAACTTATAATTGAATGCTTTAGAATTTTGACAAGCAGTACCCAAAATTATTACCTGTAAGTTTGTAAGAGTAGGAAAACTTTCCGCGTTAGCTCGAAAGCTAAGTAAACCCAGAAATTTTAATGACAGTTCCACCTTGTGGTCGCAAAGAAAAACAAGTCAGTAAACTGAAAAAGAAATTGTTCTATAAGATAAAAATAATCAAATAAATAAGTCAGATAATGAATTCATTAACATTTAACTAATTAAATAATTAGTTGACTGCATTTATGAAATTTATCTGTATTTTGAAAATTTTAATTTTTTCGGAAAATTTGGGGGTTTTGACATGTGGTATCAGAGCATAAGGTTCAAACACTAGGCCTTGATGCAGCCCAACTAGCTTTCATAGAACAGTAAATTAAAATAAGATGCTAACATATATTTTGTTTTATGTTAAGAACAGAAAATTTTCTTTTTTCTGAAGTTAATAGGTAGGTATGGAAAAACTAGGAGAGTATGCATAGGAGGAGTCTCCAGACACAGAAACAAGACAATTGCCCAGAGAACCTATGTTAGAAGAGGTGATTGCCAACTCTTCAGAGATGTTGCAGACTGTAAAAGATTTGAAGACTGAAATGGAATCAGTCAAGAGGGAGAATGAGAGGATTTTGAAGGCTCAGGAATAATTGAACCAAATTTTAATAGAAAAGTTCCAAACTGAAGGAAGGAGCAGAAGATCAGAATCTGAGGATGTTAGTAATCAAATAAGATCTAAAAAGATGAAGCTGGTGAAAACTGAAAGTAGTTCATCATCTGAAGGGTTCGGTGAACGACAAAGTTACCATACTACTAGTGACAGTAGTGAGGCTGATTTGTATGACAAAAAGAAGAAATACAGACCATATGAGGAAATTTCAGGGGAGTTTAAAAAGATAAAGCCCCCAACTTTTAATGGAGAGACCGAAAAAGGGGAGGAAGCAGAGTCCTGGTTGTCCGGGATGAGGAAATATTTTCATATATATAATTACTCTAATCAGCTAAAGGGAAGGATGGCAATATATAACCTCTCCGGAAAAGCTGATATATGGTGGAAAGATCTGAAGAGAGTCAAGGGTATTAGAGAAAAAGAAGTTAATTGGAGTACCTTTAAAAGGTATTTCAAGAAGAAATTTTTGTCCGAGAAATATTACGAAGAAAGAGCTAAGGAGTTTTATGAATTGAAGTTAGGTTCAATGACTATGAAGGATTTGAACAGTAAATTCTTAAGCTTGCTTAGGTATATACCTTACCTAGTAGACGAGAAACCTAAAGTGCAGCGATTTCTTAGCTATCTACCATATCATATTAAGGACAAAATTGAGTATGATAACCCGAAGACTCTGGAGGAAGCCATGAGGAAGGCTAATTTTTGTTTTGAGCAGAACCAGAAGAAAGAAGGCTTAGCCAACTGGAAGGCTAAGAAAAATAACAATCAGCCTGAGTTTAAGAAGAAATAATTTGTACCCCAGAGGAATTTCAAGAATAATAAGACTAAAAATTATTTTAACAATAAGAATTTCCAGGGAAACAGAAATGGTACTTCCAATAATTCGAATAATTTTAAGGGCAAGGAAGCTGCAAATAACCATGGAAATTTTACCAAGAGTTTTGAACGTAAGGAGCCTGTTAAGTGCTGGGAATGTAATGGCCCGCACTATGCCTCGGTCTGTCCAAACCAGAAAAAGTCAGTCAACAATATTCATACTGGGAAGGAGGAAATGACCGTTGGAGAACTAGCGAGGACTATGCCTAGAATTAATGCATCTTTTGAGAATTGCCAAGCTAACTATCATATTTCCATGGTGGAAGTAGAAGGTATGATTAATCAAACCCCTGTAACCATTTTAATTGATCCAGGAGCTAGTCTTAGTTACATTCCACCTCAGATAGTGGAGAAATGTAAGTTGTCTGTAGATAAGTTTGAGAATTCCTGGTTAGTTCAATTAGCCACTGGGGAAAAAAGAAAAGTAACCTGTTTTGTGAAAGAATGTGCTTTACTTATGGATGAATTTAAAACTACAGTTAAGTTTAATGTTTTTCCACTTGGCTCATATGATTTACTGATTGGAATGGATTGGTTAGAACAGCATAAGGTAGTTTTAAATTGTTACGATAAAACTTTCACGTGCTTAAATAGTGATGAACAACCAGTAAAGGTTAACAGTATTCCTAGAAAAACTATAATCAGACATATTTCTGCTTTACAACTTAAAAGCGCTGTTAGAAAAGGATGTAAAGCATATGCAGTAACTATTACAGATGAGGAAGTTAAAACTAAAACAGATAAGTTGAAAATAGAAGATATTCCTGTTTTAAAAGAGTATACTGATGTATTCCCAGAAGAAATTCCAGGATTACCTCCAAGGAGGGAATTGGATTTCACTATTGAGCTGGTACCGGGTGCGGTACCTAGCTCAAAAGATCCGTATCGAATGAACATTTTGGAACTTAATGAGTTAAAATCGCAATTAAAAGAGTTAATTGATAAAAAGTACATTCGACCTAGTGTGTCTCCTTGGGGAGCACTGGTCATCTTTGTTAAAAAGAAAGACAGAACTATGCGACTATGCATAGACTACCGTCAGCTAAACAAGATGACTATTAAAAACATATATCTGTTTCCCTGCATAGATGATCTGTTTGATCAACTATGTGGAGCCACGGTGTTCTCAAAGATAGACTTGAGGTCAGGATATCATCAAGTAAGAATTAAGGATGAAGATATCTTCAAGACAACCTTTAGAACAAGGTATGGACACTGCGAGTTTGTCGTAATGCCATTTGGGCTTACCAACGCCCCAGCTGTCTTTATGTGCTTAATGAATAATATAATGCATAAGTACTTAGATAAATTTGTGGTCGTGTTTATCGACGACATATTAATTTACTCTAAAACAAAAGAAGAACATAAAGAACAAAAACTCGTCACGAAGTTTAGCAAGTGTGACTTCTTTAAGGATGAAATTCAGTACTTAGGTCACGTAGTGAATAAGGAAGGAATTTCAGTCGATCCTGAAAAGATTCGGGCAATCGAAGATTGGCCGGTTCTTAAAGATGTAATGGAAGTGAGGTCATTCATGGGAATTACCAGTTATTACTGGAGATTCATTGAATTCTTTTCAAGAATAGCAAATCTGATCACTTCCTTGCAAAAGAAAGGCAAGAAATTTGATTGGAACTCAAAATGTGAAGAAAGTTTTAAGAAACTAAAAACCTTATTGACTAGTGCACCTATTCTAAGAATAGCAGATCCTAATAAGGACTTCATAGTATGCACTGATGCCTGTAATGATGGCTTAGGCGATGTTCCAACTCAAGATGGGCATTTCATTGCCTATGAGTCTAGGAAGTTAAAAATTCACGAGAAGAATTACGCAACTTATGATCTAGAACTTGCGGCTGTTATACACGCCTTAAAAATGTGGTGACATCATTTAATAGGCAGAAAATTTATTCTAATGACTGATAATAAAGGACTGAAATATCTTTTAGATCAGCCTAATTTAAACGCAATACAAGCAAGGTGGTTAGCATTTTTGAGTGAATATGATTTTGAAATCCAGCACATAAAGGGTAAGGAAAATAAGGTGGCTGATGCATTAAGCAGAAACACAAAGCTGAAATTTACAGCAGCAATCAAAACTTATGCTTCTGATTTAAATGAACAGCTTAAAGAAGGGGTAAAAAAAGATGAAAATTATCAGAAATTGCAATTTACAGCTAAGGAAGAACCTACAGAAAACTTAATAAAAGGTTATAGTTTGAATGAAAATGGATTTTTATTATTTAAAGATAAATTGTATGTGCCTAATGTGCCTAAGGTTAAGTTGTTAATTCTAGACGAAGTCCATAAAACACCATATTCAGGACACCCAGGTTATCAAAAGACTGTAAACATGCTAAGAAAAGAATATTTTTGGCCAAACATGAAATCTGAGGTAGTTAAATACATTGCTAGGTGTTTAGACTGTCAACAAGTGAAAACCGAACATCAACATCCAGTGGGTTTGCTACAACCTTTACCTATTCCTAACTAGAAATGGGAAGTGATTAGCTTAGATTTTATTACTGGACTGCCCAGAAATCAAAATCAAAATGACTCTATTATGGTGGTAGTTGACAAGTTGATCAAGGCAGCATATTTTATTCCTGTCAAAACTACTTACAAGGCTGCCAATATAGCTGATATCTTCTTAAAGCAGATTTTTCGGTTACATGGAGTACCGAAAGCTATAATTTCAGACAAGGATCCTAAATTCACTGGAAATTTTTGGAAGTCCTTGTTTAAGGGATTAAATACAACACTGAATTTCAGTACCTCCTTCCATCCTCAAACATATGGACAGACTGAAAGAGTGAATCAGGTGCTGGAGGATTTATTAAGGATGTATGTGAAGGATTAGCCAGGTAAGTGGGAAGACTACTTACATCTAGCAGAGTTTGCATATAATAATAACTATCAGTCATCAGCTAAATTTAGTCCATTTGAAGTTTTGTATGGATGTAAATGCAACACTCCTATCTCTTGGAATAATCCAGTAGATAGATTGGTGTTAGGACCAGAATTGTTAAAGGAAATGGAGGAAATTGTGAAACAAGTGCAGGAAAATTTGAAGGTGGCACAGGATCGGCAAAAGAGTCAAGCGGACTTGAAAAGAACTCCAAAGGAGTTCCAGGTAGGTGAACATGTGTTCATCAAGGTAAGGCCAAAGAAAATCTCTCTAAGACTGGGGAGTTGTGCAAAGTTAGCACCACGTTACTGTAGTCCATTCGAAATTCTGTCCAGGATTGGTCAAGTTGCATATCAGCTAGCATTACCACCTAACTTGAAAGTACACAATGTTTTTCATATTTCTATTTTGAAGAAGTATTTTCATGATGCTACTCATGTGGTTGATTGGAATGTTGTACAGGTGGAACCAGAAGGAGAAATTCTGGTGGAACCGGACTGTATCCTCGGGAGGAGGGAAATTACACTGCAGAACCACACCATTGGATAGGTGAAGGTGCAATGGAAGCACCTTAGTCTGGAAGAGGCCACCTGGAAACTGGAAAGTAAGATGCAGGAGGCATACCCGAATCTGTTCTAGGGGACTGTAGAGGATGAAGAATAAGTAACATCGATGACGATGTTACATTTTAAGGGGGTGTGTATGTCACATACCCCAATTTTGTAAAATAATGTTAATTGTTTTAATTTGATTTCCTAAGACATTAGGTTAAATTTAATGCTAAGTAGGAACTGATGACTCAGCAGAGTCAAAAGAAGTGGAATGTAATTCTGAATATTTTATTATTAATAAATAAAAAATGGAGACAACAGCTTGGGAGATCTGTTAATAAGAGTGTTACTGGTCAAACTGATGGAAGGAACTAGGTGGAGAGCAAAAGACAAGTAGCGGCATCCTCAAACACTTCCTATGTTGCAGGTGGCAACTTCCCTACATTTGGGGTCATGATCCCCCAAGAAAGTGGGATCAGAGCATGTGGCTTAATAAATGACAACTAACCCAAAAATACCTAGGCAATCTTTTAAAAGTACCCAATGTAGAGAGCTAAGGTTGCTCAGATATTTTCAAGGAGAAGAATCATTCAGGAGGAATACACTTCAAGGAATTCATTGGGAAAAAAGGGAAAATTGTAAGGAAGGTGTTTTGAGAGATAATCTGTAGTAACTTGGTCTGATACAGCTTGCTAGCTGAGATAATTTAGTGATAAGTTTAGGATTGGTATTGAGTCTCAAGACTGGTACTTGATTATTGCTGCACCTAGTTCTAGCCAGTGATCCGAAAACAAGATCTTTGATACTCTATGACATTAACATGAATTGCATAAAGAGCATGAATGAAGCTCACAAATCCATAATAAGAGAACCAAATAGCATAGACAATACGCACATAAAGAAAACAAGTTGATAACTAAGTTCATCCAGGATGGACTACGTCTCCGGGCCTGCTTCTCAATAGGAGGGTCGATCTATAATCTCAGCATAAGGCAAAATACATGGCAATGATACAATGATACCTTGGCAACAATGGTCAGGAAGAGAACCGCTGCCCAGAACACAACAAGACTGCTTCCAGCAACTCCGAAGCCTGAAGATGGTGTAAAACGAGTATAAACACTCGTACCTTCCTCCTGCAGAGCTACGCAATCTCCCTTCTCTCCTTTAGCTACAAAGTCTCCTCTCCAAAGCATGAGTGGGAAATGGAAAATGAATGGGTTTATATAGGTTGGATTTCCCTTCTTCACATGACTCTCATGGATTCCTTTGGTTGCAACTAATTTGCCTATCTTGGCCTTGGTTACAACTTCCCCAAGTTGGTTTTCATGTGCTGGGATTTTTGTTAAATAATAAACAAACCTATTTAAGAATACCCTTAAAATGGCATACCCTTTGTTGGCCTTTTATATGGTTAAAACAATTTTATAATAATAACATGCCAACCCACTTTTAAAACTTTACCAACTATGGCATATTATATTGTTATAACGTACCCATAATGGCAGCGCTCCAACCCATGTAATGTAATCCATTGAAAGTTGTTATAACACATGGTCTCCAACCCATATTAGGTGGCACGTGGTCTCCAACCCATGTTATAACCATACAACCCACTTTAAGCACCATAACCAAAGTTATTAAAGAGCACGTGCTCCATGTGACCCCCGCGCTGGCACCTTCCCTTCGAGCTCTCGGTCATGTGGCTGGGTGGTAGGACCAGGGGTCAAGGCTAGCCCCGGCCCCCTTTTTACACCCATACAACTTTAAATAATTTTTTTTTCGATAGCTTATACATGAACTCCTTGTGGCCCAACGGTAAGGCGGAGTGCTTATGTAGGAAAGGTCATAGGGTCGAACCCCATGGAGGACATAATTTTTGTATTAGACATATTGGCCAATCCCGTGCTGCCAATCCCGTGCTGCCATGTGGCGGCCTAGGATTGGTCCACCTCATGCCCAGTCGGCGTCGAGTCAACCGCCAAGTCACTTCCCATACTGCCATGTCACCATCTGTACGCTCAGTCAGTAGTATGCCAACTTGGATCTGTACTGCCATGTGTCACCTTGTGATTGGTTTGTACTTCCACGTGTCACCCTGTTAGTGGTGCCACGTGGCACCCCCAATTTACCAAATTTCTCTGTTTCATCAATACAACAGAACGCGATAACTTTCTCATACGGAGTCCGTTTGAGGTGAAACGAACGTCGTTGGAATCATCTTGACGAGCCCTTCGATCTGGTGCTAGTTTTGCTGAGAATGGAGGAATTCAAAATTTTTTCCTTCTTGGATCCTCCTGGATCATTCCTCCCCACTAAGAAGCTTTTGGCCTCCAAAAGCCTTTACTAGACAACAGATAGGTGAGGGAATTGCTCCCTCACTTTCTCCTTCTCGATCCACTTGGATTTTCTCAGATGAGCGCCTCTGATTCCCACTCGAAGATAATCAACATCACCTCTGCGAGAAGTCCTTGTCCTTCTGTCCAAGATGACATCTTCCTTTAGCTCATCCAGGTACTCAGGAGCAAATTCGTCAACTGATGGCAATGAGACATTCTCCCTTTCATCCATTATCATGGGAGGCTCATAGAGTTTCAAGTTCTCCACATTCACCACTGAGTAGATCTGGATGTATGGCGGTAGCTCTAAGCGAAAAGCATTCATCCCAATATTCTCCAAGATGGTGAAGGGACCATATCTAATAGGCTTGAGCTTCTTGCCTTCTCCTTTCATCCTCTCCTTGCTGATGTGAATCCACACTTGATCTCCCACCTGAAACTGATGATCAACTCTATGCTTGTCATGGCGAGCCTTGTACTGGGCTTGACTCTTCTCCAACTGCTCTTGCACTACTTATGTACCTGTTGAACTCTCTGAATGAACCTGCGGGCTTTGTCTTCATCCTTGGAATCACTTGAATCAACCTCTCTCCCATAAGTCAATTCCAATGGAGTCTTTCACAAGTATCCAAAGCATGTCTCAAATGGCAAGCTCTGAGTGGAAGAATGCATAGCCCTGTTGTAGGCATGCTGCACATACTGGATCTGCTCATCCCATAACTTAGGATGCTTTTTTCAATAACCTCGAAGCAAATGAACAAATGTCCTGTTGACTACCTCTGTCTGTCCGCCAGTCTGTGGATGGAAAGCGGTGCTCCTCTTCAGCTTGGTGTCCATCATACACCATAATTTTGTCCAAAACTCTCCAAGGAATCGGGAGTCCCGATCCAAGATAATGGATGTAGGGAGTCCAAAGTGAACCCATAGATGCTAAAAGAAGAGGGAAGCATCCTGCTCTGTAGTGACCTACGTTTTACATGGCATAAGAATACACATCTTACTAAACCTATCCACGACCACATACAGGTATTCATGACCCCTCCTAGACATAGGAAAACCCCCCACAAAATCCATGGAAATGCTTTCCCAAGGATGGGAAGGAATAGGAAGTGGTGAGTACATCCCCAATTTTCTATTAGTGGGCTTACAAGTAGAGCACATCACACACCCCTTTACATATTTTGTTACAATGTCTTTCATGCGAGGCCAATACACAAGTCTTTGCAAATGAGCCAAGGTCTTACCTACCCCAAAATGCCCTGATACAAGAGAAGTATGAGCTTCTTGTATTACATGGACTCTTTCACTGATAGGAACACATAGCTTGCCCAAATGATAGAGCAAATTTCCCTGCAAATAGTAGTCTTCCATCTGTGTGCCATTGGTTAGCTTCTCATAAATCTCCTTGAAATCATCATCAGTAGCATATTGCTCAATATAACTTTCATGGGAAAAAGAAGCATTTTTCAAAACAATAGATGCAATAATAGGAGGTCTAGAGAGCATATCTACCACTTTGTTACTAGTACCCTTCTTGTACTTGATCACTACATGGAATTGTTGAAGGAATCCCATCCACCTGAAATGATGAGCTTGCTGGAGCTTAGTCTGGGACTGGAGATACTGCAAGGGATGATGATCGGTATGGATGATCGTCTCCTTACCCATCAAGTAGTGTTTCCACTTCTTGACACTCTGAACCAAAGCATACAACTCCTTGTCATAGGTGGGGTAGTTGATCACTGCTTGAGTAAAAGTATCTGAATGGTAGCAAATAGGCTTACGGTGCTACATCAATATTGCCCCCATGGCATATCCACTGGCATCTATCTCTATCTCAAATGGCTACTGCAAATCGGGCAAGGCTAGGACTGGGGCGGTGCTGATCTTTCCCTTCAATGTGTCGAAGGATTTCTGCTGCTTACCTCCCCACTGGAAGGCTTTCTTCACACTTGTTAAGGCATGCAAAGGAGATGCTATGTATGAGAAGTTCTGAATGAACCTCCTCCAATATTGAACAGCTCCTAAAAAGCTTCTCACTTCAGTAGTGTTAGTAGGCTTAGGCCAATTGACAATTACATCAACTTTTGAAGGATCAATTTTTAAATTTCCACCTCCTACAATATGACCCAAGTAAACTAATGAAGTTTTGCCAACTTCACACTTTGACAATTTTACATACAATTTCTCCTTTTTCAAAGTATCTAATACTTGCTTTACATGCCCTACATGTGCTTCCCAAGTTTTACTAAAGACAAATATATCATCTAGATAAACAATGACAAAATCATCTAAGAATGGCCGAAAAACATCATTCATTACCCACATGAAGGTTGCAGGTGCATTGCAAAGCCCAAAGGGCATCACCAACCACTCAAATAGACCTTGCTTTGTCTTGAAGGCCATCTTCCACACATCACTTTCTGCAATTCTGATCTGGTGGTAGCCACTACGCAAATCCAACTTGGTAAAGAACACAACATCTTTCAATTGGTCGAGCAAGTCATCTATGCGAGGAAGCAGGTATCGATTCTTGATCGTGATCTTGTTGAGAGCCCGATAGTCAACGCACATCCTCCATGTGCCATCTTTCTTCATCACCAAAACAATCGGTGAACCACATGGAGAGGAGCTGGGTCTGATCGCTCCTTGGTCCAACAAGTCTTGAACCTTCTTCTTAATCTCCGCCATTTCAACTGCGGACAACCTGTACATGCCCACATTAGGAAGAGGGGCATCCTGCTGGAGATGGATTTCATGTTGAATCTCCCTTTTGGGAGGCAAACCTGTAGGTTCTTGAAATATTTCATCATAGTTATCCACAATATCAATCATAGCCTTTTTATGAGAAGGATCACAACCTTTGAAAGCATCAGATGCTTCAACATCTTTTGCTCTCACAACCATGAGCATGTATATCTTATTAGTGTTGATGAGTCTCTTCATCTGTCTTGCACTAACAAGAGTGGTGTTAGCCTTCATACTGTGAGCTCTCACAATGTACTCCACCCCATTTTTGGTGAGATGGTACTTCTCATGATGGAAGAATACTGCTTTTCGATCATACAAGTATGGGCTTCCTAATATGATACCGCAGATGTCAAGAGGAACAACATCTAAGTCCACCTCATCGATCAACTTTGAAGCAATAGAAAACCTTAACCTGCATTGCTTAGTCACCTGTAGCTTAGCATTATCACATACCCATCCAAGAGGATAAGGCTTGGGGTGAGGTTTAGTCTGTATGCCCAAATTCTTAACAACTGATTCTGAGATCAAATTTACTTGAGAACCCGGATCAAATAATGTTTCAATCTTTGTATGCTTAGACACAAATCTGATGTGAAACAACTCACTTCTTCTTTTATCATTTTATTTAGAAACATGAGTAGAACTTGAACCAGTATGAGGATTTTTGTTACCTTGCATTCCCACGACTGTAATCATGGTTTCGTCACCTGAGTCGAAACCCAAATCTCATTGCACTGTTGCAATAGTCTTTTTCTTCTTTTTGCTTCCATAATGCTTTCGCCTCTGTTCAGGATGAAACTTCCAAAAACTTTCTTCATCATCCCCATCAGTGTCACAATGTTTGCAATGGAGCTTTCCTCCTTCCTTATTGGCAGTAGCTGTCTTCTTGCTCTTGTCCTTCTTTTTGGACTTGTGGTTGTTGTTGGGCTTGAAAGGCTTCTTCAGATGGTCTTCTTGCAAATGCTTCCCCATACTCTCAAGATGAGTAGCTTGAACACTTTCTTCATCCACACTAGTAGGATTCAACAACAGCAAAGTATGGCGTAGATAATGATGAAGAGCACCAATGTACTTCAAAAGAGTGTCAGGAGAATCTAAAGAAATATTCAACTCTAGAGATTTCTTTCTAAATTCTTCAGTAAAATTCTGAACACTCTGACCCTTTCCTTGTCTAAAACTATGCCAATCCATCATAGCCTTTTGAACATAACCCAATGGATAAAATGGCTTACGTAAAGCAAAAATGAAAGCAGACCAGGATGAGAGAAGATTACCCATTTGTTTGCTACCTTGCTGAAGCTTGCTTTCCCACCATACAAGTGCGGTGCCTGTCAGCCAAAGTGAAGCTAACTGAATCTTCACATCTTCTTCTTTGATCTGCTAGAGTCGGCAATAGACCTCAATTTGCCTTATCCAATTGTTCAAATTCTCTGCATTTGCTTCCCCATTGAACATGGGTAAATCAAACTTCACATCGAGCTTCAATAAGGGCATCTTTTGAGGCTCTTTGTGAGGAACCTTGGAATGCTGAGAATGAGATGAGGAAGAAGCACTTGAACTTGTGCTTGAAGCTGAAGGTGAAGAGGGAGGCTCAGGAGGCTCTTCGCCACCTCCTCCGTGGTTAACTGAAGCGTTGCCTTTGTCCTTCACTTCTTTGTCTTCCTTATTTACTTCACTGCCTTTTCTTTCTTTTTCCATGCATGCTTCATAGTCTGCAAACAACTTGTCTACCTTGTCGGCCATCATGTAGAAGACCTTGTGAAAGTTTGCCTCCATCTCGGTGCGGGAATCATTAGCATCCATCTTCCTCCTTCGGTGTGCACGTCCGATATCGGAATTGTAAGGCTCTAATGTACCCTCACCAGCTTGCAGTTTAGCCCTCATGAGCATCCACACTCACAATCCAATGTCAAATAGTCCTGCTTTGATACCACATGATCCAAAAACAAGATCTTTGCTACTCTATGACGTTAACATGAATTGCATAAAGAGCATGAATGAAGCTCACAAATCCATAAGAAGAGAACCAAACAACATAGACAATACACACATAAATACAACAAGTTTATAACGGAGTTCGTCCAGGATGGACTACGTCTCTGGGCCTGCTTCTCAATAGGAGGGCCGATCTATAATCTCAGCATAAGGCAAAATACATGGCACTGATACAATGATACCTTGGCGACAATGGTTAGGAAGAGAACCACTGCCCAAAACACAACAAGACTGCTTCCAGCAACTCCGAAGCCTGAAGACGGTGTAAAATGAGTATAAACACTCATACCTTCCTCCTACAGAGCTACGCAATCTCCCTTCTCTCCTTTAGCTACAAAGTCTCCACTCCAAAGCATGAGTGGGAAATGGCAAATGAATGGGTTTATATAGGTTGGCTTGCCCTTCTTCACATGACTCTCATGGATTCCTTTGGTTGCAACTAATTTGCCTATCTTAGCCTTGGTTACAACTTCCCCAAGTTGGTTTTCATGTGGTTGGGATTTTTGTTAAATAATAAACAAACCTATTTAAGAATACCCTTAAAATGGCATACCCTTTGTTGGCCTTTTATATGGTTAAAACAATTTTATAATAATAACATGCCAACCCACTTTTAAAACTTTACCAACTATGGCATATTATATTGTTATAACGTACCCATAATGGCAGCACTCCAACCCATGTAATGTAATCCGTTGAAAGCTGTTATAACACATGGTGTCCAACCCATATTAGGTGGCACGTGGTCTCCAACCCATGTTATAACCATACAACCCACTTTAAGCGCCATAACCAAAGTTATTAAAGAGCACGTGCTCCACGTGACCCCTGCGATGGCACCTTCCCTTAGAGCTCCCGGTCATGTGGCTGGGTGGTAGGACCAGGGGTTGGGGCTAGCCCCGGCCCCCTTTTTGCGCCCATACAACTTTAAATAAATTTTTTTTCGATAGCTTATACATGAACTCCTTGTGTCCCAATGGTAAGGCAGAGTGCTTATGCAAGAGAGGTCACAGGGTCGAACCCCATGGAGGCCATAATTTTTGTATTAGACATATTGGCCAATCCCGTGCTGCCACGTGGCGGCCTGGGATTGGTCCACCTCATGCCCAGTCGGCGTCCAGTCAACCGCCAAGTCACTTCCCGTACTTCCACGTCACCATCTGTATGCCCAGTCAGCAGTATGCTAGCTCAGATCTGTACTGCAATGTGTCACCTTGTGATTGGTCCGTACTGACACGTGTCACCCTGTCAGTGGTGCCACGTGGCACCCCCATTTTGCCAAATTTCTATGTTTCATCAATACAACAGAATGCGATAACTTTCTCGTACGGAGTCCGTTTGAGGTGAAACGAACGTCGTTGAAATCGTCTCGAAGAGCCCTTCGATCTGGTGCTAGTTTTGCTGAGATTGGAGGACTTCAAAATTTTTGCCTTCTTGGATCCTCCTGGATCATCCAGGAAGACCAGAGCAAGCTTAGGGGTCCTGAGGAGTAGTTGTTTGATCGCTCTCCAGGAGTTGGTAGGGAGGAACGACCTCCCATTGCTGTTGTAGTCCAAGCTCTAAGAACAGGTTCTGATATTATTTAATTTCTTTGTTATTATCTGTTTATGATTGAATGATGCATTTGCAGTTTATATTGTAGAAACTTAGAGGATAGGATAACTCAGTTTGTTTAGTAATGAAATTATGCTTATTGAGAAAAAAATCCTACCTGTGTTTTTCCTCATCTGGAGTGATCCAGATCGTACTCTAGCACAGGTGGTGAAATTATAGGAAGGGAGTATGATGCAATGTTAGTTTGAGTAAGAGAATGATTACTTATATTCTGTTATCAGAAGATTTAGCATTCTGTAAATGGAGTAAAGTTAGGGTTAAACTTAGACTGTGATTGTCAGATTTTAGTAAAGGAAAAATAAGCTATATCTTTTTACTAACAGAACTAGGTTCAGATGGATAAACAGATTTTCTGTACAACTTTTATTCCAGAAACTTTACTGTATTACTTTGAAACCGAGGAAAGAATATAATAGGTAAAGTAAGTAGTGTTAGAATAAATATAAAATGCTTTTCTTTTCTATAGTTATTCTGTCCAGATTTTAATTACTGAATGTACAACAACCAATCTGTGAATAAAAATAGCTAAACTATGATTTTATTCTACCGAGAAACTAGTTAGTTTCATAATTTACTTACAGCTGTTAATATAACTAATTCATTTCATTTTTTTTATCTAGCTGAGATCGAACAATATCTATAGCTATTAATCTATCTCTCATAAAGTTTAAACAAATGTTACATTATATTTACGAGATAGATCATAGATATTTTATTAATTGTTTTATTTTATCTATACTAATATCATAACATAATAAGATAAAATAAAATACTAAGAGAACTTTTATAAAGTATTTAGCACAGAAGGAATAAGAAATAAAGAACAAAATACTATCTCTCTATACACTTACAAAATAAACTAAGTATAAATAGCAATAGGAGCAATAGTATTTACAGGTAAGATACCATTCTTACAATATACTTTCTTATTATATACTTTATATGGACTAAGTATGCAGGTAATATATAAAATATAGGAACAATATTATTATGTAATTAAAGTAATGCTTTTATGTCATTATAGTAACATGAAATAAAATATAAATTCTGTACTCAAAAGAGGTAACCGAGAGTTACTTGAGTACACCACAAGAAACATGAAATTGTTGTATTACGAAGGTTAAGAGTTATATAACAACATTTACAATTCTTTTATAATAAAGTAAACTAATATAAAAACCATGTACAAAAGCCCTAGCATTTGAAAATTAAATAATATTACGGGGTAAAAATCTAGTGCATTAACACGTAGGAAAGTAAATCAATAGAGTAACAGTATGCTCTATTTACCGAGTTAACCAAACAATATACAACATAAGTAATAACCCAATAATTTACAGAAGCACAATTATAAATAAAGATAATTTTTAAAGAAACTGTAAACACTTCTTACATGACCGAGTTAGGGTAAAACACTACGAATATCAAAATATACAACAGAGTTAATAAACGAAAAGACTCTAACTCTTTATTGCCTCTCGGCCTTAAACAAAATCCACAGAGTGAGGATTTTACAACCTTTCCATCTTTTACATAGTGATCAAACAAAACTAAATTTTACAGTCACGGCCTAAGCCGGAGACCTTGCAGCAAGCAAGGGGTTTAATATCAACAATAAACAATGAACAGGTCAACCCAAATAAACCAAAACCATCAGGGTTTTGCAGGCCACGGAGGCCAACTGTTAAAGGAACCATAAGGGAAAAAACTAGGAGGAAGTGCCATGGATAACCCAGGGCTTACCCGTGAACCAACAAGCAGTTGCCATAGCTTTGTATCAACTGCACAGAGGGAGAGAGGCCAACACCTGTGAACACGAAGAATGAAAGTGTTAAAACTGGTATACAAATTAAATAACTGTGTATAGTAAACGAAACTGCAGCAATAACAATTTTTGAAATAAAATTTCTTACCTAAAATTTTACCGAAGTGCGACCACCCACGAGCAGCAAGGAAGGAGGTTACCACATAGTAAACAACCAACCATGGCTGAGAATAGGAGCCGCAAGCACAGCAAAAAAATTACGCTTGGGTCTTCACTAATTAACCAGACAAGGAAACGATTCTACGTTGAAACCCTATGCCCCAACCACTATGATTTTCAAGACCACTACTCGCAGTTCCAGGCCAAGGATAAAAAAAAAATTTGAACAGTAGAAGGATTCGGAATGGATCTAGCCACGAAGGTAAAACCCCGAAACAAGTATCACTAACCCTTACCCAAGCAACAAATAGTTTCATGATAGCATCTCTCTATTAAGCATTCAGGGCGAGCTTACCAGGGAAAAACAATAGACAGGAAGACTACCAACAGCAGGTGCAAGTGACAGTGCAGACAAGAACGCCGTAGCAGAGCGGTAGGAGGCCCGAAGGCGACGGAGCTAATGAAAAATTAGGGTTCAGTGCAGTGCTTTTAACTATGTAACACATGGTCAAGACGATGCCATGTTAGTCAACAAATAATTTGCATGCTGTGGGTAAAAGTCTATAGTCCCAGCGTACTTTCCATCGCAAGCATTTTTCCAATCATTTGGTAATCGAAGGATCAACTATAACCCATGTTACAATGTCAGCTTATTAACTATGCTGCATGGAAAAACATAAGATCGTATTACTATAAACACTTTTCCATTGCAATCATCGAGGTCGTGGGGGATCTTACGACCCTTGTATTTTATAAAGTATGGTGCTCTTAAAACGTAAGTCGAGTTTAGCCTTATTTACATCATGGCATGGTCCTTTGTATAACCCTTTTCTCTATTCTATGCAAACATTCCTTCATCAAACAATTATAACCATGGTAGTAATAGAGTCTTATAAGTATGTTATAAAAAGAGATTAATAACGTTTATTTCTCTTGGTGAGGACTTTACTCACAAACAAGTACTCATTCAACTAAGTAATTGTAACTTAAGCAAAGGTAGAATCAATACTTAATCTAGTATATTATGCATGTAAAGGAGATAAAGGAGACATCATAGTAAAATATTATAGAACTTAAATTCAAGGGTAAACCGTAGACTCATTATGGGTGAGGTCTATCCTCTGACCCCTTTGTTATATAAACATGGCATTTATTCACTAAACCAACTTTAACTTTATTTAAAGTTAGGCTAATTGTTATGTTATAAAAGAAATTTATGTAATCATTCTATGGTAAATATCTTTCTTGCTAGTGTTAGTCTCATTACCTTTGAATGATTTATTTTGAACTAGCCAGGTTTGCTTTTGAGCATGATAAGTCTCACAATGCTTAAGGGATTAACCTTGAAATTTTAATGATATATGTTAACCATAACTGAATGTTACTTTCCAAGCGATTATAGTACAGAAGAATTTAATTCTCCAACACTAGTAAAATTTAATTGAATATGGTATGTAATAAGGTTATAACCCCTTAAATCTTCATTGGCATGGAAGTAGGATTTTGGTACATAAACTATTTATCAATATACACTACATTCATATCAAGCAGTAACCAAATCAATCATGCCGTAATTAGAAATTACGCACATTTTAAATTAGACCATTGACTTAATAACTTTGCCATTCTTAATCTGCTTGCAAAGAAATATTTAAGACATTTTTACACTTGACGGATAGTGTAGACTTCGAAGGATTCAGTACGCTTTGAGAACTATAAATTCCATCTACTAGAAAGAAAGCAGCTGTCGTCATTACTAAC
>LPNX010892462.1:462837-492529 GCA_001517045.1 Pseudotsuga menziesii | reverse complement strand
TTTCTATTTTGAAATAATTCATATTTACAAGTTCATTTATGATCATTTCATTAAAAGTGTGTTGTTTGCACTATGCATATATATGCAAAAGAAGAAAAACTAGTGATACAAATTATTAACCCTCGACCGAGGTATTTATTAACCCTCGGTCGAGGTTTTAATACCTCGACCGAGGGTTAAGAAATACCTCGGTCGAGGGCTGAACAAAACCTCGGTCGAGGGCTTGATAAAACCTCGGTTGAGATATTAAGACCTCGGTCGAGGGTTTAACAAGCCGTCGACCGAGGTGCGTTTTTCTATTTTTGCCGAAATGCGCTTGCCAAAAAGTGTTACCCAGGTCCACGGATTCACCCAGAACTAAATCTCATTTCCATAACATCTTAAAAAGAAGAACAGTTTAATGATTTTACCTCGATAAGAAATGGAAATTGACTAGCATGTATATTCTTTTATTGAGTTTAATATTGTGTGACGAACTTATAGTTGAATGCTTTAGAATTTTGACAAGTAGCACCTGAACTTCTTACCTGTAAGTCTGTAAGAGCAGGAAAACTTTCTGCGTTAGCTCGAAAGCTAAGTAAACCCAGAAATTTTCATGACAGTTCCACCTTGTGGTCGCAAAGAAAAACAAGTCAATAAACTGAAAAAATAAATTGTTCTATAAGATAAACATAATCAAATATATAAGTCAGATAATGAATTCATTGACATTTAACTAATTAAATAATTAGTTGACTGCATTTATGAAATTTATCTGTATTTTGAAAATTTTATTTTTTTCGGAAAATTTGGGGGTTTTGACAGCCCATGGGGAACCTTTGCGTATAAGAAGTTACCTTTCGGCTTGAAAAACACTGGCACCACGTTTCAGCATGCGATGTCCTATGTATTTCATGACATTAAACATATTTTTGGACCGTACCTTGACGACCTCCCTGCTCATTCACAACGATGGGAGGACCACCTTGGTCATCTTTGAGACATATTCCTGAGATGTCGTCATTATAATATACGGCTCAATCCGCATAAATGTGTTTTTTGCATTGAGACGGGACGTCTGCTTGGCGTTTTGGTATCCAAAGATGGCATCCAGATCGATCCTTTGAAGATTTCCGCCATCATTAATCTACCAGCCCAAACCACCATCCCTGAACTCCAAAGTTTGCAAGGGAAGGAAAAATTTCTCCTCCGTTTTGTGTGCAATTTCACTGAGAAAACGCATGGTTATATGCATCTCCTCAAGAATAAAACTCCATTCTTTTGGGATGACCAGGCCCAATGTGCCTTTGATAGTCTTAAACATGCTCTGACTCATTCACCCATGATACACCCCCCAGACTATTCAAAATATTTTCTCTTGTATATTGCTGCCTCTGCTACTACCATCACCATGGTTTTAGTGCAGGACAATCTCCACGGTCAAGAGCATGTGATTTATTATTCCAGTAATAATCTTATTGATTTTGAAACCCGTTATTCACATGTGGAGAAGCTAGCTTTGGCCATGGTAATTTTTGTGCAAAAATTTTGTCACTACATTCTGCTTCGCACTACGACCGTATTGGCAGAATAGAACCCGATGTACTACATTTTGACTCATCAGGTACTCGGGGGAAAGTACTCCCATTGGATCATCATCCTTCAGGAGTTTGATCTTGAGTTTTCCAAGGCTACATCAAAGAAATCCTTGGTTTTTGTCGAGCTTATATGTGACCTTCCCTGTGCTACCATGGAATCTGAGCCCAACGATTCATTTTCGGATGAATTCCTGTTCCTAATTAGCACTATTGATCCTTGGTATGGATATCTATTGATTTATCTCTAGAATCAACATTTTTAGCCGCATCTATCACGCGATGATCATCGCCGCATTCGTCACCACGTGAAATACTACCTCATCTTGCATGATACCTTGTATAGACATGGGATTGACTCCATTCTCCGGTGATGCCTCACTCATGAGGAGGTTGAACACGTGTTAAATGATTGCCACTCTAGAGCATATGGCGGTCATTTATCTGGGATGGCTACAGCCCAGAAAATCCTTCGCGCTAGATATTTTTGGCCTTCTGTCTTCAAATACTGTCATCAGGCTGTTCAAAAATGCCCACCATGCCAACATTTTTATCCCAAAAAGCGCACCCATCTTTCTCCGCTTCACGCCGTCATTTCCATTGGCCCTTTTTCCAAATGGGTGATTGACTTCATGCATTGTAAACCTACCTCAGCCGGGGGGCATGGTTACATCATCGTAGCCGTGGATTATTTTACAAAATGGGCTGAGGCCATGCCTACATATGCAGAAGATGGTAAGACTACCACTCTCTTCTTATTCAATCATATCATATCTAGATTTGGAGTTCTGCAGTCCATTGTCACTGATGACATATCCCATTTCCGTAATCAAATGATGGAAGAATTGAGTGCCAAGTCAGGTTTTCGCCATGAAAACTCTACGCTGTATTATCCGCAAGCTAATGGTCAGGTAGACGCCATTAACAAGGTTTTGAAAAATATGCTTCATTGGATGGTTGGAGATCATAAATCCAATTGGTATCTCATTCTTTTTTCCACTCTTTGGGCTTATCGGACTTCCGTGAAAATAGCTACTGGTTTCACGCCATTCCAGCTTGTCTATGGACTCGAAGCTGTCTTGCCTATCCAATGTCAGACTCCATCTTTACAACTCACCGTCGAACTTCTCCTAGACACTTCTGCAGAGGAAGTGATATTTTTGTACTTGAATAACCTTGATGAGACTTGTAGATATGCTTCCTTGGCTAATGAGGCACATAAGAAACGCGTCAAGGCGTAGTATGATAAATCAGTTTAGCCTCGTGTTTTCAACGAGGGTGACCTAGTTTTGACTTATGACCAGAGATATGCCAAGCTAGGAAAGGGTAAGTTCGAGTCTAAGTGGTATGGACCTTTCGTTATTTCCAAGGTGTTAGAGAAAGGAGCCTATGAGTTGGTAGACTATGATGGAATCCCTTTGGGGCAACCTCGCAATGGGTTGTACCTGAAAAGGTACTATGCCTAGGTCTTCTTAGATGGTATCTTGTATATATGTATATTTATTGACTTTCAGTGTGTTTTCAATATTTTCAAGATGGTTTTGAGTTTTGGTGTCCACATCTATTTATACCATGTTTTGGTCATGCAGATGCATTTCTATGGCTTTGCTGATGGTGCTTGCCACCACACCTTAAATCTAGCCTTTGCTGCTTGGGTTTTCTATTCCCCAGCTGAATATTTGGTCAGTTTAGGAGTGGTTTGCTTAGGTCCCGCTACTAATAACATCACCGAGTATGAAGCAGTCATTGGTCTTCTGACGAAAGCTGCCTCCCAGGATGTCCGTGATCTAGTAGTTTTGATGAACTCTCAGCTCATGGTTTGTCATTGAAACCATATCAACACCATTAGGAACTTGATGCTCCTTCACCTCTTCCAGAGGGTACGTTTGTTAGAAAGATCATTTGGAACCATTACATATAGGAATATCCCTAGGGAACATAATGTAGTTGCTGATTCATTGGCTAATTACATCCTAGATTGGCATATTTCCCATTCATGATGTTAATCAAACATGGTACATTGTAAATAAAAATTTAAAGACACGTAGAAATCATAGGAAATGCATTCATCCATTTGAAACGTATAAACATCATGTAAAAGTCTGTATATATATATACAAAAAAAGTTACAAAAAATAGGTCCCGAGACCTCTTCTAAAGCACATAGGCTTTCAGGAAAAATCATCATACAAAATACTGAAGCTGTTAGCTTTCAGTATACATGTCTTATCTACTACTGGTTCTCGTGATATCACATCACTGCTCGAGCCACCCTAAAAAGTAGCCTACTGAATCGACCTGGTACTCCCACCGTAGATCTATGATATCTAGTTGGGAGATCATCTATGTCAGCATGTGGGATGTCCAGAGTCAACCTCTCGAGTTTCTCCTCTAGCTTCCTGGTGATATCATCACCCTGTGGCATGAAGCAAGCTACGACTCGCCTATCTAATGGAGATGCTCCTCCAGGCCTCGCTGCTCCAACATCTGCATGAAGACAAATGGGTCTCGTCACTTATCATAAAAAAAATATAAAACATAAAAAAAATAAAAACATTTTTCATCTTTAGGGTTTCTTGTTTCTTACCAATGTCTCCCCACTACCCTCTAGGTGGGAGTGGTAGGTCAGGATCACCTGTAAAATCTGTGCCTGCATAGGCATAGTCCTCGACCATGATCATCTGATCCCATAGCCATCTGAAGAACATGTCACCGAACTTCACTCAGCCCCTACCCACTCTTGTGCAAGCCATGACCTGGACCCACCTCAGCATGCAAGGTTCCCGTTCTCTCAGACTCTGAAAAGTCACCAGGGGCCTCGGGGGACCCGCTCAAAGAAGAAACAAGCTAAGATGGAACCAAAGCCGAATTGCTTCAGCTCTCCCTGCCGACACTTAGTCAGCTGATCCTTGAATATTGGAAGCAATGCTTCCACCCAGTTGAACACCGTAGGTGCCATTACCTCTAGGGCATACATCATATGTGGCCTAGAAGCCTGATGTACACCTTGGCTCCCTGCCACCCTCTGCATGGTGAACCGAACGATCCGTAGAGCCTTGTCTATCATTGTCCTGATGGGTATTTTCTTCCCTGATGTACATGTACCTAGTGCACAGTGTCAATCTATGAGATATATGGTGGTAATGTCCCCTCCATGGGAACCATTCAGTGAGATAGGGGCACCCCATATTGATAGGCCAGTCAGGAAGTAGATGTCCTCTACCTCCACGGTAAGTATATGTGCCCCCACCTCGAAATATTGCTATTCTAGATTCCACATTCTCAGTATGTGTTCCAGTAGTCTCTCATGGGACACCATGCTTGGTGTCTAGAAGAACTTTAGAATTCCATAGTTCCAGAGTGTGGCAATACACACCGGATTCCTTTCAGCAACGAAATCCTCATCATCATGAGTTCTTTCCTTCCATATCACCATATTTTGGAAGCCTAGACTTGCCAAAACAACAATGGTATACATCAATACCGTCCTTAAATCATTATAAATCAAAAGAATGAGCTATTTTTTTATATATCACTGGTTAAATTTCTCCACAGTCGGCACCACCTGTTCAACTTGTCTTTGGCGTGGTTCTCGGGTGGTACTGCCTATCTTGCAATGGGTAGCCGCGGTGCCCGCAAATAGGATTTTTGGGCTTGCCAAATAGGCCTAAAACCCCATAAAATCCCAAAATGAAAGCTATGAAATGAAATAAGAAGGTCTTAGCTCTTACCCGCAACTGACGAGACTGGAAACGGATGGTGGAAACTCTCGGTATCAGCTGTGGAAGATCTAGATAAAAAATCCTCCAAGTGCTCTCTGCCAAGAGGTAAATAGTGAAATGTTTGGTTTTTTACTATTTAATTGCCTTATATTGACATTTTTTGGGTCTGACTTAGTATAGTTTTGATATTACATCATGTTCTGGTCAAAATCTATTTGTCGTAATCCTGTAATGTTGATTTTGGATGCATTTAACACTTGTTTATGAGTCGTCTACAGGTTGACTTTAGTAAAATCTTTGGAAAGTTTGTTTATGGATTTTTTGTACTTTCACAAAATGGAAAAGGCTGTTGAGCGTTTATTATGACACTTTTTCATGCTCGTTAAAATCTAGTATCAAAGTTTTGAGTCTAGTTCAAGTTTCTTTCCTGGCTCGTAAAATACAATATTGTGTAAAGAAACGTTATGGAGTCTTCTTTTCACATCTTCTTTCAGACTCCTTAAACATGAAAAGATAGTTGAGTCCATTTCCGAATCTTTCTAGGCTCGTAAAAAGTGACATTGTGTAAAGAAACTTCATGGAGTTCTCTTTAAAACCTTTTTAGACTCCCTAGATATGAAAATATCATCGAGCGATCTTGTCTTCTTCACGCTCGTTAAAGTATTTGAAGAGTCGTCTATCCGATGGTAGGTTATCTCTTTCTTAGTTCAGACAGTACTATTTACAATAAAGGAACGCTCCAGCCAATCATGACTGGAAGAGTTCTCTAAGGTATGATTTTACACTTTTTCGGGCCTTAGAGACTAAATCATATGAAAAAGGACCCCCATGGAGTCTTCTTCCATATTCGTTCAGACTCTCTAAACATGAACGATACCGAGTTTTCTTTCAGTGGACTTGTTAAATTAAACATTGAGAGACCCATTTTGGGAATGAACCCATCGTCTCTTAGGTTCATAAAACATATGAGATTGGACTTGTCTTCTGACAAGCTATATCGAGTGTTTGTTACCCTCTTTGAACTTGTAAAACCGAAAAGAGGCACTCATCGATCATGATGGGGGAAATGGGAAAGCGAATCATTTTGAAAATTATGGTAGTTGTTTGTCTTTACCTTTGAACATGGCACTTGTCTGCACAATCATGTCAGTCAATTGGGTATTCAACTGATCTCTGTGACGATCCACTTTCATGAGTCATGTCAATCCTTTGAGTCTTTCAAAAGAATGCATTGTCCACTGTTGCATTGTGTGTCGGTCCTGTCTAGTCATGCTGCCAAGTCATTTTGTCGTTTCGCCCGATGTTCAAAGGGGATCTAAAGAAGTCTTACCTCTATAGTATACACAGCCTTTGTGTCAGTATCTTTGAGTCAGTCATATGGTTAATATGTTCACATCATTCTAGAACTATGTTCCGAGTTTCGTATTGTCCATGTGGGACTCATCATGGACCTCCTTCGACGTCAGCTCATCATCTGAGAAATAGTATTAGAAACAATATTCAGTACCTTGAGATCTATATGCCTCAATGACAAGTTCTCTCGCTCTTGACATTGGTTCACATCATTGACCTTTGATCAATAGAATCGATTGGTTGTTTGACATCAGGACATATATTCGTACTCAGTAGATTGTACTAGGGTATCTTGGGAATCATTGACATTAATGGTGATATCCCTCGCACTTGTTAATGCTTCACATCATTGGCTGGTAATCAAATGGTTTCTACCATGTTCGACTTCAGATCATTGTAATCACATGGATAGAATCATACTTTGTGGAAGACGAGACAAAGGCCCTGGGTATCTGTTTAAAATTGCTCATTGCTTTGCCCTAGGTTGTGATGGATTTTTGTATATCTAGCATGGATCCACATTTGTATGGTTGTGGCTATGCTCAAATTTGTGTTTGTATGACATAGATCTACGTTGTATGTCTGGTAGCTATGTCCAAGTTTGATTCCTCTATCACATGGATGTACGATGTATTCTAGTAGCCATGCTTGTTTATTCCACTCATGGATCTACCTTGTATTGGTCTGCAGCCATGAGTTTGGTTACTTGTGTCTATGAGTCAACATACTGATGTACTCCAGATGCCTACTTGACTGCATGCTTCGATCGAGCCAACATTTTTCGTCTCCTGGAAACGACTTGTTCTCAAAGCTCTTGTTTATCGTATCACTCTAAGACTCATGCTTTGGGGGGCATCCTGTTATACCAAAATCCTATCATAATCATGTGATAAGACCTTTGAAATACCTACTTGCACTTAAATCCCATCTTCTGGAGTAAATACTAAATGGTTTCTCATCAGTCTATTATACAAATTCCCAGCACCTCTCTGTCATGGAAGGAGAAGAGCGGTACCCTGGGTAAAAGGGTAAAAAGAGAAGCTTCTCGAGGCTTCTAGATGATAATCCTTGAGATATCCCTTATCCCTACTTTTGTGGGTTGGTTGAGCTTGAGATCCCTCATCCTAGGATATTATAGGCCACCTCACCCACTAATTTCTCAACCATATCTATCCATTAAATCCCTATATATATGAGCTCATAGCCATGGTTGAGGGGAGAACATTGAAGGTATTGTTATGCTGTTGGATCGATTCTTGGCCCAAGATCATTTGGAGAGAGCATAGAGAGCTAGAATAAGAGCTTTTGGGGATGAAGAGCTAGTTTCATGGAGATGCATGTCAACACTAAGGCTTGGTTGTAAACTTCTTCATATTTCTAATGCAAGTCTNTGATTTCAGATATATATTGCTAGATTCCTTAGTCACTAGCATAGATTAGTAGATCATATTCTGGTTGCTTTGATCTGTTTCGTGTTGAACTCTTTTGTAGGTATAGAGGTGAACTATCAAGGCCTTGTATTCTAGATATCTACAGTGTCTAGGGGGAGTTATCAACCTCTGTGATCTATTTGTCCTAGATCTGAACCATTTAGACCAAGGGAACACCTTACTGTCCACAAGAGGTGAAATATTCCAATCAATAGGCCTCGAGCTCCAGGACAGGTATAAGGACCTGATGGTATGCTAGCATGGTGGTAGCTAGATTATACATGCAACATATTGTGTGCATGTGCAGATGTGGGATTGCACCCTCTAGTGGGCTACATGTGGCACAGGGGAAGGGATCATATCTACTTGTTCACATTAAAATGATGCAACAAAGTTCTACAATGGATTCACTGCGACTAGACGTGGAATGACTAATGGAGGGGGTCACTTACGTGTGGTAAAAATGATGCAAAACAAAAAAGAAAAAAATGTACCGCACATCGCTTAAAGAGGTGATGTTAAAAGAAAAGTGGTTTGGACTTTGAGAGGGTCAACTGTCATTCCTTTGTGAGACATGATGAACCCCAGGAGATGTTCTGTTGGGACGTAGAAAACAAACTTGAAAGGGTTCAAGAAATTTTTGTACTTGTGACATTGCGGAAAGGCTTGTCGCAAGTCATCTATGTGTTGTGCTTGCTTCTATGACTGGGAAATAAGGTTGTTCAGATGGGATGAATGGGAGTCAACATGACTTGGGGCATTGGGGGTTGAGTTGGTGGATTGAGGTACCACACAGGGATCCACAATGTAATATTAGTTAAGTTTAAGGTAGCCATTACTGGCTTGCTCAAAATTCCGGATGGGGGAAAAAGGAAGGGAATTGTATGGACTAGGAGGGAACCCAAATAATTCCTTGGTGACAGTGTTTGAAGTTGTGGCTATGGTTTTGGTTTGGGTGCACTGGTGCTGGATGAGAGAATGCACAAATACGTCATCTCGCTTGGTGCTGGTGGAGGTGGTACCAAGGGGAAGGTATTTGTCATCGAAGTGTCACCAAACAACCTGGGGCCTACTTCCAATAAAGATGGGGTGGCCGCACTATCAAAGGTGGTATCAACAGTAGGGATACTGTTGGTGGGTTCTATTGGCCCCTATGGATCATAGTAAGTCAGCTGGTCCACCATCATGATCTTCCCCTTGTGAGGGAACATCATAAGGCAGAACACGGTGGATGCCACGGCTCTCATGGTGTACATGTAGCTCCTTCTCAAGAGAAGGTTATAGTCCACCTGCGTGTTGACCACCTCTTTGTCAATCAACACTATTTTCCTGGATAATGATATGGCAATGTGTGGTAGGATGCCTTGATATTTTGTGGGGCGGCCATCATAACCATGCAGAGTGGTAGTGGATGGTTGTAGGAGAGGGGATCCAAGTTTCTGCCAGAACAATGTGGACATGATGTAAGTTGATTCCCCTTCATCTACAATGAAGAAATGCATTACCAAATTCCAAATGGATACCAGAATTTGGAAGGAAATGGTTGATGGCATTTTGGGCTCTCTGTTGTCCAAATCAAATGTCATCAATTTGGAGTCGGAGAGGTCTATGGAACCAATCGTGACCAGTGATGCTTTTCACTATGGTGGGCATGTTTATAGTACTTTGAGAGAGGACATGGTTGTAGGTGACTGGGCCAAGTCATCAACGATGCTATAGTTCACTGCAGCTCTAGCCGTGGCATTGTTGGCAACCCGCCACATGGGGGGGTGTGGGGGAAAAGGAGGTAAGTGAAGAGGTATGTTGGTTGTGTTGGACATGGATGCCACTGACGGGTTAGCGGGTTCAGTATTGGATCCATATTGATTTTTCCATGTCTACAAATTGACTTCTTCAGTTGTCATGGATAGTAGGTGGTGAACACTTGTCTCTGTTGGCGGAGGTGCGACAGGGGCTGTGTGAGTGGGTTGGGGAGCAGGTGTGGTTGCTACCGGTCCTTAAAGTGGTAATGGGTTTTGGAGCACCATGGGTGGAGGGCCTGGTGATGCTATATTAGGTTGGGCTTGAGTTGTCGTGTTGGTACCGTGCTGAGATTCATTCTTGAGAACGTGCTTGGCACAGGCCATGAGGGGGCATTCATGCATATAGTGACTGTAGACATCACATAGTTTGCGCGGATGATTCATTCGTAATGGGGTGTTTTGTCTAGATGGTTTGGGTTGTTAGGGATTTTTAGGTGACTGGTTTGTTTCGGTGTTGCTGGGAGGATTCAGCTATTGGCCACCTCCTTGCGGTTAGTTGTTGCCCTAGTTCCTAGCTTGGTTATTTCTGCCTTGCCCTTGTTGGTTGTTGGGGAAAGGTTGGTTGGGATGATTTTGTTTGGAAAAAACTTGTCCCAAGCGTGCTGGTAGTTCTGGGGCAGGGGCTGAAACAACTTGTGCAGGTGGCGCATAGTAGACTAGGAGGGCTGGGGGGGCTTCAAATTCGACCATTTTTCCTGAATATTGTTGTGCCAACCAAGTTGGAGTCTACGTGGGTTGTGCGTAGGAGATTGTGGCTCTGAAATGAGACATCGACCTTGAGTAGTTGGGAGGTTGGTTTGGGTGGACAACACTAGTGGTGTTACTTGGCTGCAGTGGCATCATAGGAGGTGCCGCATGGTACAGTGGGTGATGGGAAATCGAACCTATAATTCCATCCACAACATGGGATGCCCCCAGTGTGTCGCGGTGGTAGGTACTAGCATGGGGAGTGTCAAAAAGAATAGTGTAAAGGTATCCTGACTGAGCATAAATTAAATCAAATTGTTGTGCCTTTAGGATGGTCTCTTCCTCAGACTCGGGGAGCCTAGAGGCGATGTCCTTAGCTATGGGTGGTAGAAAGGTCTTTAAAAACCAATTGAGGAATATCCTATCTTCCAGCTAAATCTTGCACAAGATTTGACGTCGCCGCCATTCGTGGATGTGGTCGGTTATGTGAGTTGCCATATTTTGGTGGCAAGATAGGAGTATCTCCACACCCTCGTCATAGTGGATAGGGAGTTGGAAATACTGCAGGAACATGAAGGATAAAGAGTTGAAGCTTGGGTAGGAGGCTTGAAGAAACTCAATGTACCACTTAGTTGTGGCACCTATGAGGGTACCCTAGAACAACCTGTGTTTTATTGAGTCATCCATGATGCAGTTTGATGAGCACCATAGATGAAATGTCATGATATGGTTTTTGGGGCACTCCCCTGCCTTCCCTTCAAACTTTGGGATGTCTGATGGGAGCTTAGTTGGCATAGGAGGCTAGTGGGGTTGGTGGAAGATTGGGTCATTTGTTAATCTAGAAAAATCATACAAGTTGAGGCATGCCATGAATGGGATATTAGCCCCAAGACTAGTGTGCGAGGGGTCGGCAATGGCACTGGAGTTTGCAGGAACCTGGTGTCCTCGCATGACTAGGGGCATATGAAGTTGACTTCCCATGATAGGGATAGTCGGGATGGTATTGGGTGGGCCACTGTCCCCAGGTATGAGAGATGGTATTGTGGTACCAATTGGGCCATTTCCCCTAGGTGTGAATGGGGGCACCGTGGGAATGACAGGGCCACTGCCACTAGGTGTAAATGGCGTTACAACATTAAGGATGGGGGTTGGTATGGGTCCTATACTAATGTGAAGCTGACTTATGATGGTATACATCGTGGCCTTGGTACCACCAATAGGGATGTTGGTGATGAGGTGAGGCATGGACATGGGTCTGTTGTCGCTCACCCCTCCAGAGAAAGGATCAGGGTTTGCACCAGCCATGGAGCTAGACGATGCAGTATGCAAGTGTGGCTCAGATTGGTATGAATCTGAGTCAGAGTCAGAGGCTGTGTGGCATTTTGATGGTGAAGAGGTTTCTCGAGTATGGTCTCGACGATGCTGGTTTAAAGGTCCAAACTAAGGGGATCCCCCATCGAGACAAGAGGAGGAACGTGATGGATCAATGGTGTCTTTCTGGTAGTAGCTGGTAATGAATATTTGGACCCCAATTTGATGGATTCCTAGTGGCTTGTAGGTGGTCGCTCAACCACCAAGACTGCTAGAAGATAGTGCTTGGATTTTTTCTCACAGGTTATACTAGTCAATTGGAAGGAGTCGTTGGCCCGTTTCGCTTGGAAATTCCTCTCGTTGGACAACTACTTTGGGGTTCCCGTGGTACTCCTCACAATGAGTTTTAGGGCATAGCCCAAGTAGTTCCCATAGGTAAGGTAGTTAGGGACTTATGTAATCAAACTGTAATTTTTTTAATTTTATTTTGGAGTAAAGTGATTGTTTTGAGAGGTTCTCTCGGTGTCCTGAACCGATTTTGGTTGGATTAAGTGGTGTGGTTGTGTGCATTTTAAGTGTGAGTACTATTTTAAATTATTTTCTGCAATTTATATGGTTAGCAATTATCTCTGGTTTTCTATTTAGATTGGACAATGGGAAACTTGTAATGTTTAAAAACTGGTAAAGCTAAAACAAAACTGAACATGCAACTATTCAACTAAGCAAATTTTAAATTTGTACCATGTCTACCCTTCTCATGTATTCCTCTTTGACCAAGAAAGAGTGTTAGTCTCTCATCAAAGGTCACTCCTCAATCCCACCTGTAGATCCAAAGGTCACTCCTCAAGTGCAAGGTTTCTCAACAGGGAGGACGCGAACTCCATGAGACCCCCCATGGTCTCCACCCCCTCTAGCTTCCAAGTCACTTGTTTTTAATGGTTGGGAGCAATTCCAAGAATAGGTGCCTATTACTATGCTTGCTCAACCCTTCTTATTCTCTCAGAATACCCTGAAGGGTTATGAATGAGTAGAGGAGGAAGGGATGGGTAAGGAGGTTGATTCCCACTAACTTTTTAATATTTGAAATTAAAGAAATATGTAGAAATATAACCAAGCATTGGATAGATTTTTTACTTGCAAATAGATAAATTCATACTCAACTAAATATAAAAGAACTTACAGAAATTATAAATTGCTTCTGGCCACTAGACAGAGGTGACTGAACTGCACATAAAGTTCGAATAGAAGCAATAGGAAATTTGAAAGTCAGATCGCTCATTTCGGGGCAAATGTGGTAATCCCAAAAGTTTATAATGTTAAAGTTTAAAAACAGATCGTGCACCTGTAGAAGACATGTTTTTATAGGGAGTATTATGATCAAACGATGAAGAATCAGCTCAAACAGTTGAAAACACACTTCCAAAACATGTCCATTTACCCCTACGCACGAACATATTTGCGAATTGATCAATAATTTGGGAGAGAAACTTGACCGAACAGAGGTGATTTTTTCATAAATCCAATTCGGTCATTTTCCATAGTTGAATGATTTGCAAATATGGGGATTATCAAAGGACGGACGACAGTAACTGGTACTATGGCCAAATGAAAGAAAATAGAAAGAAATGACAGTAAAGAAAATGAAAGAAAACTATTGATCAACTATTTAAAATCTATAAAAACTACTAAACTTCAGGGATCTTGTGGGATCGACTCGACGGAGTACCAAACTGTAGTAGGGAAAAATCCATAGGTACCTACAGTTGCACCTACCTTCTGTCTATAGGACGGAAGGATAGAGTCAAGTGGATGAAAGAAAACCTGCAACAAGTTGTTAGAGAGAACCAATGGGGAACCTGCAACACATCTTTAGAAGTCACAGCATATGTATCAAAATAATCTATAAAACAAGAACTAACAATAGAATGAAAATCATATACATTCTATATTTGGTTTGAAATGGGGACACCATGCCCTGGCTTAGGAAGCCACCTCTCTACCAGGTTGGGTGGTGTGGAGAAATGCTCAACATAAATGAAGTTTGGCTAGTGGAGAAAATGGAGTGAGAGGGATGAATGGATTCAAAATGATGGTTTCTCAAGGCACTCATTTGGGTAGAGTAACAGTAGGAAGAGAATGAGTGTGTTGAGAGTGACCCCCACCCCTTTATTTATAGATTTTTTCTTTTCTTTAGGGTTTTTATCCCTTGGTTAGGGTTTTAAGCCCTTTTTAGGGTTTTAATCCCTTTTCGCCCCTTTTTTAGCTCTTTTGGGGTTTTTAGGCCCCTTTTAGATGTTTTATCCCCTTTTAGAAGGCTTTAGCCCCTCTATGAGCTATTTTGGCTCTTTTATGGGTTTAAGCCCTTTTTATGTTTTTTGAACCTTTGAGGGGAAAGCATAGTTTACATAAGGGCGTGGGGGTCAATAAGTGTTTTGAAATGGATGTATTCATGTGGTGTAGGCCATATGGAGCAAGTTGGGTGATTTTTTGGGTTAACACTCCAGTCCTCCTCTTCTACTTCAACACCCCCCAACTGTGCAGGTTCCCTGTCCTCCTCTATTTCAACACCACCCACTTGTGCAGTTTCCCAAATTATCCCAGGCTGAGCAAGAAACTATGCCTAGGATTGATTATGTTGTGCTAATTCCCTTAAGATGATTAGTTTAATTAGGCCATGGTTGGTAAGAGAAGCAACTGGGTGTTGGGCCATTCTCATAAACTCCTCCATGTAATGTAGGGTTTTCAACAAGTAAAATGGCATATTGAGGATATTATCGTGGTGTAAATGAGACAATAAGGGAAATTCATAGAAGTATATAGTTTGGTACCTACCTTCATAGGTGATATATTTCTTCAGAAAGACTGCCACTTCATTCCAAGGACGGGGTAATGATTCTAGTGCTCTCCCATGACCTCCTCAATGAACATGTTCACCGGATGCAAGAAAATTGTGCACTGTAGTCTCGTTGTGGGTTTTTCATCCAAACCAAATCCTTACTACTAGAGGAAAACCAGTAACCTCCACCATAATTGCTTCTATGACATCTATGCGCATACCCCTAACTTTCGAATGCATGTCTGTAAAATTAAGGGTGAACTGTAAAGTTGTTTCTGTGTGAAAACCATTTAGGCTTTGAAAATACTCATTACATCCAACCGCTTCAAAAATGGAAAAATCCTCCATGTTTCTACACAGAGCCCTTGTATTCACAGGTTCATGTCAGGCTGGTATACCCATATCACCTCTCCTTCTTAGTTCTAATATGGAATCGGGAAAATACAGATGCAGAAGTGGAAGTTGCAACACAAGAATGTTCAATGAACAACCATGGTCGAGATTGGGTTATTTTAGGAAAGTTAATACAGTTATGATAAGCGAATAATTGGCAAGATTTGGCACAAATTAGGAAAAAAGGTGATGGTCATGTAATAAGCCCAAGTACCAAATCGTACATATTGATTGATATTTAAATGGGTATGGGTTGCTGACAGGTACAAGAGACCAAGCATGATTAATTTTTCCATATCGAATTTATGCCTAATCATGAAAATGGTCAGAATGTGTACCTTCACGATATGAAATAAGTCTTAACTTTCCATAATGGTTCAGCATGTCATCGTGACCATCAATTGAAAACATAATTGCACATGTGCTATTATGATCTAACCCCCACCTCTTCAATCAGAAAGTACATCCATGTTGGCTGACATCCGTGGAAATTCAATAGTTGTCTTTTCATTCTTGGTGAAACTGTCATTGGAGTTGTCACTAACGACGAGATTTATGGACAAATCTGATGGAGTCGTAGCTATTTCATGGACAAATTTGGAGGATTCACAACTGTGAAAACAAGAAAAGTAGGAAAAATATAGCAGAATCGCAGCTGGTCTATGGATAAATCGGGAGGACTCGCAGTTGCAAATATAGGAAAAGTAGGAAAAATATAACGGAGTCACAACTAATCTATGATAAATTGGGAGGAGTTGCAGCTACAAAAATAGGAAAAGTAGGAAAAATATAGCAGAGTCATAACTGGCCTATGGATAAATAGAGAGGAGTTTAAACTGCAAAAATAGGAAAAGTAGGACAAATATAGCGGAGTTGCAGCTGGTCTATGGATAAATCAGGAGGAGTCATAGCTGCGAAAATAAGAAAAATAAGCAAAATTTGGTGAAATTGCAGTTGGAAAGTACGGAAAATATGGTGGAGTCAGAACTGCGAAAATAGAGAAATAGGCGGAGTCATAGCTGGAAAATAGGACAAATTTGGTGGAGTCACAGCTATGAAAATAGAGAAATAGGTGAATTTTGGTGGAGTCACGGCTGGAAAGTAGGGAAAACATGGCGGAGTCACAGCTGTGAAAAAATAGAGAAATAGGCAAAATTTAGTGGAGTCGCAGCTAGAAAATGGGGTAAATTTGATAGAGTCACAGCTGCAAAAAAAATGGACAAATAGGCAGATTTTCAGCTAATTAGTTGTTGCTGCTAAACTATTTATCTTCTTCAAGGAGTTATTCATAACATGAAAATAATATAAGGCATCCACAATTGTATGGCCCCGTCGTGACTGATGCTCCTCAAGTAAATTCCTGTACACATTCTTCAAAAAATATGATCAAGCGTAAAATAAAATAAAAATAAAACAAAAAATGATTTTATTTATGTACAGATTCCTGTGTGGAAATTGTAGTGTTCTTTAAGAATTCACAGGAGTAGAAAAAAATTCTTGCCCTTTCATTGACTGGTAATATGGATAAGCTGCAACATACAAAATGAATGTATCCTTTGAAATCAGCTTATGATACAATCACAGCATGTGACCATTAGCGAATAATGGCGTCTAATGTTCATCAATAGTAACCAGGCAGACTGTGCTATTATCAAACACTTTGTCTATTTGGTAGGGTCCCAACCATCTTGTACACAACTTACCTTTAAAGTACCTCTTGAGCCTTGAATCATACAATAAGGTCCAGTCTCCTTCAAAGAAGACTTTCTTCTTTATGAACCAATCATGCCACTTGGAACACTGTTGTTGAATTAACGTTGTTTGATGCACAATGGTTGTGCACTTCTCATCAAGTTCATTTAACTGATCCAATATGTTCCTTTGAGCTTCAATCAAGTCTAAGTTTGCTTCCCTGGCTATCTTTAAAGTTTTAATTTCAAATTCAATGGGAAAAACAACTTTCTTACAATACACAAATTTGTATGGGGAGAAGCCTGTAGTGTTGTGCCATGTGGTGCGATATTCCCATAATGCCTATGGAATTCTGTTAGCCCAATCTCTATGATGGATTCTATTTTTTTTGTGAGGATGGCCTTAATTATCTTATTGGTACTTTCCGCTCGGCCATTAGCCTGTGGATGATATGGTGACATTATCATGTGTTGGCTGTCATATTTATATAGCAGAGCTTCCAATTTGTGGCACACAAATGGTGGTCCTCCATCTGTAACTATCTCCTTGGGTACTCCAAAATGGGTGAAGATTTATCCATATAAGAAATCCATTACAACTTGGTCATTGGCCTTGACCAAAGCTAGAGCCTCCACTCATTTTGTCATATAATCGATGAAAACTAGGATATAAAATTTCTACTTTTAGGGAGGGTTGATAGGCCCTACAAAATACAGGGCCCATATCTCATAAGGTTCAACTACCATCTCTGGTTGAAGAGGCATCTCATCTAGTCTCTTTGGATGGTCCATTCTTTGGCAACTATCACAAGCCTAGACATTTTTCTTTGCATCCCTAAAAATTGTTTGCCAATAATATCCCATTCATAATACCTTATGACCCATTCTTTTGTCAACAAAATGTCCCCCATAGGGCTCATCATGACAAGCACTTAAGATACTGAAAATTTCATCCTCCCTTACACATCTTCCGATTTAAAGATTAGGACATGTGTAAAAAAAATGACCATCTATCCAGCAGTACTTGGAACTTTGTTGTATAATTTTTATTTTTTCTCTCTTTGACAAATGTGCTAGAATATTTCCTGTAGCAAAATAGTTAGTAACGTCTGCATACCAAGGGGAATGAGCCAAAAATGCAAACAAATGTTAATTAGGAAAGGAATCTTCGACTCATAAACTATCATCATTGTTAGTAAGTTGAGATAAAAATTTAGCAACAACATTTTCCTTCCCAGGTCTATCAACAATTGTAATGTCAAATTCCTGTAATAGTAACATCCATATAGTTACTCTAGCATTAGTGCATGTTTGTTCATTAAGTACTTAATGGATGAATGGTTAGTGTGCACAAAAGTGGGGTATCCAGTAATAAAGTGCTTGAATTTATTGATGGAATAAACAATGGCAAGGAATTCCTTTTTTGTAACAGTGTATTTGAGTTCAGTAGGGGCCAAGTTTTTACTGATATAGTAAATTGCATATGGGGCATGGCCTTCTTGCTATCCCAATACTGATCCAATGGTAGTATCAGAATCATCTAAGGAGATGTTGAAAGGAATCTCCCAATTGGGCCCTCATAAGATAGGGGTTGTAGAAAACCTTTTATTAAGTTCAGTGAATGCTGTTTGGAATGCATCATTCAAATCGGAATGATACATCCTTCATCAATAGAGTTAACAAAAGAGAGGTTAGTTTGGAAACCTTTTATGTAAATATTATGTAATAAGGAGCATTCCCTAAGAATCTACATACCTCTTTTTGTGTTCAAGGAGTGGGTATGTTTTCAATTACTCTAATTTTAGATGGATCTACCTGGATACCATCAACAGAGATGAAGTAACCTAGAACTAAACCCTTGCTCATCATCATATGGAACTTTTCAGTGCTTAAAGATAGCTGGATTTGTTAACGACACACTAAAAAATTTTCTAATTTTTTTAGTGCTTCCTAAAAGATACTACCATATGGGGTAAAGTCATCCATAAAAATTTCCATGCTATCTTTAACCATCTCAGAAAATATATTGATCACAACTCTCTTAACGATGGCAGGTGAATTACATAGACCGGACAGAAGTACCCTGTATCCAAAGGTACCCCAGGGATAAGTGAAAGTGGTCTTGTATTGGTCCTTGGGAGTGATTTGGATTTGATTGTAACCGCTAGATCCATCCAGAAAGGAAAACAAATTATTCCCAGATAAGGTATCAAGTACATGATCAATAAAAGGTAGGGGAATATGGTCTTTCTGCGTTTCTTTGTTCAACTCCCTATAGTCTACGCATACTCTCCATTTACCATTCTTTTTTGGTACTATCACGAGTGGAGAAACCCAATAGTTGTCTAATATAGGGTATATAAACCCTACTTCCAAGAGTTTTTGGATTTCTTCTTTCACTATATCCCTCAAGTTAGGGTTCATCCTTCATTGTGGTTGGCACACAGGTTAGGAGTCACATTTAATGTAAATGTGATGGGTGCATAGATTAGAAGGGATTCCCTTCAGATATATGTAATCCCAAGAAAAATCTCCCTTGTACTCTTTAAGCAGAGTGATCAGGCATTCCAGCTCATCAGGAGCAAGATTCATATTAATGTTCAATTTTTTCCTGGCTCTATTTCAATTGGAATTGTTTTCGAGTTTTTAAGAACTGGAATTATGTTGAAATCATTGACTATGGTCTCTTTTGTTAGTTTTTCTTATTCTTCTTCACCTAAAGTACTGTTCAAAATTTGATAAACACGTTTATTGATAGATGTTGGCTCACTGATGAAACTATTAATAGTTTCGTCCTCTATTTCATCTTTAAAGGTTATGGCTTTCCCTATTGTTAATAATGGTTGAACACCTTTTTGTTTCTCCAGGTCCATCCACAGTGGAGTTTCAGCTTCTAAGCTCGGTCGAGCTAGAGGGTATAAGGTAAGGATTTTTGTATCAGTCCCATCTAAAATAGTCATATACCCTTACCGATAGCTGATGCAAGCATCTTCTCTAGCTAACCAGGGTCTTCACAGGATCAGTGGATGCCCCCCTAGCTGTGACTTTGGTTGCAAAACCAAGAAGTTCGCAGGGTATTCCCACAAATCAACTAAGACGATGAGGTCATCCAGGATTCCCTCAGGTTTGATTATGGACCTGTCAGCAAGTTCTAGGATTGTAGGGGTTGGTCGAAGATTAATTAGCCCAAGTTTTTTCACAGTTTTTATGGTCATAACAATGATAGCTACGCCGAAATATACCATAACATTAGGTATCTAGGTGTTTCCAGGATCATCATACTTATCCAAGAGAGTTTTTCCCATTATTAATTCAAAGAGTTTCCCTATTACATGGACACTAGGAAGATCCCTAGGCTTTCTCCCTGGTTTTCTTACACATATATCTCTAACTATTTTGGCATAGATGGGAACATTATGAAGGCCCTGTAACAATGGAATTTGGACATATAAGTTCTTTAATTCCCCTAAGAGATTAAACTGAGGTCATTCTACTGTCTTTTGTAGGATCAATCATTCAATAAGTGTTTCAATAAGTATTTATTCTTGTGTTTCAATTGGTATTCCAATAGGAATATCAATATCCTCAATGATGGGGATTGTTGTATTATATGGATTTTGTTGATTCATTCTTGCTTCAGTCACAAAATATGGAACATATTCAATGACTAAGGGATCCAATACCCTCCCTGAACATAAGTGTATGTCATTGCATGGAAATGGGATAATGGAGTAAGAAGGAATGTTGGCAGTCTCAAATTGATGAAATGGTTTATTGTTATATTTTTAACATTTAAGCTATATGATCTTAGGATCTTATCTAAGAGAATAACAAGCACAACAATCAATCACAAGAGACAATGAACAAAAATATTTTCCTTGGGGAAACCATAAAGGAGAAAACCCCAGAACTTCCTCAGAGATAGAATCAACACCAAAAGTAAAACCCAAAGATAGTAAGATGATTTCCCAACAGTAGTAGTCTCTTTCTCTCTCTCTCTCTCTCTCTCTCTCTTGTCCCATCTTCTTCTCTTTCTCTCAATTATGCACTACAACTAAGTGCGAGTGAATGTGTGTTAAATAGAGAGGCTCCCTCTCTATTTATACTAATTCTTAACTTGACAATAAATCACTAGGGCTGACTTCTTTAGGAGATCCTAATAACCTTAGGGACCCACAACTACGGGGACTTTAACCCTTGATCAATAAGGAGGGTTATACTCTATGACATACATTACTTATTTACATTATTGAATCTCCCGATTATAACATTAGGGCATGACATGACTCAATTACATTATAGATACTTCGCAGAATAAACATCGAGGTACAATACATAAGATATACAAGTGAATACATTCTGAAGTTACAAATACATCAAAACTCCCTCTTAACTAGGAAGGTATTCTCTTAATGCAATTTATCATCACAAGTCTTCTTCTCTGTATCATCCGAATCATCATCAAGTCATCTTCATCTTCAATTCATCTTCATTGTTAAGTCATCTTCATCGTCATGTCATCTTCATCAAGTCTGGATCATCACTTGATATGAATTGTCACTGGATCATCATCAAGTCTAGATCATCACTGGATAATCATCAAGTTTGGATCATCACTTGATCTGGAGCATCACTTGATCTGGATCGTCACTAGATCATCATCAAGTCTGGATCATCACTTGATTTGGATCGTTATTGGTGTATCATCACTGGGTCATCATTACTGGTGCTACCTAAATTATACTCATCGTAGGAAGTTATACAGAGCCATCCCTTTTTCATGATGGTTGTAGGCCTAGACTTCATGTAGGTCTTCCTCATATTCAACACTTATATTTGACCATGGAATGAACCATCTCAGAAAGGCCTGCCCAACACTTACATCTAACCATGGGAGGAACACATCCAAGAACCATTTCAGAAAGGAACGCCAACACTCACATCTGACCATGGGAGGAACACATCCAAAACCCATGTCAGAAAGGCCCAACACTCACATCCGACCTCATCTTGTCAGAAAGGATTTGCACTTACATCCGACCTCATCATGTCAAAAAACATTTGACCTCATCATGTAAGAAAGGATCTGCACTTACATCTGACCTCATAATGTCAGAAAAGTGCTGCACTTACATCTAACCTCATCATGTCAGAAAGGCTCTGCACTTGCATCTGATCTCATCATTTCAGAAAGGTGCTGCACTTACATCCGACCTCATCATGTCAGAAAGGAGCTTCACTTACATCCGACCTCATCATGTCAGAAAGGCTCTGCAATTACATCTAACCTCATCATGTCAAAAAGGCATTGCACTTACATCTGACCTCATCATGTTAGAAAGGCTTTGCACTTACATCCGACCACATCATGTCGAAATGGCCCTGCAGTTATATCCTATCATGTGGGAACACATCCCTCGATCACATCAGAATGGATCTGCACTGATCATGTGAGAACACATCCCAGAATCACATTAGAATATCTCTGCACTGATCATGTGGTAACACAACCCACAATCACATCATAGCATCTCTGCACTTATATATGATCATGTGGGAATATATCCCTCAATCACATCAGAATGGCTCTGCAGTGATCATGTGGGAACACATCCCACAATCACATCAGAATATCTCTGCACTGATCATGTGGTAACACAACCCACAATCACATCAGAGCATCTTTGCACTTACATTTGACCATGTGAAGCTCAGCCTTCCACCATGTCAGAAAGGCCAAAGAACACATCAATTCCCTTTGGAGGGAACCTCGATCTAGAGAACACCAAGTTTCTCCCTGAAGTACTCAAAATTTACTCTGGATAATGGTTTGGTTAGTACATCAGCTATATTCTCATCCATCGCAACATACTGGTGCTTCACTGTTCCTCTCTGCACTATCCCTAATATAGTGATACTTTGACTTGTCATGGAACATTAGGTTCTTTGATAGCTTTACATAGCTTTGGTTGTCGCAATATATACAAGTAGCATCCATTTGGATATCAAATAAATTAGACAGTAGATTTCTTAGCTGCACTGCCTCACAACTAGCCGAACAAGCTGCAACATACTATTATACCAAAATCCTATCATCATCATGTGATAAAACCTTTGACATACTTATTTGCTGTTAATCCCAGCACTTGGAGTGGAAACCCAAGTTGATTGTCAATATTTCATAAAAAGATTCAGCACCGCACTTTCCCCTTTATCCAGGAGTGGTACCTTGAACAAACTTGATGAGACTCAAAGAGATGCTGCCTTGGCTAATGAGGCACATAAAAAACGCGTCAAGGCACAGTATGATAAATCCGTCCAACCTCATGTCTTTAATGAGGGTGACCTAGTCTTGACTTATGATCAGAGATATGAAAAACTAGGGAAGGGTAAGTTTGAGTCCATGTGGTACGGACGTTTCATCATTTCTAAGGTGTTAGAGAAAGGGGCCTACGAGCTCATAGATTATGATGGAATCCCTTTGGGACAACCTCGCAATGGGTTGTACCTGAAAAGGTGTTATGCCTAAGTTTTTCTTGGATAATATCTTATATATATGTATATTGCTTGGATTTCAGTGTGCTTTTAGTATTTTCAAGATGTTTTTGAGTTTAGTGTCCGCATCTGTTTCCACCATGTTTTGGTCATGCATATGGATTTATACGGCTTTGCTGATGGTGCTTACCGCCACACCTTGAATCTCGCCTCAGCTGCTTGGGTCCTCTATTCCCTGGCTAAATATTTGGTCAGTTTAGGTGCGGTTTGTATAGGTCCTGCTACTAATAACATCATTGAGTATAAAGCAGTCATCAGTCTCCTGACTGAAGCTACCTCCTAGGATGTTCGCAATATGGTAGTCTTGATGGACTCGTAGCTCATGGTTTTCCATTTAAACCATGTGCTTCTCCGCCTCTTCCAGAGAGTACGTTTGCTGGAAAGATCATTTGAAACCATCACTTATAGCCATATCCCTAGGGAACATAATGTAGTTGCTGATTCATTAGCTAATTACATCCTAGATTGGCATATTGCCAATTCATGATGTTGAAATCAAACATGGTCCATTGTAAACAAACATATAAAGACACATAAAACTCATACAAAATGCATTTACCATTTGAGACATATAAACACTTGGTAAAGTCTGTATATATATATATATACAAAAAAGTTTACAAAAAATAGGTCCCGAGACCTCATCTGAAGCACGTAGGATTTCAGGAAAAATCACTATACAAAATCCTGAAGCTGTCAGCTTTCAATATATATCTCATACACTAGTGATGCTCATGGTAGCACATCACTGCTCGAGCTAATCTACGCAGCAGCCTACTGAATCGACTCGGTACTCCCACTGTAGGTTTCTGATACATCATTGGGAGGTCATCAATGGAAGCATCTGGGATATCCAAGGTCAACCTATCCAGGTTTTCCTCTAACTCCCTGGTGATATCATCACCCTGTGGTACAAAGTGGGCTCCACCTCACCTATCCAGTGAAGAAGCTCCTCCTGGTCGCGCTGCTCCAACATCTGCATGAGAATATACAGGTCTTGTCACTTAACATTAAAAAATATAAAACATT
Organism: Pseudotsuga menziesii; assembly: GCA_001517045.1. Taxonomy (NCBI): domain Eukaryota; kingdom Viridiplantae; phylum Streptophyta; class Pinopsida; order Pinales; family Pinaceae; genus Pseudotsuga; species Pseudotsuga menziesii. The sequence goes on along the minus strand of LPNX010892462.1, from coordinate 468,146 downwards.
AAAAAACATAAAATCATTTCATCCATTTTAGGGTTTCTTTCTTCTTACCGATGTTGCCCCACTGTCCGCCAGGTGGGAGTGGTAGGGAAAGATCTCCGGTGAAGTCCGTACCTGTGTAAGCATAATCCTCAACCATGAGGATATGATCTCGGATCCATATGAAGAACGGGTCACCGAACTTCACCTTCCCTCTACCTACTCCTATACAATCCATGATCTGGACCCACCTCAGCATACGGGGGTCCTGTGCTCTCAGAATTCTGAATACCACCTGAGGTCTCATCTGCGGAACCTGCTCGAAGAAGAAGTAGGCTAAAATGGAACCAAATCCAAACTGATTTAGCGCTCCTTGCTGACACTTAGTTAGCTGATCTTTGAATATCAGAAGCATGGATTCTACCCAGTTGAATACCATGGGTGCCATGGCCCCTATGGAAGATAACATGTGTGCCCTAGAAGCCTGGTGCACACCCTGACTCTCGACCACCCTCTACATAGTAAACAAGACGGTCCGTAGGGGCCCATCCATCACTGCTCTGATGGGGATTTTCTTCCCTGATGTTCTCATCCTTGGAACATAGTGATGATCTATCAGCTCTTGAGTGGTAATATCCCCTCCATTTGAACCTGTTAGGAATATGGGGGCACCCCGCCTCGAGAGGCCAGTCAAGAAGTCGATATCCTCTACCTCCATTGTCAGAATATGGGCCCCAACCTCGAAGTACTGCTGGTCCGGATTCCACATCCATAATATGTGCTCTAATAACCACTCGTGTGACACCATGCTTGGGGTTCGGAAGAATTTCAGGAGCCCACAGTCCCATAATGTGACAATACAACCCGCATTCCTTTCAGTAAAAGCATCATCGATGCCATGTTTCCTTTATTTCCATATCACCATGTTTGAGCAACAAAAACCTGCCAAAAAAATCATATCACCCATTAGAATCATCTCTAATCATTTAAAATCAAGAGAATTACTTATTATTGCTTGTGCTATTAGTTTGAAATCTCCACAGCCGGCATCGCCTGTGTACTATTGGAGACAGGCGGTGGCACAGCCTATCATCTATGTTTTAGGCATGGTTTTCGAGAGGTACTGCATATCCTATAAGGGATATGTGCGGTGCCTGTTTTCAAGGTTTTAGGGATTTCCATACAAGCCCAAAACCCCATCAAAACTCAAAATAAATTCTATGAAAAGAAAGAGTAAAGTTTTAGCTATTACCTGCAACTGACAGTGCTCAAATATGACGATGGGAACTCCCGGTATCAACTACTGAAGATATGGCTAAGAAAGTGCTCCAAATGCTCTCCACTGTGAGTAAATAGTAAAATGATTTGATTTTTTACTATTACATGACTTATATAGGCATTTTTGGGTCTGGTATACTATAGTTTTGATGTAAAATTACTTTTTACTCTAAACTTATCAGTCATAATCCATTAATGCTAGTTATGGACACATTTAACACTTGTTTCTGAGTTGATTGCAGGATAAGATCACTATAGTAAGAAGCTTTGGGAGTTTGTTTATGACTTTTTCGCACTTCCATAAAACGAACAAGGTTGATGAGTGTTTGTTATGACACTTTGGTCATGCTCCTTAAACCTAGTATCAAAGGTCCAAGTCCATTTCCGATTCTTTATAGGATTGTAAAAAATTGACATTGTGTAAAGAAACATCATGGAGTCTTCTTTTCACCTCTTTTTCAGGCTCCTTAAATACAAAAAGATCGTCGAGTATGTTTCTAATTCTTTCCAGGCTCGTAAAAAGTGACATTGCATAAAGAAACCTCATGGAGTCAGCTTTAAACTCTTTTTAGGCTCCAGAAATATGAAAATATTGTCGAGCGATATTGTCTTCTTCACGCTCGTTAAAGTATTTGAAGAGTCATCCGTCTGACAGTAGGTTATCTCTTTTTTGGTTCGGATAGGACTATTTGCAAAAAAGGAACACTCCAGCCGATCATGACTAGAAGAGTTCTCTAAGGTATGATTTTACACTTTTTCTGGCCTTAGAGACTAAATCATACGAAAAAGAACCCCTTTGGAGTCTTCTTCCGCAATCGTTCAGACTCTCTAAACATGAACGATACCGATTTTTCTTTCATTGGACTCATTAAATCAAACATTGAGAGACCCATTTTGGGAATGAACCCCTCCTCTCTCAGGTTCGTAAAACATATGAGTATGGACTTGTCTTCCGACAAGCTATACCGAGTGTTTGTTACCCTCTTTGAAATCGTAAAACCGAAAAGAGGCACTCATCGATCATGATGGGGGAAATGGGAATGGAATCATTTTGCAAATAAATGGTAGTAGTTTGTCGTTACCTTTGAACATGGCACGTGTCTACACATCATGTCAGTCAATTGGGTATTCAGCTGATCTGTATGAGGATCCACTTTCATGAGTCATGCCACTCCTTTGAGTCTTTCAGAAGAATGCATTTTCCACTGTCACATTGTGTGTTTGTCCCATTTAGTCATGCTTCCAAGTATTTTGTCGTGCCGCCCAATGTTCAAAGGGGATTTAAAATTTTTTTACCTAAGCAGTCCACGCAATCTTTGTGTCAGTATTTTTGAGTCAGTCTTATGGTTACTACATTCACATCCTTCCAGAACTATGTTTCGAGTTTCGTGTCATCGATGTGGGATTCATCATGGCCCTCCTTCAACAAGACTATTCCCATCGACATCAGCTCATCATCCAGGAAATAGTATTAGAAACAAATACTTAGTACCTTGAGATATGTATGCCTTAATGATAGATTCTATCGCTCTCGACATAGGTTCACATCATTTACCTTTGATCGATAGAATCGATTGGGTGTTCAAGATCAGGACATCTATTCACACTCAGTAGATTGTACTAGGGTACCATGGAAATCATTAACATCAATGGTGATCTCCCTCGCACTTGTTAACAGTTCACATCATTGACCGGTAATCAAGGGGTTTCTACCATGTTCGACTTTAGATCATTGTAATCACATGGATGGAATCGTACTTTGTGGAAGACAAGATGAAGACCCTGGGTAGTTGGTTAAAGAATTCATTGCTTTTCCCCTAGGTTGTGATGGAGTTTTGTATATTTAGCATGGATCCACATTATTATTCTTGCACATTGATCTAGGAACAAATAATCAATCTCATCAAGAAATAATCAAGAAATAACTCATGAAATGGTGTTATTCGAAACTGGAATTGGTTTCCTCTCTGTATATTTAATAAAAAATGAATGGTTACAATACCAATGTCAAGCTGTTGATGTATATGTAACTTTGGAATTTATTCTTCTTATTGTGGATCTTCCTCCACATATTTTCAGCAAAAGTATGCTAAGATGACTCCCCATTGAAAGGTGCATCTTTCTGTCGATGTGGAATTCAATCTGAAGCATTTTCAGTTTCGATGTGGAAATTAGGGATTTCTACAGAAGAGGAATTTTTGAGTGAGAGAAACATATGGTTATTCTCCTCATCAAAACCTAAGTTTAGAGACCTGGATCAAGAAATTTGGTTGGGTGAAACTCCAGGAAAGTCAAACCCTAGTTTGACCCTGAGCTAGGAGAAACCCTAAATACTAAAACTGATAAGTTTTGGTACAATCCATATATTCCAATATTGGTGAAGTATCAGAAGCTGAAAATTTTAGGGGCCAAATATAAAATCCTGATGAATCCTGTGTCCAAAACGCAGACTCATATTCGCTGTACTCCAGGAGATATGATCTCTCCAAGTTAGGGTTCCAGCCTCTTCTAGAATTCATCCCTAAATAGGACATCTGGGTCAATCTGCAATATCTTGAGCTACAGAGGTCCAAATGGAATTCCTAAATATGTTCCAGGAAGGGCATGGACTTTAATTTTGGTGGTCCAAATATCAGACTCAGAAGATGAACCAGTGACATGTGGCATGCCGTACAACTTCCCTGTTCTTAACAGTCCTATAACATGTCACCTTGGGAAAAGGATCATAAATCCCAAATGGTGAAAAAAATTCTGATGAAACCTATGGTTTTGGATCAGGGATAGGTGAGGTTACCTCACTGAGAAATTTCATACACATAGGATCAGTAATTTCAGAGATATCACAGAAACAGTAACAGGCATTTCTGCAGAAGAAATCAGTAAATTAGGGCTTCCTGTTTCGGGAGCTTCCCTCCACTGTTTTTAGAAAAGGAGTACATTGGACAGCTCCATTTGAAGAGATATATTTGTTTATCCAATTAGATCTGAAATATTCCAAGTTTTGAAAATTAGGGTTTCTGTGACAAACCCTAGATCAACGAACTCCGGGACAAGGACGAACACCTCAAATCGGTAAGATCTAATCCTTTGCTATTTCCATTTGAGGTTCTCATTTCAATATGATATATCACATCAGCTTGGTGGAAAGCTTGGGGAAGTTGACAACTTCCAAGCCTAGAAGTATCTGATCTCTCTAAAGAAACTGGATTGGACACCTACCTGAGTATAGAGGTTCCAGTTTCAGAGGGAGACGAGGTTAGAAGCCTTTCACAAGAAGAACTTGGTCAAGGCCAAAGAAGACATCATGCTCATGCTGCAGAGGATGATGAACCATCCAGAAAGAGATCCAGATATGAAAGTGAAGATTCTTCAAGAAAGGATGAATATGTTCTGATATCAGCTCTCATAGGTAGCATTAATCATGGAAGTGATGATTGGCTTATAGATAGTGGGGCTTCCAAACATATGACGGGATTCAAGGAATCCTTTGTAAGACTGTCAGAACATGAATCACCTCACAAGGTGAAACTAGGAGATGACTACCAATATCCAATAACAGGTAGTGGTAAATCTTCATACAAGCTAGACTCTGGTAAGTCTCTAACAATGAAAGAAGTATTGTTTGTGCTAGGATTGAAGAAGAAACTTATCTCCATTTCAACATTGATGCAAAAGGAATGCGGGTTGGATTCATAGATGGCCAAGTCATCATATGGCCAAAAGGAAAGACTATCGATGATGTGGTAGTGATTGAAGAACAAGAAGGAGGCTTGTACAAATTGAAGGGGTATCCAGAAAAAGCCTTGATCCATGACACAGTAGAGCCAAATGAGCTTTGGCATTACAAAGCACTACCTTTTGCAAGCAAAGCTGTTGAAGGTCTTCCAGAATTTCAAGCTATTTGAAGGGAAGAACAAAATCAGAATATGACTTAAAGAAACCAGTTGAAGAATGTGAAGATCCAGAATGCAGAGACCATGCAGTCATAAGAGTCTCTCAAATCAAAGAACAACTTGGAGCGGAAAAGAAAAAGTGAAGAATGCAAAAGTGGTGAA
>LPNX010892462.1:400418-459731 GCA_001517045.1 Pseudotsuga menziesii | reverse complement strand
CTGTAGAACTTCCTATGACGAGAAGAATCATGAGATAGCACCAGTGTTGATCCAGATCGAGTGATGATACAGATCCAGTAATGATGATCCAGCAGTAATGATCCAGATTGAGTGATGATCCAGATCCAGTCCAGTGATGATGATCCAGATCCAGTCCAGTGATGATGATCCAGATCGAGAGATGATCCAGATCTAGTGATGATGTTCGATGATGATCCAGATTGAGAGATGATCCAGATCCGATGATGACTTGAAGATGAAGATGACTTGAAGACGAAGATGACTTGAAGACAAAGATGACTTGAAGACGAGATGATCCAGTTGATACAGAGAAGAAGACCAGTGCTGAAAATTGTATCGAAAGAATACCTTCCTAGTTAAGAGGGAGTGTTGATGTATATGTAACTTCGGAATTTATTCTTCTATGTATCTTATGTATTGTAACCCAATTTTTATTCCGGGATGTCTCTATTATGTATTTGAGTCATGTGGTCATTCCCCGATGTTCCGATCGAGAGGATTAATAATGTAATCAAGTCATATCAAGTCATTAGGTAAGTCCCCACAGTTTCAGGGCACTTGAGTTATTATACACTAATTAAGGTGTAGGCTCGAGTAGTAATTATTAGGTTGAGCCTACGTGTGAAAAGGAAATTCAAGTGAATGGATGGATATAAATAGAGAGTGAGAGTCTCTCTATTTATCACTTGTGAAATACATCACTTGCTCTCCCAAGTGTGGCGCACTACTGGAGAAGGAAATTTTGGGACTAGACAAAAGACATAAGACTACTACTATTTTGGGAGATCTCTTACTGTTTTGGTGTTGATTCTATCTTAGAGGAAGTTGCGGGGTTTTCTCCTTTATGGTTTCCCTGAGGAAAACTCTTTGTGTCTCTTGTCTCTTGTGATGTGCTTATGTTTTATTGCTGTGCTTGTTATTCTCTCAGTGAAAAGATCCTAAGTTCATAATGCTAGCTTAATGTGATGAAAAACTAACACAAGCAATAGCTTGAATGAGTGAGGAATTCAAATACTTAAGGAGGCATTCGAAATCAATGAGTGAGTCTGGCTTAACTGACTCTAAGCCATTCATTCACACTCAGTTAACCACTTGATCAAAACCCTAATTGACTCATCAAACCCTAACTGAAGTTGGAGTGCAATAAATGACTGAATCTCAATTGAAGGAGATCAAACACATGCCATAGCAAGCCAACCATCAAGTGCTAGTGCTCCATGAATTCAATGAACCCTGATGAGGTTAACTGAAGATGAACTGATCATCAAAAGTTGGTGGAGGCACCCCTGTTGACTCCAGATCATTAAATAATCTTAAATAATCATTAAATAATATATTTAATGAGAGGAGGCACCTTAACTGACTTGTTGAAATAATTGTAACCACCAGTTAGCAATTAGGTGCATTAATATCACTCAGATCATCCCCAGAGTGCTCCAGTTAGCCTCCTTGACTGTAGGAGAAGGCTAAGTTATCCTCCTTGACTGTAGGTAGGCGTGGGTGTGACTAGATGATGGTAATTAATGCTCCACTGATGTCAATTAATGTCAATTATACTTAGGATAGTGATTTGACTAGGCCAATTTGACCAAAAAGAGTGTGTATGATGATAAATGTCTCCAACACACATTTGTATGGTTGTGACTATGCTCAAATTTGTGTCTATATGACATCTACATTGTATGTCTAGTAGCTATGTCCAAGTTTGAGTCCTCTATCACATGGATCTGCACTGCATTCTAGTAGACATGCTTGTTTATTCCTTCCATGGATCTGCCTTGTATTGGTCTGCAGCCATGAGTTGGTTACTTGTGTTTATGAGTCAAAATATTGATGCACTATAGATTCCTACTTGACTACATGCTTCGATCGACCTGACATTTTCACCTTGTAGAAATGACTTATTCTCTCAAAGCTCTCATTTATCATATCCCTCTAAGACTCATGCTTTGGGGGGCATCCTGTTATACCAAAATCCTATCATCATCATGTGATAAGACCTTTGACATTACTATTTTACCTTAATCCCAGCACTTGGAGTGGAAACCCAAGTTGATTGTCAATCTTTCATAAAAAGACTCAGCATCGCGTTTTCCCCTTTATCCAGGAGCAGTACCTTGCTCGCACTACCTATTCCTTATTGTCCATAAGCGGTGCTACCGCTTATAGCCCTTGGTCCATAAGTGTTTCTTACCTGAACCTCTCTATCATAGAAGGAGAAAAGAGGTACCCTAGGTTAAATAGGAAAAAGAGAATATTCTCGAGGCTTCTAGATCCTGAGCCTCGTGTCCTCCCTTATCCATATCATTATGGGTTGGTTGAGCTCGAGATCCCTCATCCATAAATCTCCCAACTATTCCTATCCATTGAGCCTTATAAATACAAACTCATGTCCATGGTTGAGGGGGAGAACCATTGAAGTATTGTTATGCTGTTGGATTGACCACTTGGCCCAAGACATTGGAGAGCATAGAGAGAAAAGTTGGAGCTTATGGGGATGAAATTTTTGGCTTCATGGAGATGCATGTCAACACTAAGGCTTAATTGGTTGTAAAATTATCCATTTTAATCTTAATGCAAAGCTGATTTCCGTCCCACTTTACTATTGTTGTTTGATTTCACAGGTAAATGTTGTTGGATTCCTTAGTCAATGACATGGATTAATAGATTATGTTCTGGTAGCTTTGATGTGTTTGCATGTTTAATATGATTACAGGTACATAGGTTTACTATTGAAATAGGCATTCTAGGTATCTATGATATCTAGGGAGGGTCTTCATCCTTTGTTGTTCATTTGTTCTGGATCTGAACCATTCAGACCAGAGGAATAGCTTCTATCCAGAGAAGGTGAAATATTCGTGCTAACACATACTCTGCTTCAGTTGTACTCAGTGCCACACAGGATGCTTCCTGCTAAACCAAGAAATCACACCTCATCCCATACTAAAGAACCACCCTGAAGTGCTCTTTCTATAAATGGAACTACCTACCCAATCCAAATCCACATAACCTTCTAGGTTAATATTCTGATTTGGCTCATACTTGAGCCCATAATCAACTATACCCTTTAGGTACCTCAGAATATGGTTTGCAGCAATCAAGTGAACATGTCTTGGATCCATCAAGAACTAGCTCAATGTGTTCACAACAAAGCAAATATCTGGTCTTGTATTCATCAGGTACATCAAGGACCCAATCATCTGATGATACATCATAGCATCAACCACTTTTGATGAAGCATCACTCAATAGCTTTAGGTTTGATGCCATAGGTGTGGTCATGGCTTTGCAGTCCATCATCTCGAACCTCTTTAGAATATCTACTACATACTTCCCTTGTCCCAGGGAAATTCCATCTGCATTCTGCCACACCTTCATGCCTAGAAACTAGTGCATCATACCCAAGTCCTTCATTTTGAACTCGACAACAAGCTTCCTATTTGTATCAGAAATAAACCCATCCTCACCTGTTACAAATAGATCATCTACATATAGTAGGAGTAGCACTGGGTTCCCTTCTTCAACCTTGTATTAAAGGTTGGAATCCACTTTACTCTTGGTAAAGCCCAAACTGGATAGGAAGCTTTCAATTCTACTGTAACATGTCTTGGGTTCCTATTTCAAAGTGTACAGGGATTTATTTAACTTACGCACATGAGTCTCTCTGTCATGTGTCTCAAAACTGAGTGGCTGCTTCACATATACTTTCGCTTCTACTACATCATTCAAGAAAGTTGTCTTGACATCCATCTGGGGTACTTTCCACTTCATTACTGTAGCTAAAGAAAGTACTAATTTGATAAAAGTATATCTAGCTATAGGAGAAAAAGTTTCTTCATAATCTATTCCTTCTTTATGGGAGAAACCACAAGCCACAAATATTGTTTTATATTTGTCTATGCTACCATCTGTAGCATGCTTGATCTTATAGATCCATTTGGAAGTCATAAAAGACTTCCCCTCTGGTCTTGGGACAACATCGCAAACATCATTCTTCATGATCGATTGATACTCTTCGATCATAGCATCCTTCCATTATTTATTTTCTGTCGCTTCTTCATAGTTGGAAGATTCTTTATCAATGAAGTCACATAATAGGGCTACATAACCGGAGCAGGACCTGGTTCTTTTCCTTTCTCTGTGCATCTCTTCTGGAGCCCCATATATTTTTGCACCTTGGATAGCTTCTTGTACCCAAGAAGGCTTCCTCTTGTGAGGATTCTTCTCCTGAGGTGGATCTACAGGTTCTTGAGGTTCTTCTATTTCTTGATCTTCTTCTGGAATTGCTTCATTCATGGTTGTGTCATGAATTATGGGTACTTCTTTTTCTAAAGGTTCTTCAATAGGTCTCTTTCTGGATTTGTTGTAAGCTGAGTCTTCCTCACATGTTAAGTCCTTGTTAATGTCGATATTCTTGAATCCTGGGACTGGAAACTCCTCATGAATGTAGGACTCTAATTCATTCTCTTCCAGGACTAAGGAGATCCTATACTTCCAGGCTCAGAAGTTATCAGCTCCCTCAATATTTTCATCAAGCTTGGTATGATGAGACATCTTAAACTGAGAATCTAAAATGGAAATACAAGAGATCTTAGATCTTACCAGGTCAAGATGTCGGATCTGAAAGTTGAGCTGAAATCTTGCAGAGTTGGTTCAGGAGAAAATTAGGGTTTTGCTTTTCCAGAGATCTGTTCACCCAATTTCCTTGAAATTTGTCCCTAACTTCGATTTTGGGGAGGAGATCAATCCAGGCTTGGGATCACTAAAAAATTCCTCTTCTGTGAAAAGCCCTAATTTTCGGCAGTAGTGTCAGGTCCAAAACTGAAAAACCTCAGAATTGGATTATGCTTTGATAGAAAGATGCGCCCTAAGGAGGAGAGTTATTCCACCTTAATTTTGCTGAAAATATGTGGAGGAAGATCCACAAACTAGGAAGCCCTAGTTCCCGCAGCTTCACAGTGTCTTCTTCTCAGGTCAGCTCTGATACCATGTTAGTTTTTCAACATTAAGCTAGCATTATTAGGATCTTTAATTGAGAGAATAACAAGTACAACAATCAAACAAAAGAGACAATGAACACAGTGTTTTTCCTTGGAAAAACCATAAAGGAGAAAACCCCGCAACTTCCTCAGATATAGAATTAGCACCAAAACAATAAAAGCCCCAAAATAGTAAGTGATCTCCTGACAACAGTAATCTTCTTCTTATCTAGCCCTAGTGTCTTCTCCTTTCTCAACTATGCGCTACACTTGAGTGTGGATGAGTTGTGTGATAAATAGAGACTCCAGTTCTCTATTTATACTAATCCCAACATGACTAAAACCCTACTAGGGCTGACCTCTACTAGGAGAGTCTAATAACCCTAGTTCCCTAGAACGGCGGGGAATTTAACACTTAGAAAATTGGAGGGTTACTCACTATGACTTGACATGACTTGTTTACATTATTGATCCTCCCGCTCGAAACATCGGGGCATGACAATATGACTCAATTACATTATAGATACATCCCAAAATAAACATCTGGTTACAATACATAAGATACATAGATGAATAGATTCCGAAGTTACAAATACATCAACAGAAAGTGGTAGTGTTGGGGCGCACACCTTAATGGTCCCTAATTTTGGTAACTCCGGGGTTTTTGTGAAAATTGTAAGTAGAGTTACGACTCAAAATAGTCTTAGGGGTGTCGGGGTTGAGTAAAAACCTTCTTCTTGTAATAAACCCATGGTTTAAGTCCAGGGTTTAGGGTTCGGGATGCAAGATGAATTGATGCAAAGCTAAGGCTTGTGTGTAAGAAGGTTAAGTCCCAGCTGTGTGCGTGGACGACCTCTGCAGCTGTGTATGCAGAAGGTTTTGGTTGATTAAGGAAATCTGCAGCTGTGTGCACAGAGGCTTGCAGCTGTGTGCACGGCTTTAAGGACTTGAAAGGATCTGCAGCTGAGTGCGCAGATCAGAACTGTGATTTTAGTAAAGAGTTGAATAAAACACAGTTCTGTGGACGTAGCCCCTACACTGGGGGTGAACCACATTATATCTGGTGTTGTGGTTCTTTGTGTTGTTTCTGTTATGTTCTTTCACGCATTGATAAATATATATCTGATAAATAAGATCACTGCTAACTAAATAACTTCACTGTGAATTCCCAGTAAAGGGTTAAGCAAGTCACTGTCTGTTTATTTAGCTGCGAAGTTATATATGTGCATGTTGAAACTCTGTGTTATATGAATATAAGTTATTAAAGGATAAAGGTACAGTAATATCCCTCTTCTTCTTGCAGAAACCTGAATCTGCGGCACCCCATAGCTGTTTCGGGTGAGACTGCGACCTGCTCGCAGGTTGTTGCTGAAAGGGCCAACATTGTGGGTCATTTGTTGGTGCGAAGTGAATGGTATAAAACTTGGGTCTGCCCTTTAGCCCAACAAATTGGTTTCATTGCCAGTTGAACTTAGTACCTGCTCAAGAGGGGTTTACGTTGTACCTCGAGGGCTATGTTCTGGAGACCCTCTGTAATGGAAATCAGTGATTGGTTTGATGAGACTTATCTGAAATTCCCTGAGCAAGAGAACAAAGATCTGGGTCGTAGTGCAAATGAATTTTTGCAAAGGTATGGTTTTTGTGACGTTTATGAAATTTTCTTTGGTAGTATCCACATAGAGTTGCACCAGTGGTTATCCAGGTTAACAGAGAGAAGGACGAACTTCCAAGAACGTCAGTTTCTTGAGTGGAACCCCGCAAGAATTAATATACTGAAAAGGGTGAACAACGAGATTTCCCGCGTTGTTGATTTCTGGACAATGCGAACTCTCGAAGCATTTGTGACGGAGTTCGCCATCGACACGAGTACTTCCTTTAGTGAAGCCGAGCGACAGTTTTTCAAAGGACCAAGGGGTAAGTTTTTGAATTCATTTAGTTTGAGAATTAAAATGCTATTAGCTGAAAAAGGTATATTGTTAATTGAATCAGACTGTTAGATTTAGTATTACTAACCTATGTTTGCAAGTGAAAATACCTTCGACGAGCAAAGTGGTTTGCTGCGAAGTGGCAAAATGTACAAGAGAGATTTTGGAGCCTATTCCCAGGGACAGCATACCGAGTATTCCCCTGTAAATCCCGCAATTTCAAAACCCGAAGAAACCCCTTCTGTTGGAAACCCTCCTGTAACCCCGCAGCAAAGACCTATTATCCCTGAGAATCTGTCGCAGTTTGAAAGTCACCCTAGCCTGAGTATTCCTGTCGTAGGTCAGTCTACCCTAGTAAGTTCCCCCCCACCTACTTTCAGTCCCCCTCCAACCCCCCCTAGATCCACTATGGCCCACATGCATGATGACATTAAGCTACCTGCTTTCAAAGGAACTGGATCAGAGGATCCAGAACAGTTTTGGTTTTTATGTGAAGCAGTGTGGACTGCTAAGACCATTACGGATCAAGATACAAAAATAGTGCAGCTGATTACTTCTTTCAGAGACCGTGGTCTGACCTAGTTCATGAAGTTTTCCAGCACTCAGAACCATGCATTGGCTGATATAAAAGCAACAATGATAAAGGAATTTTAGAAGCCGAAATCCGAGTCGTAGTGTATCACTGAATTGAAAGAGATTTAGCAGAGGCGTGGCAAATCGGTGTGGGACTTTGATCAAATATTCAAGGTTCTATTATACCAAGTCAATTTTACCATTGGACCTGCGCAGCACAAGGAATGGTTCATTGCAGCGTTGCTACCACATATCAGAACTCCACTCATGCAACAGAAGGTTGCTGACCAGCAGGAGGCTCTGGAAATCGCGATGAAGCTTGAAACTGCTCCTATCAAAGACAATTCTGGTCTCGCTCAAATCCAAGCGTAGTTGGCAACAATGGCTCTGGAGCTTCACGATATGAAGAAAGGAAAATCCGGTCACGATGAGGTTTGGTGTACACAATGTCGGACAGAAGGTCATGCTAAGGAACAGTGTCCTGTGGTAAGAAATTACCTGAATACTGGTGCTCCAAACCCATTTAACCCGCAAGTCCTATATTGTGAGCTCTGCAGAACAGCAAGCCAACATTAACTTGAATATTGCTATCTGCTACAGAGGTATGGGCAAGTACCTAAGAATCCCTATTGTAAATTCTGTAAGTCCGTAGGACATAATAAAGATGAGTGTCGCAGTTATGACCTCATGCGAGACCGCACCTACGACACCTATCAGGTACAAAATGAGGGACAGAGCACTGATGGCTATGGTTACCGTGGTGGTGCATCAGGTAGAGGTGCTTTTGGAGGTCGTGGTCGAGGTGGTATGGCCGGATGAGGATGAGGCCAGGTTGTGTGTTACAACTGTAACCAGGATGGACATCTATCGAGAGACTGTCGGAACCCAAATACGACATGTCGGTATTGCCGAGAAGTAGATCATGTGATCGAGTAGTGCCCACAGTTGATAGATAAGATTCAGGAAAGAAACAGTGCCCCTACTCAGAATATTCAGATGATCTCCGTCGAGTAAAGACCTTCCCTAGCTATTAATGTTGTTACCCGGAGTGGAGCTATGACAGAAGTTCAGAACAAGAAAAAACAGCCTGACGAGGCGTGGGTTCGTAAGGTCCCAGCGAAAGTCCCAACCTTTGATATCAAAAGACAAAAAGAGCCATTCATGGAACCCAAAAGAGATTTTGTTGCTCCTAGCACATCAGTAGCACCTGCGCCCCAACCTCAGCAGCAGTCGCAGACATAAGAAGCTTCGACAGATAAAGTAAGTACACTGTCCTCCTTTTTACAGAGTTTTCTGAAGCTCCTAAGAAATTAGAATGCTTTAAGTGAGTTGTAGAAGGTTATTGCTTCCTGCGAACCTCAGCAAAGTTCTGGTCAGGCAAAAGCTGTTAATAGAGTAAAGAGAACTGGCAGGGAAATGAGATTGAATGCTCAGATAGGAGAGTATGATATGACTGCTATGATCTTGGACCTAGGATCAGAGGTAAATGTCTTAACTAAGAAAACTTGGGAACAAATAGGAAAACCTACCCTTGATTGTTCCCCTATACAGTTGAGATTATCCAATCAACAGAAGATTGTGCCCCTAGGAAGACTCCCTAGTGTACCCGTAGATATTGATGGAGTTAGTACCTTAGCTGACTTTGAGGTAATTGAATTAATTGATGACATCAACCCCTATCCCGCACTACTAGGAATTGAATGGGCAATAGATAATGATGCAGTCATCAACCTGAAGAAGAGACAGATGACTTTCGAAGGGAAAGGAATGAGAGTCATTGTCCCATTGGACCCTTCTCAAGGAGAGAGATACACAGAGCTAGTAAGAGATGAAGACCAGGATGCTTTGGACCACATCTACAATATCACAACTAAGGAAGAATATTATGTTGATCCTACTACCGAAGGTATCATGGATTGGCAATGTGACAGCTCTTGCATGACAGATTCAGATGATGGGTTAGAAAACTGGCAGAATAGACTTTATGAGCTGCATGGACATAGATGTGCCAGGATTACCAAATCTATCAGATGGATGGGTGCAAAAATAAGAGTCCTACCTATTTTGGACGACTTGTCAGACCCAGAACAGTTTATTGAACAAGTCTCAGACCAGATACCAGATTCATAGAAAAGGGAGACTTTGGAATCAGTATTCAGAGCCACAGCATCCAGAAGGTGGAATGGCCATCAGAAGAACATTCCTAGTTGGGAAGCTCATCAGAAGTTCCTTCGCCTGAAGGTGCAAAGTGGGTTTGTTGGGAAGAATAGCCCTCATGGACATTGGGCACAGTACTATGCAGCATGGCAGCATGTACCTCAGAAAGCATGGGTACATAGGTTTGTGCATACTTTGGAACCAATAGCCAAGCACTGGTACACGGAGGATGAGCTTCGCTGGGATACTGTAAGTTGGGATCGTCTTGTTGATCATTTTGTACTTACCTTTTCTACTAATGAAGTTTGTTCAGCTTTATATGAAGCTATTAGTTTGGTCCATATTAAGGTATTAGATGATCAAGAAATAGTAAAATACCGGCCTGATTGGACAGCACAAGAAGCTCATACAGTTGAATATTATAACCTCGCAATTGACGAGGATGATGATCTGTGCAATATTGGTATTCCTGATTCAGAGGAACACTGTGACATACACGGACCAGCAGCCAAAGCCCTTGAAGTGACTCAACCCCTGAAGACACAGAAAGTCAACATTGGATCAGAACACCAGCCTAAGTATGTTACCAGTGGAGATTATTGGGATGAAGACACGGCAAGCAGAGCGACCCAACTTCTCCATGAGTGTCGGGACTTATGTCTGAGGAAGTTACTAAAAATAAGAGGAATCATTGAAGTTGTGGATGGCATTTTGTCATGGGTCGAAGCTCGACTCCATGTCGCAGATGGTGTCCAGAGGTGTCGAATGTCCTTATTAGCGCGCAGCCACAGCTACTACTTGTGCCGAAGAAGGAAAGGTCTATCGGAACTTAAAAAATGACAGTTAGAAGAAATCAAATTTGGCAGCACCGGTACGTTCTCTCTATTAACTGCCTGTATTAATGCGATCTTGGAAAATCTACCGCCGTTTGGACAAGATCTCTGTCAGAATTGGTGCCATCAATGCACAGTTATGACATATTTTGGGGATAGATTCTATAAGAAGACACCCAAACCCGCAACGTTTGCATTCATCAGTTTCTTAAGTTTTACAATTGCATCCATGTCCGCTGATCATGAGTTCCAGGAACTATTGAGAGAGTTTGAGCATACAGGGTTGCCGAACCTCTTCCACCAACCACCTGCATCTGCTCCCCATGAAGAAACTCCCCCAGCGCCGACTCAGCCAATGTAGAAACGTTCTGCCCGGAAGAAATTTAAGCCTGAAGTACGTTCTAAACGCAATGAAGACCGACATAAGCAATCAGGGAAAACACCAGAAGACCCCGAGATGCAGCCGTCTAGTTCAGCAGAAGCCCCACCTGCAGAAGATGAGAATATTGCAACAAAGCGTCCACTGTATCTTCCACTAGTTCGACCAGGAGTCCAGCCACCTTGGCGACTAAAGAAGTTTACATTACGCACCCCATCGTTGCCCCCGGGTGTATAGCTAGTCGGGACCATGACAGAGAAAATAGACCGGCTTAAGTATGCTGACCATGACACAAATGATCGTGGAAAGTTTCCACAGTTCACCCCAGCACAATACTTGCATTTTGTCAAATATCCAGAGACTAACGTGACATTGCTAGAATTAAAACAGTGGGCTGCTGGCTTGGATCAAGAGGGTCTGCTGAAGATGCTCGATGTTCCCCATTTTGGTCGCAGCACACAGGTGACCATAGTGGTCAAACATCTGCTGGCATTAGTACATGACGGCCACCTATGGATAGGAGACAAGAAAATTCCTATTAATGGTGAGCTCATTCATAGGATCACAGCATTACCAATAGCGGGACCTGATCCGGGGACCAAATTTCCTTCAACGCATGAGGATAAGAAGCTCGCACAAAGCATGAAGGAACGCTTCAGCCTGACAAAGGGAAAATGAGGATATCACACTTCCGCAATTCAACAACATAATATTCACTTCGCAGTTGAGCTTCTAGCATGCAAGCTCATGCGAAAGTGCAGACCATATGAAGTGCCTGCCATGGTTATCAGAATTGCGGTGAACTGTGCCGAAGGCTACAGTTATAACTGGGTAGCGTATATCGCGAAGGAATTCCTTGAATATGTCCGCGACGCGCAGGAGAAAGGTAGGCCCTTTCACTATTCTTGGTTAATAGTCCTTATCGCCTTGGTAGGATGGCAAGAACCTACCGAGGCGCAGTTCGCTGCTATACCTTCGGACTTGCCTGGCGTAGTACAGTACACCTCTCTATGGGTTTCCCAGGATAAAACCCTACAGCTGATGACCAACTGTGTGTTTTCCTTTTATATGATGAGTATCTCGTATGATATCACGAAAACCCCTCGGCTCAGTAATGAGTTATTCTCTCAATACAACGGCGCAGCCCATTTTAGCACCGACATGCATCATATTTTCATCTAGGCCCGCGCAGATCAAAAGCATCAATGGTTTAAGTTACCATATGTAGTGACCAAAGAAGACATCCTTGCGGCCATTCAACAGTGGCCGATGGAATGGTTGAAGGACGCAGGGAAAAAACACACCATTCCAGTTCCCCCAGTTACCAATCTGGATGCCGACCCTAGCCATACACAACACCAAGCCCCCTTGAAGATAGTGAAGAACAACCTGAGTCGCAGCAGAGTGAAAGCGACCAGGGTGGAGACAATGGCAATGATGGAGAAGAAGGATACTCGGTTAACACTATTTAAGACCCTAATCGGTAGGATAACCGCAAAACGCCAGAGCCGAAGGAAGTAAACAAACCCTAGTCCCGAAAGAAAACAAAGGCGTCAAAGGACAAAAATATTGACGAAGAGCCCAGCCTAACAAGTGAGAAGCTTGATCAGGCTCTCTCGAGGTCCACAGAAGTTCTCACCAAGAAATGGTCAGAATTTGCAGCTACACAACGGCATGCCATCACTGGTGTAGCAAAACACATTTCGGAGTTGAAGGACTTCGCAGAAAAATCAGTGATTGGCGCTTCAACAAGCACTGTCCCAGTAAGCATGCTGCCAGACCTCAGGCAATGGCCGACCAGAGACAACAAAGGCCAAGTCTCGAGTGCCACCCTCATATTAACAGATGCAACGTCTCGTTTGGAGATGAGTATGAAGGTTGGAATCGATTACACTAAGATGTCCATGATGTAGCTACATCTCTGTCACTTAGCGATTATGAAGGAAATCTAGGCACGCGACCAATATTCACAAATGCAGTTGGAAAATGCCATAAGTAAGCAGCAGGGCTTCACCACGCCGCTGGAGGCAGCGGAGCAGAGAAAGAGGGATGCAGAACGTAAGCGCATTACCCTGGTATGAGTCTTGGATGAGGCATGTCAAAGTCTTCCTGACTTCGACGTACAGTGGGTGGAAGAACCGGAACAAAGATTAGCCAGGCTTAAAGACTATGCACAGTAGTCTCACAGTGAAATAGAAAAGCTCAAAGCTGAACATGAGGCTCAGATTGCGGAGCTTCAGCTCCGCATCACCCCAGAGAGCCCACCAGAGGTCAAGGAGCAACGCCGAGTAGACATTCAGGCCTCCGCAGCAAAAATCTCGGATACTGTGAGCAGCGCAGCAAAGTTGCTAGAAGATAGTGTTGAGGCCTGGACCACCCTGCAGGAACATCCCGAAGTCAGATAGTTGCAAGAAACTATTAGGCAGTGACAGAAATAGTTGGATACAATAAAGGCAGACATCAAGACTCTGCCGCCTATGGAGAAAATGCTTAAGGTAAAGCGGAGCAATGAACTCCAGCAGGAAATCGAGTCATGCAGAGCAAAAGCAACATAAGTAGAAATTGCTATGCAGCCACTTATCAGTGAAGCTTTCGAGTTGAGCACTGCTGTGGACACCCAACTCAAAGTTTTGAAGGAATACGATGCATTTGCGCAGCAAAATACCAGCGAAGCTTTCGCCGCAGCATTACAGGAGTTGATCGAAAAAGAGCAAGCAGCCGACAATATCATGCATGCTCTCAACAAGCAGTTCACTATCTTCGCTGACAAAGTTCACCTACTAGAGGAGCAGCAGAGTGTCCCGGGACGGGCCACTGGTGAGTCTTAGGGGCCTGTTGGGGCGCGCACCTTAACGGTCCCTAATTTTGGTAACTCCAGGGTTTTTTTGGAAATTGTAAGCAGAGTTACGACTCAAAATAGTCTTAGGGGTGCCGGGGTTGAGTAAAAACCTTCTTTTTGTAATAAACCCATGGTTTAAGTCCAGGGTTTAGGGTTTGGGATGCCCATGGTTTAAGCCCATGGTTTTGTAATAAGTGCACTATAAATAAGCACCCTTGTAAAGAAGTCGGTTTAGGCTTTTGATGTAAGATGAATTGATGCGAAGCTAAGGATTGTATGTAAGAAGGTTAAGTCCCAGCTGTGTGCATGTGTGAGGGTTTTGGGTGATTAAGGAAATCTGCAGCTGTGTGCGCAGAGGGTTTTGGGTGATTAAGGAAATCTGTAGTTGTGTGCGCAGAGGCCTGCAGCTGTGTGCGCGGCTTTAAGGACCTGAAAGGATCTGCAGCTGAGTGCACAGATCAGAACTGTGATTTTAGTAAAGAGTTGAATAAAACACAGTTCTGTGGACGTAGCCCCTACACTGGGGGTGAACCACGTTATATCTGGTGTTGTGGTTCTTTGTGTTGTTTCTGTTATGTTCTTTCGCGCATTGATAAATATATATCTGATAAATAAGATCACTGCTAACTAAATAACTTCGCTGTGAATTCCCAGTAAAGGGTTAAGCAAGTCACTGTCTATTTATTTAGCTGCAAAGTTATATATGTGCATGTTGAAACTCTGTGTTATATTAATATAAGTTATTAAAGGATAAAGGTATAGTAATATCCCTCTTCTGCTTGCAGAAACCTAATTCTACGGCACCCCATAGCTGTTTCGGGTGAGACTGCAACCTGCTCGCAGGTTGTTGTCGAAAGGGCCAACAATGTGGGTCGTTTGTTGGTGCGAAGTGAATGGTATAAAACCCGGGTCTGCCCTTTAGCCCAACATGTAGTGCCCTATTGTGTACATGTGCAAGACTTCTATGCCAAAGTTCATTGGGTTCTACTGAGTCATGAACCAAATCTTGTTCTGGTTGGCCCTTTAATTTGTATAGTCCTCCCTCTTGTTATCCAATTACTACTGCATCGTTAATAGTCTTTCCTTTTGGCCACATGATGACTTGGCCATCTATAAATGCAACTCTTATACCTTTTGCATATAATGCAAAGATGGAGAGAAGGTTCTTCTTTAGTCTTGGTACAAATAGGACATCCTTCATTTTCATAGACTTTCCAGAGTCTAATTGTAGGAGGATTCTCCACTACCTTTTATTGGATATTAGTAGTCATCCCCAAGTTTCACCTTGTGGGGTGATTTGTGTTCTGATATTTTCACAAATGATTCTTTGA
The DNA here is from genome assembly GCA_001517045.1 of Pseudotsuga menziesii. NCBI lineage: Eukaryota > Viridiplantae > Streptophyta > Pinopsida > Pinales > Pinaceae > Pseudotsuga > Pseudotsuga menziesii. The sequence continues at coordinate 444,695 of LPNX010892462.1, read as the reverse complement.
ATCACGTCATGTGTTTGGAAGCCCCACTATTTATTAGCCAATCATTGCTTCCATGTGTGATGTTTCCCGTTAGAGCGAAAATCAAAACATATTCTTCATCACTTGAATAATCATCACTGTATTGTTTGATTCTCTTCTTGGAAGGCTCATCATATTTTGCAACATGAGCATGATGTCTTTTCTTGTTTCCCTTCCTCTTGTGATATCTATCTTTATTTGTAGGAAAATATCTTGCAAGGTGTCCTCTTTCATCACATGTAAAGAAAATGTACTTAGACAAATATTTGTTAGACTTTCTAGTGTTTTTATTTTGGAGAGAGTGCTTACCTTTGCAATGTTCTGTTCTGCTTTTCTTGGATTGTACTGTGAGAGCTTGATCTTCACTTCCCATATTTTCTTCTCGAGCTGATATTCTAGCTTATTATTGTGAGCATTCCTCCCACAGTCTGCTAAACTTGAATAGATTATTTTTGGCATAGATTCCTTGAATGAAAGAGTCCCATGCCCCAGGGAGACCATTCAAAGTGGTCATCACAATTTATGCATTCTCTACTTCTTCATCTACCGCTTCCAGCTATTCCTTGATCTAAGAGAGCCTTGTAAAGTAAGATTGGATGGTATCCTAATTCTGGATCTTTACATTCTTTAATTGGTTTCTCAGAGTTATCTTTCGGTTTATGTTCTTCCCTTCAAATAAATTGGTCAGAGCATCAAACATCTCTTTAGGTGTCTTTAGAGATGAAACATGTGGTATGAGGTGATCCTTGATTGAATCAGCAATAATTGTCTTAGCCATGACCAATTTATTCTTGTGTAAGGCTTTAGCCTCACCTCCCTCTGGAACTCGAACCTCTTCATTGATGTAAGAGTCCAACTCATTTTCTTCCAGGACCAGGGAGATCCTATACTTCCAAGCTTGAAAGTTATCAGCTTCCTCAAGCTTTTCATCAAGCTTGGTATGATGAGACATCTTTAACATAGAACCTCAAATGGAAATGCAAATATTTATATCTTACAAAGTTAAGATGTTGGAACTGGATCTGGAGTTGAATTTCTACAGAGCTGGTTTTCTAGTTCGGGAGAAGGGTTTGACTTTATCGGAGTTCTACCCAATCAAAAACTTTGATCTTGTGAGAGGAGAGTCATCCCAACCTCCTTTTGCTGAAAATATGTGGAGAGAGATCCAAAAAGTAGAAATCCCTAGCTTCAACAACTACAGAGTGTCTTCTTCTCAAGTTAGCTCTGATACCATGTTATATTTTTAACATTTAAGCTATATGATCTTAGGATGTTATCTGAGAAAATAACAAGAACATCAATCAATCACAAGAGACAATGAACACAAAGATTTTACTTGGGGAAACCATAAAGGAGAAAACCATGCAACTTCCTCAGAGATATAATCAACACCAAAATTAAAACCCAAATGTAGTAAGATGATATCCCAACAGGAGTAGTCTCTCTCTCTTGTCCAAGCTTCTTCTCTTTCTCTTAGTTATGCGCTACAACTAAATGTGATTGAATGTGTATGAATTTGTGTTAAATAGAGAGGCTCCATCTCTATTTATACTAATTCCTGACTTGACAATAACTCACTAGGGTCGAATTCTCTAGGAGAGTCTAATAACCCTATGATCCGGTGGATTATTCTTCTTCAAAAATTACACTGATCCAATATGGTACAAGGTTTATTAATCTATGGTTTTAACTCATATGATAAACATTGTATGCATATGCCGCACAACTTATCGCATGGGCTGCGAAGTTGTGCACCATCAAGTGAGCATCGAATGATTTGTGGAGGTTAGGCATACGCCGCGACATTTGTATGCTGTGACAACGGATCGGGTATATGACGAAGTCCTTATATGCCGTGACAATTATATGCTGCAAAGTTGATGGTGACATCAAATGGTTACGTTACATGTGGCATAGCCCAGTGGCAGTCATTGCAGCGTGTTGTCAGTCAGCACATGTGCATGGAGTTGGTTGCACCGTTTCGGGAATATGGAACGTCGTGGTAACATAACGCTTGGGCAGTGATTTGGCAGGATTGCATGGTTCAGTTAGCATATGGTTGTAACGATAATCAAGAAAATAATAGTTGTAGCAGACGAATCAAACCCGTTACTTATCCTCTCGCTAAATGCTTAAATAGAGGATGCTGGCCACCATTTAGGGGGGCAATAGAGAGGGAACAGATAGAGTGGGGAGAAACTCAGTTTGTTTAGAGCACAGTACATCGTTTCTCTATTATGTGAAGCTTGGAGAGTTTGTTGTAAAGTGTTTCGATGCTGTTACTGTGGAAGTCGACATTCTTTGTCATACTTTGGCTTTCTTTTCCTTATGAAGGATGATTGTAATTTCCAGAGAAAGGTCTTAAAGACTTTGTACATCATTCTATTTACAGTTGCTGAAGTTGTTTCTAGAACCATTTTGTACCATTTTTAAGAGATTAATTAGATCGGTACCCATTGGAGAGGGACCCAGAGACGTAGCCCAGTGAAGGGGGTGAACTCCGTTATCAACTTCTGTTTTGTGAATCTCTGATTCAATGTTTCTTTTATATTTGTTTATCAGGATTGTTTTCCATTTTTTTTCAGCATTTAATTTCTGTTAATGCTATTCCATTAATTCACCTACTAAACACATTCTTTTTAACACAAACTTTTAATGCACACAAGTTGAGGTCCGACGGATCATGTTATGGTATCAGAGCTGGTTGACTGCTAGTGCAAGTTTGTGAATGCTTACCAGGTCCAGGTTAAAGCTTGGTGAAGGAGAATTGATTGAAGGTGATCCTGAGATTGGCTCAAGGAGAACATTCTCAAGAACCATGTCTTCTCCACGAGGGGAAGAAGAAGGACATACAAAACGGGAAAAACCTGTTCTTTCAGAAACCTTGTTTTTGGAGGCTTTTATGAGCATGAAATCGATGAAGGAAATTCTACTCGATGAACAAGCAGAAAGGAAGAAGAAAGAAGAAGGATCTTCATCCAAAGATGCAGAAGTGAAGAAGGAAGAAAAGGGTAAAGGAGTAGGAGGTGATGGTGATCCTATTGATACTACTCAAACTTTCTCTTCTTCTCATGCTTCTCATTCACATAATGCTAATGCAAATTATAATATGCCTTATTTCAAATTGGATGTTAAGTTTGAGTTACTGATTTATAGTGGAGATTTAGATGCTGAAAAGTTAGACAATTGGATCAAGCAACTTGAAGTATATTGCAGGGTGCAGGGCATTAATGATGACCCTTCCAGGATTCAATTGGCCACGTTGAGAATGAGTGGAATGGCTCTTACTTGGTGGGAGAGCAAGATTCAGCAAGATCTTCGAAAGAATGGTAAAATTATTTCAGTTTGGAATGAATTCATTGAAGTATTAAGGAAGCAATTTTATCCTTTAGGCCATATTCAACAATTAACCATGGGTTGGAAAATGTTTAGACAAGCTAAAGGAAAAATCATTCAAGATTATACTCATGAATTCAGAAAGAGGGCTATTGCATTGAATGTTGCATTAGATACACAAGAAACTCTTCTTAAGTACATTGGTGGCATGCATTCTTATTTGAGACATACTTTATTGATGTTTAACCCCAGTAATTTGGATGATGTATGTGTTCAAGCTACCCATTTAGAAGCCAGGGGTAAGCATGCTAATGATACTTTTGTGAAGAAGTCATTTAAATTTGACAGCAAATCGAAAGGTCAAGATAAGGGGAAAAAGAAGATGGCTACTGTTAAGAAAGAGGGTGAAAATCCTACTTGTTCGCATTGTCAGAAGGGACATGATGCCTCTAAGTGTTGGAAACTTCATCCAGAGTTATGGCCAAAGAAGTTCGGAGGAAACAAAGATAAAGGAAAAGAAAAAGCTACTGCAACAGTTATTCAAGACTTGGGGTCTGACTTAGGTGATGAAACAAAGGTTACAGCTGTCGAAATCCAGGGTAAGAATAAAAGTATCTCATTTCCCATTGATGCAAAATCAAGTTCTAGTGCAAGTACAAATCTGCCATCTACTTCTAAGCAAAATGATAAAAATAGAAGTGCACTGTTTCATGTTCGTGTCATTACAAATCACACAAAGATTGATACATTGTTTGATAGTGGTTCACAAGTAAATCTGATATCAGAAGAAGTGGTTAAGAAATTGCATTTAGTTACTATGCCTCATGAAAAACCCTATCCTCTAGGTTGGGTTACTAATGACACACGATTGCAAGTTACAAAAAAATGTGTATTGAAGTTTGCAATTACTGAAAAGTTCATAGATGAGGTAGAACTAGATGTAGTACCACTTGACATTTGTGGAATTGTTCTTGGGAGTCCATATTTGTATGACCGGAAATCAGTCTTTTATAGAGAGCAGAATAAGTATCATCTTCTTAAAGATGGTGTGGAATATATTGTACGAGCACATAAGATAAGAACAAACCTAGCAATAGTTTCTGTAGGATAAATGAAGAGGCTGGTAAATGCTAGTAATAATTTTGTGTTAATGATGGTTAAGGTGAAAAATGATGAGATCTCTAAATCTTTTGAAGAGTGTGACCCTAAGCATAAATCTGAACTGATTGAAATAATTTTTGAGTATGATGATTTGTTTCAAGATTTGAAAGGGTTACCATGAAAAAGAGAGATTCAACATGAGATACATTTGCAGCAGGATGTGCCACTCCCGAACATAGCCATGTACCGGATGTCTGTAATGCAGAATGAGGAGATCAAGAAGCAGGTTCAGGAGCTGATTGAGAAGGGGGTCATCTAGCCCAACACTTCTCCTTGTGGCTCTCCTATAGTCTTGGTTCCAAAGAAGGATGGGTCTTGGAGAATGTGTATAGACTACAGGGCCCTTAACAAAATCACCATTAAAAACAGGTATCCTCTTCCTTGCATTGATGATTTGCTTGATCAGTTGAAACATGCAATTTACTTTACTAAATTGGATCTGCATAGTGGGTATCATCAAATCCGTGTTGCTGAGAATGATGCCTGGAAAACAACATTTAAAACAAAACAGGTTTTGTATGAATGGCTTGTTATGCCCTTCTGGCTTTGTAACGCACCTGCTACTTTCATGCGGGTCATGAATGATGTCTTTTGACCATTCATTGATGATTTTGTAATTGTATATCTGGATGATATCCTAGTGTTTAGCAAAACCTAGGGAGAGCATATAGTACATATGAAGAAAGTTTTAGATGTACTGAGGAAGGAAAAGATTTATGTAAAAATGTCTAAATGTGAGTTTGATAAAACTTCTTTAGTATATCTGGGCCATATTATTGGTGGAGGCCACCTGCGAGTGGACCCAACCAAGGTTGCTGTCATTGTAAACTGGCCATGGCTTAACACCGTTACTGAAATCAGAAGTTTTCTGGGTGCGGTTCAGTATTGGAGGAAATTCATTTCTGGGTTTTCTTCCATTGCTGCTCCATTACATGCGTTGACAAGCATTAAAGAAATTTTCCAGTGGGGAGGCAAGCATCAGAGATCCTTCGACACTTTAAAGGAAAAGATTAGCACTGCATGAGTTCTCACATTCCCAGATTTGTAGTAGCTGTTTGAGATCGAAACCGATGCCAGCGGGTTTTCCATGGGAGCAGTTCTGATGCAAGGGAGGAAGCCAGTCTGTTACCATTCAAAAACATTCTCTACTGCGGTAAGTAACTATCCGACCTATGACAAAGAGTGGTATGCTTTAGTATAGAGTGTGAAGAAGTGGAAACATTATATCATGGGAAAAGAAACAGTCATACATACTGATCATCAGCCACTTCAATATTTACAATATCAAACTAAAATACAACAAAGTAGGCATTTAAGATGGATGGGGTTCTTACAACAGTTTCATCTCGTAATTAAGTACAAAAAGGGAATTCATAATAAGGTAGCAGACATGTTATCAAGGCCTCCTACAAATGCTTCAATCATTCTTCAAAATAGTTCATTAACACATGAAAGTTATATTGAATAGTATGCAGAAGATAAAGATTTTAAGGAAGTATATGCATCACTAATGCATGGTAAAAAAGAAGAGAACTATTATGTGCATGATCAGCTCTTGTATCATCTTGGTAAACTCTGTATTCCAGAGAAGGAAAGAGTGCATGTGATCCGAGAAGCACATAGTTCGTGGATTGCAGGACATTTTGGAGTAAGTAAAACATTGTCTGTATTGCAGAATCACTGCTATTGGCCTCAAATGCAAGAAACTGTAGCTAAATACATAAGAGGTTGTGTTATGTGTGCAACAAGTAAGCCTAGCAATAGGAAATTGGGTTTGTACACACGTCTTCCAGTTTCTTCTCATCCTTGGGAAAGCATTTCTATGGACTTTGTAGGGGGACTACCTATGTCTAGAAAAGGGCATGATTACCTATATGTTGTTGTGGATAGATTCAACAAAATGTGTATCTTAATGCCATGTAACAAACAGATCACTACTGAACAAACATCTCACCTATTCTTTCAGAATGTTTGGGTACATTTTGGGGTACCCATGTCTATTATATCTGATCGGGACTCCTGGTTCTTGGGAGAATTCTAGTCAACGTTATGGGAGCTTATGGATACTAAATTGAAGAAAAGTACAAGTTTTCATCCACAGACCAATGGGAAAACAGAGGTAGTGAATAGGGAAGTGATTCAGCTACTCAGAGGATATTGTAGTAAACATCCTAAAATTTGGGATGAGCAGTTGCAGTATATACATCATGCTTACAATCATGCAATTCATTATTCCACGAAAAGATCTCCTTTTGAAACTTGTTTTGGTTATCTGCCAAAAACACCGATGGACTTCTCTTTTGGAAAAGATGTAGTGGGTGGACATCATGATGTAGATAAAGCTTTAAAGTTCATTCAGAGAATCCAAGTAGTGCAGCAGGAAGTTCAAGAACAGTTGGAGAAGAGCCAGGTAATGTACAAAACCATGCATGACAAGCATTAAGTTGATCATCAGTTTCAGGTTGGTGACAGAGTTTGGTTACATATCACCAAAGAAAGAATGAAAGGTGAAGGTAAAAAGCTTAAGCCTATCTGGTATGGTCCATTTGAGATCTTGGAAAAGATTGGTACTAATGCTTTTCGCTTGAATTTACCTCCATACATGCAAATTTATTCAGTCATCAATGTTGAGAATCTTAAACTGTATGAGCCTCCTATGATCATGGATGAGGAAACTAACATGCAGATTCCTTCAGTTGATGATTTGGCACCTGAATACATGAAAGAGTTGCAGGATGATGTTATTCTTGATAGAAATGTAAGGACTTCATGAAGGGGGAATGCTGAGTACCTTCGAGTGGGGCTGAAAGGCATGCATCCTAGAAAAGCAAGATGGATGGAGATTGGAAAAGTGAGGGAGTTGTACCCTCACTTACTTGCATAATGATTCAGGATTTTGGTGGTCCAAAAATCTCTTCAATGGGGAGGAATGAGCCGGTGGATTATTCATCTTCAAAAATTACACGGATCCAATCTGGTACAAGGTTTATTAATCTATGGTTTTAACTCATATGCTAAACATTTTATGTGTATGCCGTGCAGCTTATCGCATGGGCCGCGCAGTTGTGCACCGTCAAGTGAGCATCGAATGATTTGTGGAGGTTAGGCATACACCTCGACATTTGTATGCTGCGACAATGAATCGGGTATATGACGAAGTCCTTATATGCTGTGACAATTATATGCTGCAAAGTTGATGGTGACATCAAACGGTTACGTTACATGTGGCATAGCCCAGTGGCGGTCATTGCAGCGTGTTGTGAGTCAGCACATGTGCATGGAGTTGGTTGCAACATTTCAGGAATATGGAACATCATGGTAACATAACGCTTGGGCAGCGATTTGGTAGGATTTCATGGTTCAGTTAGCATATGGTTGTAACGATAATCAAGAAAATAATAGTTGTAGCAGATGAATCAAACCCGTTACTTATCCTCTCGCTAAACGGTTAAATAGAGGATGCTGGCCACCGTTCAAGGGGGCAGTAGAGAGGGAACAAACAAAGTGGGGAGAAACTCAGTTCGTTCAGAGTGTAGTACATCGTTTCTCTGTTATGCGAAGCTCGGAGAGTTTGCTGTAAAGTGTTTCGATGCTGTTACTATGGAAGTCGACATTCTCTCTCATACTTTGGCTTTCTTTGCCTTACGAAGGCTGATTGTAATTTCCAGAGAAAGGTCTTAAAGAATTTGTACAACATTCTGTTTACAGTTGCTGAAGTTGTTTCCAGAACCATTTTGTACCATTTTTAAGAGATTAATTGGATCGGTACCCATTGGAGAGGGACCCAGAGACGTAGCCCAGTGAAGGGGGTGAACTCCGTTATCAACTTTTGTTTTGTGACTCTCTGATTTTGTGTTTCTTTTATATCTGTTTATCAGTTTTGTTTTCCATTTGTTTTCAGCATTTAATTTCTATTAATGTTGTTCCATTAATTCACCTACTGAACGCATTCTTTTTAACACAAGCTTTTAATGCACACAAGTTGAGGTCCGACGGATCACCATTAGAGGAAATTTCAACTCAAAATGGGCCTTTTAACTTTTATTCAAATTCCATGTCATCATGTGTTAGCCAATAAAATTGCTTTAAATTTGAAATACCGTATAGGTCTTAAACACCTTTTTAATATAAATTTGGGGATAGGTATCATAAAAAAACTACTTTTTTTGTTTGTATTTTTGACATATCTCCCCGTGTTTTTACTCAAATTTTGATCGAGAGAGCTCATTGGATGCAGAATTAAATTCCACATCCAATGAGTACCCACTCGGCATACTTTTTATGGACCCCTCTACCCCAAAAAACAAGAAATACCTGAAAAAACGGGATGACGATGTCATCATTCCGTTTTTTTCCCCAGGTATTTCTTGTTTTTGGGGTAGCGGGGTCCGTCAAAAGTATGACGAGTGGGTACTTGTTGGATGCGGAATTTAATTCCGCATCCAACAAGCTCTCCTGATCTAAATTTGAGTAAAAACACGGGGAGATATGTCAAAAATACAAACAAAAAGTAGTTTTTTTTCTTCCTCCAAAATTAATAAATATTATTTTATTAGTTCATTTTAGGAGGCCCATTTTGAGTTGAAATTTACTCTAATTCCTAGGGCCCCACAACTGCAGGGACTTTAACCCTTGATCAATAAGGAGGGTTATACTGTATGACTTTACATGACTTGTTTACATTATTCTATCTCCCAATCGAAACATTGGGGCATGACATGACTCAATTACATTACAGATACTTCCTGGAATAAACATCAGGGTACAATACATAAGATATACAAGTGAATACATTCCAAAGTTACAAACACATCAACATTTGTTATCTGGGTTAGGGTTAGGCTGGGAAGGAAACTGTGGTCGTGGTGGCATGTTCACTGGTGAAATGTTATTTTGGAGTTGTAGCTGCGAATGTTGGTACTGTTGGTGAGGGTATTACCGAGGAGGGTACTATTGATGAGGAAACTGTTGATGAGGAGGTTTCTTATGAGGAAATTGATTTCCTGGATGGGATTTTCTCCATCCAGGAGACCAAGAAGTTTGGTGGTTTGATTGTCGTGCCCAAGGTGACCAAGAGTTAGGATTTTGCATAAAATTTTGAGATGGATGCCATTGATTGTTAGAATAATGTGAAGGGAATTGTGTATTCATGTTATTCATATTATTCCAAAAAGGTAATGGGTCTGGATTCATACCTTGATTTCGAGGATGCCAAGGCCTCTTTTGAGAAATGAAGTAACATTTCTCCACATCAGAAGTAGATTCCTGCAAGACTTCCTTAAGTTGGGGGAGTGAAGGACATTCCATAGTATCATGATTCAATTCATATTGTTGGAATACATCCACCTTGTCAAGTGGACATTCCTTCATTAGGTTCTTCTTCCTGCATCTAGGACAAAATACACCAAGTGTTAAATCTTCTATTGCTTGCCTATGATTTGATCTCAGGACATCCATTTATGAGGAGATGGAGCTCATCATTTCTATTTTGAATTTCTAAAGAAGGTTTCCTAGTTCTTCCTGATTGGATCCTCCATTAGAGTACTTCTATGTTCTATTGAAGACATCTCAGTCCAGTCCTTTATCATGATTATTGGTTGTGGAGGCTCCTCTCGAATATCTTCGACATAAGTCGACAATCTACTCAAAGGATTGTTTTGAGATATCCTCCTTTCCCAAAAAATTCAACATATCCAAGAAATATTCTCTGATTCCACGTAGTAAGATAAATTTGAGCACATATTTCCCCATATCAATTTGTCCTGCCCTATGTACATTGTACATAAGTCTCTTTACAAAGTCCTCCATACTCTCTTCCTCTTTTTGTATCATCTTAAACAATTCTTCTCTTTAATATTTAGTCCTATAGTAATCTTGATATTTTCTAAGGAACACCTATTTCATTTGTTCCTAGGTGGTAACAGTCTCACCACACAAGCTCATAAACCAGTGCAGAGCATCGTCCTTTAAAGTGGCAGGGAAAACTTTCAACTTTTTTTCACTGGAAGTGTAATCGTAGTTGTGACAGAAGATGCCAAATTCAAATAGGAACTCATCTAGATCCTCTGTGGCTTTCCCATGAAAGCATGGTAATATTGATGGTGAAATATTCTTCATGGGGGCCTGTCTAGTTGGTTGTCGAATGGGGAATTGGAGTGTGGAAACTATCTCCTCATGCGGTAGGTCGCCATCATTGTGATGGTTATCCCCTACTCCTTCTTTATGATCATTAGGGTGACATTCATTATTCATGTTTTCGTCTTCTTCCTCCCGTCTCTTCTTCCTATAATTTTCCAACTCCTGTTGTAACTTTCACCACTCCTCCTTTGTAACCTCCTTCCCATCGATAAAGTAAACAACCTCTAGCTCATCCACTCCCACAGTACTAGCTCTATATTCATCTGTAGGGACACCAGATGGTGTCACATCTCCTACTATTTTCTCCATCGTGGAAATTGATGCTTCCAACCTAGGAGTAACAAGGCTTCTTCTGACATATGATGATCCTTGATGGTGATACTTGGTAGAATACTTAGCTGTGGAAACTAAATCATCAATGAATTCCCTTCTTCTTAAGACTGGGCTACTTCCATGACCTCAATCACCTGCCAATTTATTATTCTGGGGAGTTCTGGGAATATCACGTTGTACTCTCCTTGTATTCATGCAATCCAAAAATCATGCAAGCTTAAAAATGCTGAAGAAAATGAATAAATGCAACTACTACCGTGTCTATCAATTACCTTCCTTGGCAACAATGCCAAAATGTTGGTCACCATATATGCTAATCAATTACAACTAACATACAGAATGCTCAATATGAATTGTTAACCCAAGGAAGTATTTTTGTTTCAAAGATAATTAGCACAATCTATGCATTAACACTTAAGTAGCCGATTGATTGAATGAAAGATTAATTGTCCTACCTATATGCTCAATCAAACTCTTCTCATGGATAAAGCTAAATTTTTTTATCCATCTAAGAATTCAGAAATGCTTTTACCTTCTTACAATCATTACTCTAACAATTATTGATCCTGAAAGAATTAAGCTAGATGTATTCTTGCAGAAAGTAAACTATGAAAGAATCAAACTATTAGGACTCATCTAAGATCTGTTCAAACCATCTAAATTGAAAATTATGAATAATGGTAAAGAATCACACCACTTGCAATAATAATATGACTAGTTCAAATAAATTCCAAGAAAGACAAGTAATAGAAATGAACTAGAGTTGATCTTGATTGTAACAACTAATTGCCACACCTTGCATAAAGGGAAACTATCCTACAGATTCGATTGTCACACCACACAGTTGCATCTAATTGAAACGAAATAATTAACTATCAAAGGAAAATTCCTTCATTAATAATCGTTGTTGCAACTAATTGTAAATGCATCTACTATAATTATGCACCACACAACACAAATAATCAAAGCATCTAATTAACTCAACAATCTCTATGGGAAGGCGGGCCCAAACTTTGAATAGAGACGCCGTGACTAACACAAATTAAAACGCAGAGGTATGAAGAATCCTGCTCCCTATATTAAAAATAATGATTCACAGTCCCAACTCTATGTTACATCCCACACAGTTTGATAATAATCAAGTAACCCCAAGCTCAGATCGCCTCCCCATATTTATACATGAATAACATAATTCCCATCCACTAATATCGGAAAACCATGAATATCTACAATCTTCAGGATTCCTTTTTACAATGAATTGTTACAACCATGAATGAAATTGAATGGAGATATGGAATATAGGGAGTATTATTGCTATGACCATTAATGGATCAATGAAATAAATTGGTTGGGAGATACTCTGTCGGTTGCAGCGATGCCCTGAGTAGTGGCGCATTGTTGCGGCTACCACATGGAGAGATAATCATTGTTTCCATTCAGCATATGGAACTGGGACTAAAGAGTGATATCTAGTACCAAATATCCCTTTCTCCTCCAGACTAAGCAGGCTGCTACACCTACGTTCCTCAAGGCTTAGAACTATATTTATAAAATAAATACATATCAAAGTAATTCAAAAGATAGAGTTCTAACCATCACAATATTAGGCATTAATATAATAAGACAATAATAAATCATACCTGTAAGGATTTAAGCTCACTTTGAGGAAAAAAATTATCTAGTGTATGGAAATGAAGTAGGACAAGGAAAAAGGATATAATTGGTGTGGTAAAAAAGGGGCTATTCTAGGACCCAACACAAACTAACCTCTTCCTTGGACACACTAGTAGTTTCAAATTCGTAGCCTAAAATTTTGGCTATTATGTCTTGCTTGGAATCAATGATCCTCATATAGAGGGGGATTTTATCAAGGGTCTTCATCCTATCAATGATTTCCTCAATATTTTTTCTTTGATTATCAGCTAAACCCCCCACTTCTTCCATTTCTTTAGCCATGCGAGTTTTCATGGAACAATACAGGTGAAGGGATCATTTGAAGAGATTCATATGGCTTCTAGAGTGTTCATGGTCTATAATCCAGTGGACAAACATTTCCAATTTTTACTGGTCATTAATGGTATTTTTGGAGGAATGGAATTTTGCTTCTATTTTCTCAAAATCATTTTGCACCTTATCCTCGATATTGTTTCTATAAAATTTAGTAGTGTGAGAATTCGTTTTAATTTCCTGGGACTTGTCCATGACACAAGCATTCCTTTCCTTCTTGTGAATGTACCTGGTTCTCCGATTTGGAAAGCGGTGAGAGGTTCCTTCATATTTTTCTATAAACATGCATTCATCATTGTTAGAAGTCCTAGACCCACTCTTTCCTTCCATGAATATAGAAGGCCAATAATTTTTCATGGTTATATCAAGGGGCCACAAGCTAGGAGGGTTTAAAATAAGAAAGGGAAAATGTTGGTACATATGAGCTAGGTGAACGAGGGGAGGAAGAATTTAAGATGGATAGGAGGAGGATATTCATAATGAGTATTATCCTACACTTGCGAAGAGTCGAGGGAATAAATATGTTCTGATCATGCATATGTAAACGAGTAGTTAAATCCATGATAGCAAGTTACGAGGAGGGATGCTACAAAACACAGAACTAGAAGGGAATGCATATGGCATATTTGAATAGAATGATGTTCATGAAAAGGGAAAGGGAAAAAATCATGGAAAAAGTGAAAAATATTCTATAGGAGTTGAAGCTTTTCTGTTGAGCAACATTCATCCTACTACATCCAATTTAATGTGACGTTAGCATGCCCGTTTCTTGTTGGATCTCATGTAGCTTCAAATCCAACGGGAAGTAGGAATGCTACCACTGCATTAAATTACCTGCAACAGGATCAATAATGTTCACCATCCTCTCCATCACTTCATCTGTGTTGGGTGGAATCAATTACTTAGATGTTGTTGGAATTCAAGCAACTAGTTGCATCGGCCACATGCCCTTGAATGATGCCATCATCATTGCGCTGCCCTTGATATGTGGTCATATTTAAACTGACTCTACTAGGGGAGGGGTGCCAGGGATAAGAGGTATGAGTCATTAGATATTGGATGAAAGGATCATATTTGAAGGGTATGGTCCTATTTCAATTTGAAGGGCTATGATATATTCAACCCTTCAATGATGACATGTTAAAATAAATAGTTCCTTTCATTTGAAAATTTAGTAATACATCAATATTTCATCTCATATTAAAATAAATGTAATCTAATAGTTATACTAAAATCCTGTCACCATCATGTGATAAGACCTTTGACATACCTACTTGCCCTGAATCCCAGCTTCTGGAGTGAAGACTACATGGTTTTTTATTAGTCTGTAATACAAATTCCTAGCATCGCGCATGCCCCTTTATACAGGAGCAGTACCCCTGCTCGCACCGCCTTTCATCGGTTGTCTACAAGCGGTGCCACCACCTATTTCCCTTGGTCCATAGGCGGTTATCAGCAGAACCGCTCTGTCATAGAAGGAGAAGCATGGTACCCTGGGTAAAAAGGGAAAAAGAGAATTTTCTCGAGGCTTCTAGATGATAAGCCTTATGTACTTCCTTATCCCTACTATTGTGGGTTGGTTGAGCTCGAGATCCCTCATCCTAGGATCTTAGAGGCCACCTCACCCACTAATTTCTCAACCATCTCTATCCATTAAAGCCCCATACATATGAGCTCATAGCCATGGTTGAGGACAGAACATTTGAAGGTATTGTTATGCTATTGGATTGATTCTTGGCCCAAGATCATTTGGAGAGAGCATAGAGAGCTAGAGTCAGAGCTTTTGGGGATGAAGAGCTGGTTTCATGGAGATGCATGTCAACACTAAGGCTTGGTTGTAAACTTATTCATATTTCTAATGCAAGTTGATTTTTGTCCCATATATATTGTTGATGTTTGATTTCAGATATATATTGCTAGATCCCTTAGTCACTAGAATAGATTAGTAGATCATATTCTGGTTGCTTTGATTCATTTTGTGTTGAGCTTGATTGCAGGTACACAGGTGGACTATCAAAGCCTTGTATTCCAGATATCTACAGCATCTAGGGAGAGTTATCATCCTCTGTGATCTATTTGTTCTGGATTTGAACCATTCAGACCAGTGGAACACCTTGCTGTCCGCAGGAGGTGAAATATTCCAGCTAACACTAATTCCTCAATATAGTGACAACAATTGCATTGCTCCACTCTATGTATTTTAATAAGTAATATCTAACCCAAATAACCCAAGAAACCATATAGAGTAAATTTTAGAAACAAAAAAAATACCCATCAATATGAAGGAATCAATTTAAAAACCTTTATAACCAACCAAGATTCACTTGGAAAGTAGTAAAAATTCTAGCTGAAAAAACAAGGTTGGATGAAAATGAAATAGTATCTACCCAATATCTTTTGAACATAGAGATCAATAAATACAAAAGATGGAGTAAGCCTAAAAAATATGTTCATGAATGCCAAAACTATTATATTAAGTCACTTCAATAAAAAAATTCACTCCTTTCCAAGAAGAAGCAAATAAATACTTATAAATAAAACAATAAGGAAACTACTCTCGTGATGCACATACCTGAAAAGTAATTCAACTGCAGGAACAATGCAACCAGTATTGAGGTACAATAAGGGAATTAATCCATTTATATATGTTGTTGGCCATTCAAATCTAAAAAATAAAAGGATATACATACTCCCCTATAGGAAATATTTATTAGAAAAGGTATATTTTCTCTCTCTAGTGGAGATGTAGACTTATGCAGGTTGGTGGTGGACTAGTGATGCTAGGGTGGATGTGTACTTCCTTTTCTCTAGAAAAACCATTGAATTCTAAAGAGTCATAAACCTTATGAATTAAAAGGGGAAGCGTTAGTTTTTCTAAGTTAATTTACTTAGGATCATTATCTGAGAGAATAACAAGCAAAACAATGCATCAAAGATACACAAGATACATAAGACACATAGATTTTCATCGGCAAAACCATAAAGGAGAAAACCCCACAAAATTCCTTATAACAGTTCCTTCACAAAGAAAAGATGACAAGATAGAATAACCCAAGAACAATGTGTCTACAACATCTCTTTGTTCCTCCTCTTCCTCTCTCACCTAAGGCGCACGTGAGAGAGAAAGTGAGTGTGTGACAAATGAGGAGGGTGCCTCCCTATTTATATTATCTCGTTGATTTTTTAACTCAACGACTAGGTTGGTCAGGTTACCTTTGGCACCTACCTACCTAAGAATACACATAAATACATTTTTCTTTATTTAAACTGGGGACTATTGCCTCAACTTACAATGGAGGGTTTACCTCAGTGATCATACACAAGGATATCATCCCAAAAGGAGGAACACACATCTTCGATGGGGGTACAACAATATAAAATAGTAATATACATCATAATATATTATGAAGTTAAAATTACAACAACAATCCCTCTTAACTAGGAGGGTATTATCTCATCTAGTCACCATCACTGAGTCATCATCGTCGATGCTTCCATTGTCCAAATATTGTCCAATCTGTCACATCTATCCATCATAGGAAGTTTCTACAAAGCCAAACCTTTTTCATGTTGGGTGTAGGCCTAGAAATCATCTAAGTCTTCATAATATCCACAAGAAATCCATCGCATAGGTATAGACCAAGACCATTCTTTACATTTCCACTACAATAACCTTCATCTCCTACCATTATCTCATCTCCATCACATAGGTATAGTCCAAGAACTTCCTTACATTTCCATGACAATGAACTTTGTTTTCTACCTTTATATTTTCAGATCCAAGTCATCTCTTTTGTCCTGCATAAAAAAACACACACATAGCACAACCCATATGTAGAACATCTTCGTTCTATCAACATAGGAACATGCGAGGATGTCACCAAGACAATCCTACATCTACCACTATGTGAGAACCTTCTAGGATCATACTTAGTGCATTACGTCTCTCCATTGTCAACCTGTGTTCTACTAGTAAAGGGGAATTGCCTAGGTGCACCTCACGTGCTTCATGAACTTATCATATCCAACATGGGAATACACACATATATAGATATATATGTAAGGATTGATTACAACTAAATAAGTTTTTACACTAGGGCTTTTACGTTCCAGGTCAACCTCAAGGACTTATTACATCTGGATGACCAGCGTCCAGAACCTTTTCCGTTCAGACAACCTTCAAGGCATATTACATCCGAGTAACCTACATACCATGCCATGGATATTTTTACATTTGGACAACCCACAAGACTTATTATTTCTGAATAACCTGTGTACCATGTAAGGACCCATATTTACATTCAGATAACTTGTAATAGGACTTATTACATCTGAATAACCTATGTACCATGCTAGGGATCATATCTACATTTAGATAAACTATCACATGAATTATTATGTCTGAGTAACATGCATTTGTTTCCAGGACTCGTATTTAGACCCATACAACATACAGGACTGATTATGTCTGAGCAACTTGCTACACCAGGGTCTTTTCCACCTAAACAACCTTTCTCATTTTCCATGTGATGATATCATGCATCTTCATCTTTTGGTCTCTCACTATTTCTAGCATAGAAACATATTAGGACTAGTTACGTACAAGGATAACCTACGATCTTTGCTAGTACTAATTACTTATGAGGATAACCTACAGGACTCATTAAGTCTGAGAAACCTACGATCTTTGCCATGAATTTTACGCTCAGATAACCTGTGTCTCTAGCTATGATAGAATTTATCACTCCCTCTTTCAACGGTCCTTGATCTAGATCACATACCGGAGATTCATTTCTCCTCTCTGCATCATACAAAAATGAAAGTCAGATAAATCAAATTATATATTAGCTTTCAAAAAAATACTACCTCGCAACTAATCGAGCAAGTGAAGGACTGCATCCTGCTAAACCAGTAGACCATACCAGATCTCAAATTGAAAAAAGAAACCCAAGGTTATCTTCCTCTCAGTGGAAATTCCTTTCCAACCCAAATCAACATAACCATGCAAGTTAGTCTTCTTATTAGTATCATACTTGGGCTCATACTTAACTCTACCCTTCATGTACCTCACTACATGCTTTGCAACAACTAGGTGAACACGTCTCGGATCTGTTAGGAACTGGCTTAGGGATTTCACAAGAAAGCATACAATAGCACACAATGAGAAATTAATGACTACAAAAATGAATAAAATCAAGCTATAAACGACTTTTTTTGAGTCGGCGACTAATAGTAGCTAATTTCCAATATCTTATAGCTTGACTAACTTAGTCGTATTTCATTTAGTCATTAATAGCTTGAGTTATTATTTATTTATTTATTCATTGATAGTCAATGATTTAGTCATTGATAATCAATGATTTAGTCATTGACTGCAAAAATTAATGACCAATTATACAAATAAATAAACTACTAGATTATAACATATTAATGAATAAACTAAATACGACTAAGATATATGAAATTAACTACTAATAGTTGTATATATGTGAATTTAGTCATTTTTGTAGTCACAAATTTATGATAGGACGTAGAGGAATTGAACCACCAACCTCCTACCTATAATTAGGCAGGTTCTCTACCATTGAGCTAACACCCTTTAATAAGTTGTTATTGCTTGACAATGATGATATTCAAACAAATTTCTCATCATCCAAGCATTCAAAATAATGATTATAAAGTTATTAAGTCTAGAATTGGGTCAACACAATTACAAACTTAAAAAATGAAAATTTTTACATACAAAATCATGTGGTGTACTTCAAACCTTGGGCTTGAAAGCTTTGAATCCAAGGCAGAAGGAACTAAATGTGTTACCGTACAAAGAGTTTCTGCAGCATTAGTATGTAATTCAGGGGAATTCTTCTTTGAAATATAGCCAATAAACTAAATTAGTGAACATACTTGACTTTCTTAACCCAAAAACTATATTAACAGCAAACTAAATCACAAACATAATAGAGAATATGAGATTTGAATGACCGGAAAGAAATAAATAATGATTCAATTATTGTCTACTGGATGCCAAAAAGAAGTTAATGGGACTGTTAAGGACATCATTATAATCCATCTATATACACACTGAAGCTCCAGTGATATAGTGACTAGCACATATACACTTGTTTCCTTCTGGAGGAAGGACCTAAGAATCCAAGACCAGCTACACTCATCCAACATACTTACATGTGAAATCAACTTGTCTACAATCATTTCAAGAAAGTCAGTATAAGATAGCCATTTCTTAGCATCATCGGTATACATATGATCATCTGTTCCAACAAGATGAATTAAAATATGCATATAAAATGAATATCATAATTAGACACATATTTTGAACCAAAATTGGAATTCCTACTCAGATAATAAAACAAAGAATTAAACATTAACATTTGCAGCAGAATATGACAACATCGATATTTTTAGAAAACTAAATAAACACGGATATTGCAACAACCTATTGAATAAATGAATGCAAAATATCACAATAAAAATATGTATGCTAGATAGCAATCTACAAACTGCATAATTATTACTATTACAACTTACCAGTAACTAGTATTTATGATAAACTAATTCCTGAGAGCTATGTACAATTTTCCCTATCTGGCACATCCATTCATGTCCCTATTTGGATGGGATCTCGACTTGTTGACTTGGAATTTTTTTTGGGAAATGGTGGACAATGCGTCCAGAAAAGTATAATATTCATTCTTTTCCAATAAAGTTAAGATATAGACTTAAAACATCATTAGAGAATCTCATTTCCATGCATTTAATCTTAGTTTATGTCAAAGGATCAATAGGCATAATTGAAGATCCCAAGAAAAATTACATTTTGAACGAAAAATATAGACATATATATTGTTAACGCCCTTCACCCTTTCTACTTACCCTAGTACTGGGTCCTCATCGCTAAGCAGTCAAAAAAATTCATGGCATTCACCAAAGATTATTCTAGAATTCAAGATTGAGATTTAATAACTGTCGAGCACCCTATATGCAGATAGATTATTATCAAAACACATAGAGCATACGAGATTTATTGTTAACCCGAGGAAGTCTTTTATTTCAAAGGATAAATGCACAGTATATGCGTTAAACACCAAATCAATGCAATTGAGCACTCTTATCCTCTAACAACTATGTTCATCCCCAGAATCTGTGCAATCCTCTTCATCTTCTAAATACTACAAATTCAATTACCTGTAACTCAGAAAAATGATCTAAGATGCAAACAGCAATTGCAGATAGAAAGGAAATCCTATTCACAACTTAGAACAATTAAACTGCCCATTCAATCTACTTACTCTTGAAAATCATAAACATAAATTAAATATTAATCTAGAAATTCAATGGCAAAGGATTAAGTTCAGCTATTCGAAGGAATTGACTTGCAGGAATGAAAATCAACAATCATAACAGGAAAGATAAATTGCATGGATTCATAGGATAACAACTGAAACTACAGGATGAACCAAGCTACGTACAACTACCACTCAAATTGCATAAAGGAAGTTATGTATTCAATCAACTATCACTCTGCGCCAATTACCAATCTTTAAGAAATTGGGATCCCAACTATACTGTAAATCCACACTACTGTTGCGTACAAAGGAAATATGATCAACAAAGCATTACACAACCATGAATTCAGAAATCCTACTTTAACTCAGCAATCTCTGTGGAAGGCGGGCCCAACCTTCACACAGAGACGCTGGATGAACAATGCACAACTCCCTTAAATCAGAGGTAACTCCTTGTATTAAAAGAAAGAATGATTACAGGTTGCTTCCGCCGTCAATACAATGAATGGATTATCTATATGCCAACCCCCTGGGTCGAAACAACTTCTCCTATTTATACATGCAATTCATAACCTTCGATCCTATTAAAGGGCAGCCATGAAGATCTCTGATCTTCAGGCGCCCTAAATATACTGGCTATTACAAAACGTGGTATGATAATGGCATGGAAAATGCGGGAAGGCTGTTGACTTGCCCAGGAGTAGCGATCTCTTCAAATCACGATTACATTTGAGCAGGGATGTAGCATGTTCTGTTATAGCTGCACTGTCATAGCTCGGTCTAGGATATTACATTAAAACCATGTGCCTTCATTGATGGTCGGGCTGAGGGTCCTTTTAAGCATTGAATATCCCTTTCTTTGATATTTGTTCAGCCCTCATCCACCTGCAGTCCACTTATCTCAAACTGCCTTCATAAATCATAACATGTTACCACATTTGAGAGATACACAGCTTTAATTATCACAATTATAAGCATTAATAAGATAAAGAGATGATCAGTCATACCTTGGTAGTTTGGGGATGAAAGTAAGGACAACAGGTCTGATTAGCATGCTAAATGATGTAAGAAAGGGGAAGAAAAGGTGATTGAAGATGGTAAAAAAGGGGTAATTCCTAGGCTCAACATCTCCCCCCAACTATCCTGTTGCATGTCCTCATGCAACCACCTGCATCATTCGGATTCTGAGTCCTGTACTGAGCTGTGTTCATGGAGGGAGGAGAAGTTGTAGGGAAACTCAGGTACCTGATCTTCCTTTAAAAAGCCTCTATGAGTAACCCAATACTTCGAGCACCGCTGCTCCTCTGCCCTTGTCAAGGAAAAATCTATATTATACGGTTTTGCTGGCCACCAAATGAGGGGAAATTTGAATTTCAAACCCAACCAATCAACTCCACACTCCCTCATGCTTCCCACATAACCCTTGACTCTGGAGAGTGCCTGCTTGAAATTTTTGACACAGTAAGGATCCCGGCTTCTAAGTGCAGAAGAGGAAGCCTGCCATCTATGTTTACTTCCTTCCAATGGCACCTGCCGATGCCTGGAAATATAATTGGTGCAGGTGGATATCACTTCTTCTTGCAGTCTCATGATATGCTGTGCCTGGGGAGGTCTTGAAATAAAACTTCTGTACTGTGCCAAAAGAATGCCAGGATTCTGGGGTTCACTTCGAATCCATAAGTTAGTGTGGCCTTCATTATGGGAAAAGGTCTGAAAAGACCTTTCCCACTGAACGTGATTACTCACAAAAGAGGCAAAGGCTCTGAGCTGAACATCCCCTGTGAATGGAACAGGGTTTGAGTGGAGGTCCAGGGGGCAAGCCATTTCATGCAGGTATAATTCACACAGCAGGTTCTGCTCCTCAAAATTGCTTCCAAAAAATGTTTCCAAGAAATTTGCTGAGTTTGTGATTTCAAACGATCTCCCCTCCTATACAGCCTTCAATTTAAACCAGACAAATTACTCAAATAGGAACACTGGATAAGAGGAAGAGGGTTTCCTGGTGCCCATGAGTTCTTGAGAGAGTGTGTACATCTGTTCTTTTTCTCGCTGCATAGACTGAAACTTTTTCAATTCTTTCAACTTGCTCTGCAACTATTCTTCCCTAATTCTGTGGGCCATACGTTCTTTAGCCCACCTCTCTTCCAGTGATTTAATGATTTTCTATGCTCACTCAAAGAAATCATACTTGTCTGGTGCTCCTCCAACTGGCTTTTCCATTTGGTCACTTCCAACTTCAGGGCTGAGACTTTTGTTGTGAGGTTTAAAATTTCCTTTTTATAATGCCCTTCTTGCTCTGAGTCCAAATTAATGAAATCTCTAAGGGGTAGAAGCACTGGATCTTTTGGGGCAGTGTCCTCCAGCATATCCAAATTTACTATGAGAGTTGCTGGTTCTTGTATAATAGCAACATCCCCTGGATTCTCCTCAGCAGCTACATTCACGGCTTGTGAGGACACTGGTTCTTGTGTGACAGTGTCTCCTTCTTCCTCAACCTGCATTTTTGAATTTGGTTCAAGAGTTGCTGGTTCTTGTGTAGCAGAAACATCCCCTGGATTCTCCTCAGCAGCCGCATTCATTTCTTGGGAGGACATTGGTTCTTGTGTGACAGTGTCTTCCTCCTGGTCAACCTGCATTTCTTGTTTTGCTGGTTCTTGTGTAATAGCAACATCAACAGCTGCATCCATGGATTTTTGAGACACTGGTTCTTGTGTGATAGTGTCTTCCTCCTGGTCAACCTGCATTTCTGAATTCAATTCTTGTGTAATAGCAACATCCCCTGGGTTCTCTTCAGCAGATACATTCATTACTCTTAGAGACACTGGTTCTTGTGTAACAATGTCTTATTTGTTCTCCTGCCTCTGAGATTGAATATCTTCCCCTTCGTGCAGCTCTTCCTCAAGGATCTCAGTGTCACCTGAGGCTTGTTCATCCTTGCTCCACTATGTATAGGGTATGATATCCATCCCGGGGTTATCTTCTAATTGAATTTCAGGAATCCCTGCTGCAACTCCCAAGGATGTTGGTTCTTGTGTAACAACATCCTTGCTTACCTCTTCGTCCTCCCACTGTTGCAATTCTTCTTCTATGAGATCTGCATCATGGGGACATTCTGGGGTTACAGTGCAAAGATCTTCATTTAGTTCCAGAGTTTCCTCCATGCCAGGTTCTTCTCCCACTTGTTCAGCCGACTGGACAAGTATATTCAGGTTTGCTGGTTCTTGTGTTGCAGCCCCCTATTCAAGTTTATCAATGCCCTGCGCTTGTGGCTCGGCTTCTACAATATCTATGTCCTAGGAGAATTCTGGGGTTATAGTGCAATCTTTGTCCCTGACATCATGCATGATTTCATCCTTTTTCTCCTCCGCCACAGAATTAGTGGCAACTTCAACAAGGATGTTTAAAGATGCTGGTTCTTGTGTGGCAGCATCTTCTTTTTCTGCATTTTCCTCTGTTGTGGGTGCTGACTATGGTACTGTGCAGGTATGCATTATAATCTTGTGGCCTGTCTCTTTGAATATTTCCCCACAGGTAGGGCAGATCACACACTCATCATTCTTGCCAGGCTCGGTAGAGTTCAATCCCTCCAATTGGTCTGCAGCCTCCACCAATGTATACATTTTCTTCTCACCTTGTTTTCTGCAGGTTTCCTTCCATGTCTCCACTTCCCTTCAAAGTACTTGGACTTCCTCCTTTAATAATGTGTTTTCTTCTAAAAGTCCTTCAATGCTAGGTTCTTCCTCAACTGGCCTTTATGGAGCATCCTTTGGCCTTGGTGTAAGGATTGGGAACTCAACCTGTGCTTCTAGGGTTGCCCATATTTTTCTGGCTGCCTCTGCTGTTGCATCTATTTTAGTTCTTTTCCTTCTGATAGGAAAAGTTATGTGAAGTGCATCAATTGATCTTTTCTTTCTCCTCTATGGTGTTTTCTTTTGTGGATCTGGGATGTCGGGTTTCACAGCCGAGGTCGAGGGAATATTTTCTTGCTCCTCAGGCTGTTCTTCCACAATTAAGGTTCCTCCTTCCCATTCAGATGAGGATTCAATAGTTACTGGCTTGATATTTTCTTTAGTTTCCCCAGCTCTGTCATCTTCAGGTTCAACTGTCGCAGCACTTGGTGCTGCTCCAGTTTCACCTTCTGCCGGCAGAGCTGTCCTATTGTTTATGTTCTCCATAAGGTTTTTATGTATACTCTCCTCCAATTTCTCTGCCTGTGCCTCTGGTTGTGCTTCTTTTGATATAGTTTCATCCCCCCCCCCCCAACTATATTGGAGGAACTCCGGTCCTCCTGTTGTGGCAGAACCTGTTCCTGTTCTATCTGGACACCCAACAAGGGAGCTGGTTCCTGAGCTCGGACAGTGAATTGTTCCCAAGTTATATTATGCTGAGCAAGGGTTCTTGAGATTATCAATTTGATGAGACCATGGTGGGTCAGGGAGGCAAATGGGTTCTTAGCGGCTTGGAAAAACGTCGTCATATGACGCAGGTCATGGAGCAAATAGTATGGGATGTTCAATAAAATGCCATGGCGGAGATGAGAAAGTAAAGGTAGGTCAGAATTATAAACAATTTGGTATCTACCTTCACAAGTGATGTACTTTTTGAGGAAGACAACAACCTAATCCCATGGCCGTGGCAATGAAGATAGTGCAATCCCTCTTCTGGATGATTGAACTTGCTCCCCCTCGCGTAAAAATGCTTCCCGTGCGCTCGTTGCGGGAACTCATCATCCAAACCATGCCTTTCCCACCTACGGGATAGCAGTAACCTCGGATATAATGGCTTCAGAGACTTATATGAGCAGCCCCCACACCTCAGAGTGAGTATCTGTGAGGTTTAAGGCAAATTGCAGGGCTACCTCCCGGTTAAAGCCATCCAGTCGCTCAAAGAACTCGAGCCAGCCGGCAGCTTGAAAGATGGCCAGAACTGCAGGATTTTTCCTAAGCTCCTATGTATCCAAAGGTTCATGGTGAGCTGCGATCCCCATAATCCTGGCTACAGAGTTACAGAGTTTGAAAATGAAGGTTGCAGTGCAGAGGATGCACAAGGTGTTGAGCGGAGATGTTGAGAAAAACGACAAATTTGAAAAGTTCAGCACGGAGGGAGGTTCGAAATTTTTATGCCAAATTGGGGAAGGTGGCGGTTATTAGTTTTTACCTCGCATGAGGGAAAGGTTAATTAAGCCATAATGGTGGTACGTACAAAGGTACGACTGAGATCGTTAATCATATCAATACTTAATCATGTGAAAATCAAATCCATACCTCATGAGATGGTGCGTCGGATAGCCTGCGGAGAATGGTGGAACGTGCGAATACTGATGCTGCAAAGCTGAACTCATGCATAGTTATTAAGGTGATCATAATGACGTGGATAATGCCATAATACCTTCCACGAGTGAAATAGAAACCATCGCATCTCCGGGGTCAGAATTATGTCGAGTTGGCCGGCACGAGTGGAATAAATGAGAGCCATATCTGGTAGTGGAAGCAAGTTCTTTCGTGAACACAGGAGTTACCACCACTGGTTGTAAAAAAATCGGTGTTTAATCCTGAAAAATGGCTTCCAAATGGAGTGGAATTGCAGTTGCCAAGAATGATATTGCAGCCGGCGAAGAAGATGTTGTAGCCGCCAAGAGTGGTTCATGGCGTCGGGAAAAAAAGATTGGCGGTAGCAGGAAAAATCACGGCTGCCAGGGAAAAGTTTGCCGGCCCTCAGAAAATATGTCACAGCCATTGGAAAATATGTTGCAGCCACCGACAAATATGTTGCAGCCACCAGCAAATGGGTGCGGCTGCCGGAAAATATCCGGGAAATGGGTTACGGCTGCCGGGAAAAAGGATTTTCTGGTCATCGGGAAAGGGTTACGGCTGTCAGAAAATAAGGTCACGGCTGCCAGAGAAAGATGTTGCAGCTGCCGGGAAATATGTTGCAGCCGCCGGGAAATATGTTGCAGTCGTCGGGAAATTTATTTTGACGAAAAAGGGAAATGCAGCGCAGGGAAGCAGAGGAAGATGACTCTCGTTCGACAAGCCCAATCTAGTCATTCTCCTGGCACTACCCTGCAAGTTCTTGAAAAACAACAACAAACGAAAAGATCAAATGCAAAAAGGAAAACAAATAATTATATGCTACAGTAGGAATTTTTTATTTATTTATGTACAGTGATTCAAAGCGCAATTTACAGTTCAAGGGTTGGCAGAGGCAGAGAGAAGTTCCTGCCCTACTGTCAGCTGATACTCTGGATCGACGATGATTTGCGAAATGAATGCATCTTTCGAAATAGGCTTACGATACAGTCGCAGTCTGTGGCCATTAGCAAGTAATGGTATGCAGTTATCATCAATGGTCACCAGACGGACAGTTTCGTTGTCAAAGACCCTGTCAACCAAGTATGGACTGAGCCACCTTGTACGTAATTTACCTTTAAAATCCCTTTTGAATATGGATTCATAGAGTAACGCCCAGTCTCCCTCACTGAATACTTTATTTTTAATAAATCGGTCATGCCAATTGGATCTCTGTTGCTGAAGCAACAAAGTCTGGTCCACTGCAGCTAACCGCTTCTCATCCAATTCAATTAATTGATTCAATCTTCTCCTCTGGGCTTCTGTTACATCCAAATTCATTTCGGTGGCTGTCTTCAGGGTTTTAATCTCGAACTCAATTGGAAAGATGGCACTCTTTCCATACACTAAATCGTATGGAGAAAAACCTGTAGTGCTGGGCCAAGTCGTGCGATATGCCCACAATGCTTTCGGAAGCCTGTCAGCCCAATCCTTTCGATGACTCTTAACTATTTTGGTCAGGATGGCTTCGATAACTTTATTGGTACTCTCTACCTGACCATTGGCTTGGGGGTGGTAAGGTGAAGCCACCCTATGTTGCACATGTTACTTCCGGAGAAAGGATTTGAATTGGCATGACATAAATGGCAGTCCCCCATTGGTAACCACTTCCTTTGGTACCCCAAAGCGGGTAAAAATTTCACTGTACAGAAAATCCATCACCGCCTGGTCGTTAGCCTTAGCCAAAGATACAGCCTCCACCCATTTGGTCATATAATCAGTACAAACCAGAATGTATACTTTCTGTCTGGAAGGAGGACTGATAGGGCCAACAAAGTCCAGTGCCCATCTATCAAAAGGTTCAATTACTACCTGAGGTTGTAGAGGCATCTGATCTATTTTATTAGGCTGGCCCATCCTTTGGCAGCTGCCACAGGATTGAACATACCTTTTAGCGTTCCTGAACAGAGTCGGCCAATAGTATCCCATCCGTAGTGCTTTATGCCCTGTACTTTTGTCTGCAAAGTGCCCCCCGCAAGGCTCATCATGACAGGCCTTCAGTATGGGAAATATCTCGTCTTCTCTTACACATCTCCTAATCTCAAGATCCGGTCCTGTGTAAAAGAGATGACCATTTAGCCAACAATACCTGGCACTCTGCTGAATGATTTTTATTTTTTATCGTTTAGACATATGTGGTGGGAGCTTCCCTACAACAAAATAATTAACGACATCTGCATACCAGGGAGAGTGAGCTGAAAGTGCGAATAGATGTTCATCTAGAAAAGAGTCCTCAACAGGTAAACTATCATCACTGTTGGTAAGACGGGATAAAAAATCAGCAACGACATTTTCTTTTCCAGGTTTATCTATAATGGTGATATCAAATTCCTGTAATAACAAAAGCCATCTGGTCACTCTGGCATTGGTAACAGGTTTGTTCATTAAATATTTAATGGCAAAGTGGTCAGTGTGTACAAATGTAGGATACCCAGTGATATAATGTTGAAATTTATTGATAGAGTAAACAATAGCTAGGAATTCTTTTTCAGTAACAGTATAATTAAGTTCAGTAGGAGACAGGTTTTTACTAACATAGTAGATGGCATAAGGTACTTGACCATCCTGCTGTCCTAATACTGCCCCAATGGCAGTGTCAGAGGCATCTGAAGAAATATGGAAGGGCTGGGTCCAGTTAGGTCCCCGTAAGATGGGAGTTGTGGACAGCTTCTCTTTAAGCTCATCAAATGCTGTCTGGCATGCTGTATTCCACACAAACTGTGCATCCTTCATTAACAGAGAGAACAAGGGAGAATCCTGTTTGGAGAAATTTTCTATAAACCTTCGATAATATCCAGCATGTCCTAGAAAACTTCGCACCTCTTTCTGAGTTGAAGGGGTAGGTATATTCTTTATCACCTTGATTTTTACAGGGTCTACCTGAATGCCATTGGCAGAGATAAAATGCCCTAATACCACCCCCTCACTCATCATCATATGGCACTTTTCAGTGCTTAATGAGAGCTGAGTCTGTTCACAGCGAATTAAAACCTTCTTTAAATTTTCTAGTGCTTCCTCAAAATCCCTGCCATAGGGAGTAAAATAATCCATGAAGATTTCCATACTATCATTGACTAATTCAGAGAATATGCCAATTACAGCTCTTTGAAACGTTGCTGGTTTGTTACATAAACCAAATGGGAGCACTCTGTAGGCAAACGTTCCCTAGGGACAAGTGAAGGTGGTTTTATCCTGATCCTCAGGAGCAATCTGAATTTGGTTGTACCCACTGAAGCCATCTAGGAAGGAGAAGAACTTCTTCCCTGATAGGGTATCAAGTACTTGGTCAATGAAGGGCAAAGGAAAATGATCCTTTTGAGTGGCTTTGTTCAGTTCCCTATAATCCACACAAACCCTCCATTTGCCATTTTTCTTGGGCATAATTATGAGTGGAGAAACCCACTCACTATCTGAAATAGGATATATAAATCCTGCTTCCAAAAGTTTCTGGATCTCTTCCTTCACTATATCCCTCAGGTTGGGGTTCATGTGTCATTGGGGTTGACACACAGGCCGAGAGTCACTTTTGATATAAATATGATGGGTGCACAGATTAGAGGGAATACCCCTCATATATGTATACTCCTAGGCAAACGCCCCCTTGTGTTCTTTCAAGAGGCTGACCAGGCGTTTCTGTTCCTCTAAGGAGAGACTAGGATTAATATTCAAAGTTCATTCAGGCTCTACCTCAATAGGAATACTTTCTGAATTTTTCAAAACCGGGATTATGTTTGTGTTACCAACTAAGGCTTCTTCCGTAAGATTTTCTTGTTCTTCCTTGCCCAGGGTAGTGTTCAGAATTTGATAGACCTCTCTATTCACTGAAGTGGGTTCACTAATGAAATTACTAATAGTATCATCTTCTGTTTCATTTTTAAAATTTAAGGCCCTTCCTATAGTTAATAATGGCTGAACATCCTCCTCCTCCTCCTGCTCTATCCAAAGGGAAGTTTCAGCCTCTAGACTTGGCTAAGCTGGAGGATAAAGGGTGAAGTTTTTAGTATCCGTACCATCAGATATAGTCATGGACCCCGATCGACAGCTAATGCAAGCATCAGCTGTGGCCAACCAAGGCCTCCCTAGGATCAATGGGTGTCCCCCAAGCTGCGATTTTGGTTGTAATACCAAAAAGTCAGCAGGGTACTCCCATGAATCTACTGAGATGACAAGGTCGTCCAGAATCCCTTCGGGTCTAATGGTGGATCTGTCTGCCAATTCTAAAATAGTAGGGGTCGGTCTAATATTAGTGAGCCCAAGCTTATTTATAGTCTCCATTGTTATAACATTGATCACTGCTCATAGATCCACTAGCATGTTGGGTATCTGTGTCTGTCCTATCTGTACAGTAACAGTGGGATTTCCAGGGTCATCATATTTAGTCATAGGGGTTTTTCCTGTTATCAGGGAAGATAAATTCCCTATGACATGAACAGTGGGAGGATCCCTGGGTTTCGTTCCTGGTTTCTTAGTGCACATGTCCCGAACTGTTCTAGCGTAAATAGGCACATCTTGAAGAGCTTGAAGAAGGGGGATTTTGACATAAAGGTTCCTTAACTCTCCTAGGAGGTTAAACTGAGGTTGCCCCCCCATTCTTGGTAGCATTAGTCTCTCGGGATATGGTGGTTGCCTTATCAGTTGGGTAGGCTGCGTATTGTCAAGTTTATCATTTGATGTTTCAGCCATCCCATCTAAGGGTTGTTCAGCATCTTCAATAATAGGAACTGTGTCGGATGGATGCTGTGAACTCCTTTCTTCATTATGCACAAAAGGTGGAGTATCTTCTGTAATTATGGGTTCTACTATTTTCCCAGATCGTAAATGAATATCGTTACAAGGTACAGGGGAAAGAGAGTAGGATGGCATGTTGACAGTCTCCAATTGATGAACTGTCTTATTATATGGGTTAGGATTGGGTTGGGCAGGCAGCTGAGGTCGTATTGGTATATTAGGAACAAAATTAATCTGCAGCTGCAACTGCTGGGGTGGATATTGGGGATATTGAGGAAATTGAGGATATTGAGGAGAATATGATGATTGTTGAGGTGGAGGTGGTTGAGGAAACTAGTTCCCAGGATGGAAATTCCTCCATCCAGGAGACAACGACGTAGGTTGGTGTGGTGGCTGTGTCCAAGGACTCCACGCGTTAAAATTTTGCATTGCGGGTTGGGAGGAATTCCACTGAGCATAATTTGAAGGGAATTGTGTATTCACATTTTGCATGTTATTATTCCAATTACCCATATTATTCAAAAACGGAAACGAGTCTGGAGGCATACCTTGGTTTCGAAGCTGCCAAGGTTTCTTCTGTGCAATGAAATAGGCCGGTTCCACTTCTGGAGATGATTCCTGCAGAACATCCTTCACTTGGGGAAGCGAGGGACATTCTTTCACGTCGTGGTTCAGCTCACATAGCTGACATACTTCTGATTTATCGAGTGGGCATTCTTTCAGCGGATGATTCTTTCTACATTGGGGGCAGAACACACCTAGTGTGAGATCCTTTACTGCCTGTTTTTGCTTTGCCTTCAGGACATCAATCTCTGAGGAGATGGAGCTCATCATTTCTGTTTTAAAATTTTCTAGGAGATTTCCTATCTCTGCATGGGTAGCTCCTCCATTGGATGAATTCTGAGTTCTGTCGAAGACATCTCGTTCCAACTTGTCACGTTTGTCCCACTTATTATTCTTGGAAGAGCCCCTGGAGTATCTCTTACATAATTCCACAATCTTTCCAAAAGGTTCTTTAGAGATGTCTCCTTTTCCTAGCATATTTAACATCTCTAAACAATCGTCCCTGATTCCATGAAGCAAGATTATCTTGAGTACATCCAGCCCCATGTTCGTCTGCCCTGCTCTCTGCACATTGTACAGCAGCCTTTCCACAAAATCCTCCAAACTTTCATCCTCCTTCTGTACCATTTTAAATAATTCTTCCCTTTTATCCTTGGTGTTGCAATATTCCTGATACTTCTCCAGGAACACCTGTTTCATTTTATCCCAATTAGCAACAGTTCCTCCCCCAAGGCTCATGAACCATCATAAGGCGTTATCCTTCAGGGTGGCAGGGAAAAGTTTTAGCTTCTGAGCATCGGTGACATAGTCATAGCTACGACAAAGAATATCAAATTCAAAAAGGAATTCGTCTGGATCTTCTGCCGCCTTTCCATGAAAGCGAGGTAGCACCGATGGTGAGATATTCTTCATAGGGGCTGCCCCTGCTGGCTACTGAATTGGGAATTGCAGAGTAGCCGTCGTTCCTTCAGGTAGGGAGTGATTGTCGTGATGATAGTTTTCTCCCATTGTCTCTTCCTCGTCAGAGTCGTGTCTGTTGCTCATCTCCTCTTCTATTTTATTCTCCTCTGTTTTCTCCCTTTCATTCGTTCCCATGTTATTTTCCTCTTTCTTCTCTTCGTCCTTCTTCTGTTCCTCGTTCTTTCCCTTGTTTTTCCACTGATCCTCGAACTTCTGGTGGTATTG
This sequence comes from Pseudotsuga menziesii, assembly GCA_001517045.1. Classification (NCBI taxonomy): domain Eukaryota; kingdom Viridiplantae; phylum Streptophyta; class Pinopsida; order Pinales; family Pinaceae; genus Pseudotsuga; species Pseudotsuga menziesii. Next base: position 412,573 of record LPNX010892462.1, on the reverse strand, counting down.
ATCCCACTCTTCTTTAGTTACAACCTTCCCGTTTATGTGGTAGGTCGGACCTCTACCAGCTGGTCCGGTTGTAACAGCTGTGTCTTCGTCTGCAGGGATGTTCGAGGAAGTCACAACTGCTCATGTATTCTCCACTGTGGATCCTGACGCTAGAGCCCCAGGATCGGCAGGGTTCCTTCTGATAGGAGTTTCTTGGTGGTGAGCCCTGGTATATGAATCAGTTCTGTCAACAAGATCGTCGATGAATGTCCTTCTTCCCAATGGTGTTCCTCGACCGCTACCCAAGCCACCTGCACTGTTAGTATCTTGTGGGGATTTGGGAGTTGGGAGGTGGTCGTGTTTTACCCTCCTCGTATTCATGCAACCCAAATAATTTTAGCAAAATGAATAGAGAGACTGACTAGAAACAATTATCAAATGCAACTAATGATAGTGTTTAATTTTTATCCTTCCCCGACAACGGTGCCAAAATGTCGAGCACCCTAGATGTAGATAGATTATTATCAACACACACAGAGCATACGAGATTTATTGTCAACCCGAGAAAGTCTTTTATTTCAAAGGATAAATGCACAGTGTATGCGTTAAACACCAAATCAATGCAATTGAACACTCTTATCCTCTAACAACTATGTTCATCCCCAGAATCTGTGCAATCCTCTTCATCTTCTAAATACTACAAATTCAATTACCTGTAACTCAGAAAAATGATCTAATATGCAAACATCAATTACAGATAGAAAGGAAATCCTATTCACAACTCAGAACAATTAAACTGCCCATTCAATCTACTTGCTCTTGAAAATCATAAACATAAATTAAATATTAATCTATAAATTCAATGGAAAAGGATTAAGTTTAGCTATTCGAAGGAATTGATTTGCAGGAATGAAAATCAACAATCATAACAGGAAAGATAAATTGCATGGATTCATAGGATAACAACTGAAACTACAGGATGAACCAAGCTGCATACAACTACCACTCAAATTGCATAAAGGAAGTTATCTATTCAATCAACTATCACTCTGTGCCAATTACCAATCTTTAAGAAATTGGGATTCCAACTATACTGTAAATCCACACTACTGCTATGTACAAAGGAAATATGATCAACAAAGCGTTACACAACCATGAATTCCGAAATCCTACTTTAACTCAGCAATCTCTGCGGAAGGCGGGCCCAACCTTCACATAGAGATGCTGGATGAACAATGCATAACTCCCTTAAATCAGAGGTAACTCCTTGTATTAAAAGAAATAATGATTACAGGTTGCTTCCGCCGTCAATACAATGAATGGATTATCTATATGCCAACCCCCTGGGTCGAAACAGCTTCTCCTATTTATACATGCAAATCATAACCTTCGATCCTATTAAAGGGCAGACATGAATATCTCTGATCTTCAGGCGCCCTAAATATACTGGCTGTTACAAAACGTGGTATGATAATGGCATGGAAAATGCGGGAAGGCTGTTGACTTGCCCAGGAGTAGAGATCTCTTCAGATCACGATTACATTCGAGCAGCGATGTAGCGCGTTCTGTTACAGCTGCACTGTCACAGCTCGGCCTAGGATATTACATTAAAACCACGTGCCTTCATTGATGGTCGGGCTGAGGGTCCTTTTAAGTAGCGAATATCCCTTTCTTTGATATTTGTTCAGCCCTCATCCACCTGCAGTCCACTTATCTCAAACTGCCTTCATAAATCATAACATGTTAGCACATTTGAGAGATACATAGCTTTAATTATCACAATTATAAGCATTAATAAGATAAAGCGATGATCAGTCATACCTTGGTAGTTTGGGGATGAAAGTAAGGACAACAGGTCTGATTAGCATGCTAAATGATGTAAGATAGGGGAATAAAAGGTGATCGAAGATGGTAAAAAAGGGGTAATTCCTAGGCTCAACAATAACCTTTATTGCAGAAATATTAAATACATGCAGTGTACTATCAACTTCAATAGAATCCGCCCTTTCCCTTGGTTCCTAACCAGGCTCATTGAACATATGAACCTTCACTCAAGTTAGGCTTGAGATATTGGCTATACAATTAGACAGGAAATGAATCATCAAAAATTGAATTTGTAGAAGGTTTCAAGTATTCCAAAGCATCATTTCTTCCCCTTCTAACAATGCTTATATCATGTAGGCTCTGCATCTATGAACAATTTTATATATGTTTTCTAATAACAACATCATACATTGTTGTTGGTCACCCTGATAAGATTGCATAACAATTGATCCTTTTAGATCTACTTGGGGAATAGAAAATAAATTTTGATTATTGGCCTAATGTCTATGACACTGATGTCAACATAATGACCTTGGAAATGATGAGTGATGACACAATGGTTTCAGAGTTATTTTACAAGTTGCAACTAGTTGACCCAAAATATGGATTCAGTAAGATCCAATCTTCTTGACTGGAATACCAACTCTGGAAATTGATATGCTAACCCTGAGTTGGAGGTGGAACTTCTACAGTAGTTAATGGAGGAGTTTGGGGTTGTGGAGAACCCTCCTCACCAAGACCAAACTCAGAAGGATTTATTTTTCCAACTTCATCTCATAGAGAATTTTATTTTAAGAGTCAAGGAACAGTACCTAACATGCAAGCATGCATTAAATGGAAGGAAAGCAACAAGTTTAAGCATATGTCAAGGATACATTCATTTCTCCACATGTTTGTGATGCCAACCCTAGGGTCTGATAGAAGCCAGTAATCAACATCAGTATGCTATACCACAAAAGTAAATCAATAGAAATAAGTTACTTTCTTAACAAAAAATTCTAGCTGTGATGCAATGAAAGCTGCCCACAAGAAACTCACATTGACATCTGCTGGAACTATCATCATGATTCCATCGACAAAGTCTTGAGCACTACCTAGATTTGAACACTGAATGTCAAGATCTTGTTGCTCCATCTCTGTTGAAGCCGCAACTTCTTGGATCATAGGAATATATGGATTTTCTGTAGGGCAAGGTGTAGATGAGGCAGGTTCCATTGGAACATTGATTGTATTCATCTCCTCAAACTTATCCTCAAATTGACTGCATGCCAGCTCAATGCAAATACAAAGATCACAATAGTTACCCTGAATCAAATATTTACCGAGGAAAATTATTTCCCATCATTCCTCTGTAAACAATAATCAAGATAATAGGCATAGTTAGACCCTCATCATTTACTAAATTTACTAGGAGTTTACTTTCAAGAACCTGTAAGAAAACACATAAAACAAAGGAAAAATATTCTTCATGTTATACTAGACATCCTACAAGTGAAACCTGCAAAAGTCCTGAATGATCTGATAAATAAATACAAAGATATAAGTGGTACAGTAATTTAGTCTAAGAAAGGAAAGATAAACTTTACCCCACAGAGAGAAATCGTTAGTGTCAAACAAAGATTTGATTTTAGGCCAAGAGAAGGGTGATCCTTTATTTTACTAAATAGTTCATTTTAACAAACAGTTAGAATTGAATGTAAAAAAGGAAACATATCCATAGTGTTTGTTGGGCCTCGGTACAGTTAGAGTAGAATCTCCATTTTTTGGAACAATGGGATTTGAATCCCAATTTCCTGGAACAGTATAGGTCAACTTTATTTATTCTGGCATAGTAATGGTCAACTTTTCTTTTTCTGCGACAATAGGGATCAATGCTGATGTTTCTGAAACATTAGAGGTCAACTTTACTCTTTCTAGAATAGAAGGATTCACTTGCATGCTGTTTGGAATATCAGAATTCAACACCATTTTTTCTGGAACAACAAAGTTTGGCTCTTCTTTTACTGCAATAGTCAGAATTGAATCCATGTTTTCTAAAGCAGCAAGGATGAACTCTGGTTCCTTTATCCCCTTATTTTATTCTATTGCAACTTTGGTTAAGCTATTAATTTGTGTCATGGATTTGTTCATATCATGGAGAATGATCTTTTTTACCTCTAACTTGTCTTCTTTTGCCTTGTGTTTCTTGGGAAACAAGCGGAACTCATCAGTCAATCAGATACATTCATGTACATTTTTAGGAGATACAAAATCAAGGGAAACTTTTATGCACGACTTCAGGTTCCATACTTGATGTGGACATCCAGTGGGAATAAAAACTGCCTCTCCAAGATGTCATTCAAATGTCCATGGCTCTACTTGAAATTCCTCTTTCAGCTTCCTTTTATGCTCTACATGCAAGTAAATTTTTTGATCATGAATAGGATGAAAAACTTCGTCAAGAGGTTTATTCCTAATATGCCTGAATTGATTCCAGTGTTTTTGGAGATATGCATGTAACTTTAGTACATCGTATCTCTGAAAAATATCCCAAAGTGCACCACCATATTCATATTTATTATTTCTACGGGAAATCCTTGCTTCTAGTTTTGAAGGCTTTGAACCAACTCCCTTGTTTTCCATCTTTCCCGAAATCTTAGGCCTACTTTCATTATCAACTGAATCTTGTTCTTGGAGTATGTCCAATGTTTCCAGACACCATTCACCCAATTTCACCATGCTCTTTTGTTGATGTAATGGTAACTTCAGAATGTATTCACTTGTATATCTTATGTATTGTACCCTGATGTTTATTCCAGGATGTGTCTGTAATGTACTTGAGTCATGTCATGCCCCGATGTTCCTATCGGGAGGTTCTATAATGTAAACAAGTCATGTCAAGTCATTGTGGGTAACCCTCCTATTGATCAAGGGTTAAAGTCCCCGCAGTTCCGGGGCACTAGGGTTATTAGAATCTCCTAGAGAAGTCAGGCCTAGTAGGGTTAGGTCAAGTCGGGAATTATTATAGATAGAGAGCTAGCCTCTCTATTTAACACACACTCACTCACACTCAGTTGTAACGCATAGCTGAGTAAGAAGAAGAAACCGTGGCTAAGAAGAAAGAGGTTACTGTTGTCGGGAGATCATCTTACTATTTTGGGGTTTTACTTTTGGTGTTGATTCTATCTCTAAGGAAGTTGCGGTGTTTTATCCATTTATGGTTTCCCTGAGGAAAAACACTGTGTTCATTGTCTCTTGTGTTTGATTGCTGTGCTTGTTATTCTCTTAGCTAAAGATTCTAATAAAATGCTAGCTTAATGTTTAAATCTAACATGGTATTAGAGCTAACCTGAGAAGAAGACATTGTGCAGCTGCGGGAACTAGGGATTTCTACATTGTGGATCTCTCTCCATAGATTTCCAGAAAAATAAGGTTGGATTAACTCTCCTCCCTAGGGCGCATCTTTCTATCGAAGAAGAATCCAATTCTGAGGTTTTTCAGTTTTGGACCCGACACTGCTACAAAAAATTAGGGCTTTCCACAGAAGTGGAATTTTTTAGTGAGCCCAGGATTGGATTGATCTTCTCCTCAAAATTGAATTTTAGAGATCAATATCAAAGCATTTGGTTGGATAGAACTATGGAAAATCCAAACCCTAATCTGCTCCTGAACCAGCACCGCAGAATTTCAGCTCTAAATCCAAATCTGACATCTTGATCTGGTAAGATCTAAATCTTTTGTATTTCCATTTGAGGTTCTTAGTTAAGATGTCTCATCATGCCAAGCTTGATGAAAAGCTTGAGGGAGTTGATAACTTCCGAGCCTGGAAGTAGAGCATCTCCCTAGTCCTGGAAGAAAATGAGTTGGACTCCTACATCAATGAGGAGGTTCCAGTTCCAGAGGGAGTAGAGGCTAAGGCCTTACACAAGAAGAAGTTGGTTATGGAAAAGAGGATTATTGCTGATTCAATCAAGGATCACCTCATACCATAGGTGTCCTCCCTAAAGACACCTAAAGCTATGTTTGATGCCCTAACCAAATTATTTGAAGGAAAGAACATAAACATGAAAATGACTTTGAGGAAGCAGTTGAAGAATGTGAAGATTCAGAATGTAGAGACCATCCATTCTCACTTCACAAGAGTCTCTTAGATCAAGGAACAACCAGAAGCAGTAGATGAAGAAGTGGAAAATACAAATATTGTAATGACCACCTTGAATGGTCTCCCTAGGACATGGGACTTTTTCATTCAAGGGATTTGTTCCAGAAAGAAGTTAGTTAAGTTTCGCAGACTTTGGGAAGAATGCTCACAAGAAGAAGCTCAGATAGTAGCTCAAGAAGAAAAGATGGGAAGTGAAGATCAAGCTCTCATAGGTCAATCCAAGAAACCCAGAAGGGATCATCATCATCATCATTATAAAGATGATGAACCTTCCTCAAAGAGAAACAAGCAAGAAAGTTATGATTCTTCAAGTGATGAAGAATATGTTTTGATTTCCGCTCTCACGGGAAACATCACACATGGAAGTAATGATTAGCTTATAGACAGTGGGGCTTCCAAACATATAATGGAATTCAAATATTATTTTGTGAGACTATCAGAACATGAATCACCTCACAAGGTGAAGCTCGCAGATGACTACCAATTTCCAATAAAAGGTAGTGGGGAATCCTCCTATAAGCTAGACTTTGGAAAGTCTATGACAATGAAGGAAGTATTGTTTGTACCAGGACTAAAGAAGAACATCCTCTCTATATCTGCATTAGATGAAAAAGGAATGAGGGTTGGATTTATAGATGGCCAAGTCATCATGTGGCCAAAGGGAAAGACTATTAATGATGTAGTAGTGATTGGGGAACACGAGGGAGGTCTATACAAATTGAAGGGCCATCCAGAAAAAGCCTTGGTCCATGACACAATAGAGCCAAATGAACTTTGGCATAGAAGGCTTGCACATGTGAATTACAGAGCACTACCACTTGCAAGCTAAGCTCTTGAAGGTCTTTCAGAAATTCAAGCAAAACATGATGGAGTCTACAAAGGATGTGCGAAAGGAAATAACACAAAGAAGACATTTCCAAGTAGCGAGAGCAAGGCAAAAGGAATCTTGGAAATCATTCACTCCGATGTATGCAGTCCAATGTCATCAAGTTCATTAAGAGGGTATGTATAGTATGTTTCTTTTATTGATGATTTTTCTAGGAAGAGGTGGATATACTTCATGAAGAACAAAGATGAAGTTTTCAGCAAGTTCAAAGAATTAAAATCCTTGATCGAGAACCACATAGAAAAGAAGATCAAGACCTTTCGATCAGATAATGGCAGAGAATTCACATCAAATGAATTCAAAGAGTTATGTAAAGACTCAAGGATTAAGAGGGAGTTGTCCACTCCATATAATCCACAACAAAATGGGATTGCAGAAAGGAAGAATAGAAATATCATGGAAGCTGCAAGAGATATGCTTCATGATCAAGATATTCCCATGCACTTATGGGCAGAAGCTTCCAGAACAACGGTGTATGTACAGAACTATACTCCACATAGAGTAGTTGAGAATAAGACACCTGCAGAAGTATTTCTCACAAGAAACCGGAAATCACCCATCTCAGAATATTCGGTTGTCCAGTGTACATACACATTCCAAAAGAGAAGAGGACAAAATTAGATCCTTCAGGAAAGAAAGGTATATTTGTGGGATACTCTAAAAACTTGAAGGCTTACAGAATATACTTCCCAGGATTCGAGAATATCGACATCAGCAGGAATGTGACATTTGATGAAGACTCAGCTTACAACAAATCCAGAAAAAGACATGCTGAAGAACCTAAAGAAACAGAAGCACCTAGAATTCATGATACAACCATGAACGAAGAAACTCAAGAAGAATATCGAGAATCATTAGAGGAACTTCTAGGTCTAAAATGGGCCTCCTAAGAAAAATAATAAAATAATAGTTATTAATTTTGGAGGAAGAATGAAAAAAACTACTTTTTTGTGTTCGTATTTTCGACATATCTCCCGGTGTTTTTACTCAAATTCTGGGCGAGAGAGCTCGTTGGATGTAAATAATATTTATTAATTTTAGAGGAAGAAAAGTAAAAAACTACTTTTTTATACCTGTCACAGCAGGTATATAGTAATCGTTTGCAAGTCAACAGCCTTTGACCTTGTATTAGTTGCCAAACACCAAAAAATCAAAATCAGTTTTCCAAAGTTAAAGTTTAGAGTTTGAAAAAAAATATTTGAATTTGCTATTTTGTAAAGCTCTGATTGGCCAATCAGGAATGATGTCATTCTTGGAGTTTGGTATTTGGTTTTCACTTGACACATGGCAATGATGACATCCGCATTATTTTTCTTTTTTTTTTTGGTAATGAAATCATGAGTAATTTGATTCAAAGCGATGTTTACTGGAAATTACATTAAGGTAAGCAGAGCCGATGTTCAAGATGAGGCATCCAACGGAGAAACAATCGTAGCTGATCATGGAAACGAAGATGAGGCAACTGCTACCAGCTTGCCTGCCAACAAGGCCAACAATGAGTTTCGTGAACCATCACTGATTTCCAATTGTCAGCCTGTGTTGGTTCTTATCAATATCTCGCCCCAGTCTCCTTTGATATCTTCCACAGCATTTCAAGAAAGTTCTTCTACATGTGTTCCCGAGGCAGTGTCGAATCCAGTTGATATGAATCATGATAAGGGAAGTAAGCAAATTTCTTTTCCTCTAAACAGTACAGCTTGCTTTAGTAGATCAGAACAGCTACCATGGGTAGATCGTTACGACCTTGACCAATATTTAATGAATAAGCCTGTTATGAGCAGCAATGATATGATAGCTGCATCCACTGTGAGATTAAGCTCTGCTTCACAATCTGCACCTTTGGTCGGACAATTCGATTCAAATCATGATTTTATATCTCGCAATTCATTGCTCAATGAAAAACATCACATGTCCCAGCTGCAAAGCTTGCAAACTTTGGAAATAAATCCCCAACATTATTTCACAGTATATCCTTGTGAGGAGGAGACCTATAATAAGTTGAGCCTTACAAGTTGTGTAGTTCCTGATCGAATTACAGCCTCATGAAGCTATCCTTATCCTGCTGTTCCCACTGCTATAGGAGTAGCTCTTGTGGATTTTAATTCAGATATCTTTCCTTCGCTTCTGGATTCATTTGGTAGCGAGGAGTTGCAGCTCGAAGAACCTAATGCACAGAATTCTGTAGCACACAATGTACAGTTAATCCCTTCAATTCAGCCTAAAGCTAAGAGCCTTGCCAGTTATGACTTGTGGTCTATGCTGTCTCCAATTCCACAATACCATCATCACTATGGTTGACATAGGTAGAGTTTTTATCGGTAAAATGTTGTATCAATGATAGGTTTTTTTGTTTTATAAGTTTTTATCCATATAACAGTTTCCAACTAGTCAGGGACTTTAAGTAAGAAGTGCTTTAACAAGGTATCCATTCACCCTCTACTCTACACCCTGTTGGCAAGGTATCAATGGTATTTGTGGTGTGCACTAAGAATTCAATGCATTTGAATATTGTTTTAGTATCGGTTCAACAACGACGAGTTTGTAATTCATTATATACAGCTCTTAGATCTATTAATGTTGAAGTTATGAACTTTTCTGTGCTTGTGTTGAAGTGATATGGTCTGTCAACTTATGTGAAAGTACTGAGTCATCTAAAAATGTCTTTTAGAGGAAAAGGAGGGACTTTGTCGTCAGTTATTACACAGAAAACGTAAAAATCATACTTGGTTGGACGATTTTGCTGGAACAATATTAATGAACACAAATACATTTTTCTTTTCACGCTCTGATATGATTCTCTCTCTCTCTATATATATTCAATAAAAATAAAATCATTCTCTTACTTAACAAATAAGAAAAAGTATGAAACGTCCTAACAAATAGTAATACCCTAATCTTGCTGGAACAATAATATTTTATATATCCTCAGCATTACACTACGTAGCACATACAATAATAATGTTGCTGGATCATCCATCCTTTCTATGTCCTACTATGTCTTATACTACTTGTCCACGTATAATAATCTTGTTGCACAACAAACTTTGTTATTTATAGATCCTAACACATAAGAAAAAGTACGCAATGTCCTAACAAATACCCTAATCTTGCTGGACCAATAATATTTTATATACCCTCAGCATTACACTACCTAACACATACAAAAATAATGTTGCTGGATCATCCATCCTTTGTATGTTGTACTCAGTCTTATACAACTTGACACATAGAATAATCTTGCTGGATAAACAAACTTTGTTATTTATAAACAAACTTTGTTATTTATAGATCCTTATAATGAGGATGAGAGCAATATTACACTACCAACCCATACAATAATCTATCTGGATCATCCTTATTGAGGATAAGAGCATTGCACTACCCAACACATACATTAATATTGCTGGATCATCCATCTTTTATATATCCTTTTCATGAAGGTGAGAGCACTACTACAATACCTAGCACCAACAATAATATTGTTGGATCGTCACCTTTAAAATAAGGTTCTGTATTTGGTTATTATCTTGTAGCAGATCCCTCCTTTGCAAACAAATTGGTGCGTGCGATTCAGTAAAATGCATGCACAATTAGATGCGTAATTTCAGTTTATCGCTTGATTCTGTATTTGCTTACGTTTTGTCCCTTGATTATGTAGTTTGAAATCTGTTCAAGTTTGGGAGTCCAGACTATCTGCAAGAATTCGACCATTGTGAGAAGAATTTTACATGAAAAAAATGATAGCTGAAAGTATGAAATTTTATGGCAAGTTAAAGAAAGACAAAAATAAAAATAAAATGCAATGGAAAACTCAGGAACTAGATTGATCGCATATGACTAATCTAAGATTAAAAGTCGCATTAATCACTTGACTGAGTACATGCATATATAACGTACGTCAAAGAAATGAAATTGTGAGCCTGGCTGAGATCAAAACATTTTTTCTCTTTATAATGTGTAGTTTTATAAAGTTTGACGTGGAGATCTGTAAAGTTGGTTATGCAGATAGTTTTTTAGATATTATTTCAAATTTCAAATTTGTTTGACAGGATTAGCAAGATTAATCGTACAGCTTAGATTTATTCAATAATAGTGATAGTATATTGTTATTAAAAAATAGTATATTGTTATACTTAAATGTATCTTGAAGTTTAAATATTATTTTCAATCAAATGTATAAATAAATGTTATAATAATTAATTTAATTTATATTTTAGTTTTTATTTAAAAGTAATGTTTTTCAGTAAAACAAAATGGCTAGCTAAATCTATCAATAATTATCAACCCCTTATAGTTGTATTAATTTACATTGTATTCTGAAATAAATTAGTAGTTAGCTCATACTCCAACATGCCTTTGGAGGTAACTAGAGGAATTGAACCTAAAACTGATGGGAATTGAATTTATAATGCTGTTATATTTTGGTCAGGAAAACTTATGTCTATTCTACTATATCCATATAGGGTTGGATGATATTCCGTTTCTGATACTCATGATCCAGATGTTCATGAGCTTACTCAGTATATGGATGTGAAAAATCATCATTTACATATCAAGAAAGATACATGTGCCCTTAGGCATGGTAAGGTAAAATCTCAAACTAAGTTGTTGTTTACCATGCCATGGATTTTAAAGAGGGAACCTTTAACTTGGCTATTTTGTAGCCTAAAGTCCATAAGATAAAGACCAGCATGATTATACAGCCACTCAAGTGAAAGATCAAGATAGATATTGTCAATCCAGTTTACAAAGTGGAATTTAACAATACCTCTGAATATAATACCTATGGAGACTAACTTGCGGTGCACTAGGATCATCGTATCGTTATACAAAATCCTTACCAAACCTAGGTTTGATGAAAACTGGATGAAAACAATTTATAAAAGAAAAAAAATGAAAAGAAACATTCAGTTAGATTTTGTATTCCTTGAAGTACTTCATCCATTATAAGTGTATAAGTTGTAGATGAAATATATCATAGAATTATATTATTTCATATATCAAAAATCTATATATGAACAGTCTATAAGCAGTGTCTAAGCTGTACTTGCAGTGTCTAATTATATCATAGAATTATATTGTTTATGTTGTACTAATTTTAAAAAATAGTTTTATTATAGAAATTTCAAAAGATAGTTATTTTATGTCTTAATTAATTTTATGAGGTAGCTCAAAATTTATAATTAACAATTATAAAAAAATAAAAAACAACTTATGTGATAAGTGCACTTTGTGGTGGTTGGAAAAAAATAAAAAATAATTTATGTGATAACTAAACTTAATGGTATGGTAATGTGCTGAACTTAATGGCATGGTAATGTATGG
>LPNX010892462.1:384608-400178 GCA_001517045.1 Pseudotsuga menziesii | reverse complement strand
ACTATTAGATACAACTATTAGCTTAACTCCAATGATGATACAATGATTAGCTTCACTCCAATGATGATACAATTATGAGCTTAGCTTTAACTATTAGCTTAAAAACCACAAATTAACTGGTCTATATACTAGCAACAACCACATTAATTTTATTTAAAGTTTCCTAATAAGCCAAGCTTAAATTTAAGCACATAGTATAGGGAAAAACATTAACATAAAAAGAATGTGCTTAATGGGTGTGTGGGTAGACATATCTCCAAATTTAATGTGCGTAAATTTAAATTAATATGATTGTTGCTACTAATGGGTGTGTGGGTAGACATATCTCCAAAACATTAAGAAATTAATAAATAAAAATAAAAATATTAATATTAATTAATAAATAATATTATTAATTAAAAATTAAATAATTAATTGAATATAATAATTAATTAAAATAGTTTCAATGTGTGATTGTTATTCCCACCATATTAATCTCGTTAATACACTTAATTGACATATTATTTAAGAAAAAACATTGTCAATGTGTTATTGTTATTCCTACCATATTAATCTTATTATACCTGCCACAACAGGTATATAGTAATCGTTTGCAAGTCAACAGCCTTTGACCTTGTATTAGTTGCCAAACACCAAAAAATCAAAATCAGTTTTCCAAAGTTAAAGTTTAGAGTTTGAAAAAAAATATTTTAAATTTTAATAAAAATATTTGAATTTGCTATTTTGTAAAGTTCTGATTGGCCAATCAGGAATGATGTCATTCTTGGAGTTTGGTATATGGTTTTCACTTGACACATGGAAATGATGACATCAGCATTATTTATTTATTTTGGTAATGAAATCATGAGTAATTTGATTCAAAGCGATGTTTCCTTGACCTTGTTGTCAAAGCTTTCGAGACAAAATTTTAATACATTCCGTACCCCGTTGAGAAATTTCAATACGAAATTTTTAAGGTGAAACAACATTTGTTCCATTAAAATTGTTTCTGACCAGAGAGACAGGTATTTGGATATGCATATAGAATTATTTTAACCTGCAAAGATATCACGGAGCATGCAACGTGGGCCTTTGCCACATATCAAGAAAGTAGAGAAACATTGTTATTGTCATGGACACCGATGCTCTGACTTCATCTGAATGTTCACAGATTGGGCTATGGAGGAATAACAATAAGCTACTGTGCTCTGAGACTCTCTTTGAATCTTCTGTCCACATGTTTAAGTAGAGTGTTCTTGCAATGCTAAGAGCAAGAAGCCAGTCATACTCAGTAATATTCATAAAATCAGGGCTCGGCTGCTCAAGATAGATTTGTATCATTTCATGGATGCAATCCAACAGATTCATGTTAATACTTGAAGACAATGCTGGTTGTCGAAGTACTAAATGGTCACCATGGAGGAGTTGATCTATGAGAAAGAGGACAATATGCAGAGCTTGGTAAGCGTCCTCCACAACGCCTATGGGATCTTGCCTCTTGAATATACCCAGAATATATATAAAAACCTGAACAAGGCCTTGCACCAGTCTTGTGTTCATTTGGAGAAGCAATGGGATATCACCAGCAATAATCTTATTAGAATAGAAGGCATGCACAATAATAGCTATGCTTTTCAAAATTGTTGAAGAAATGGCTTTGGGATTTGCCATCTCAAGATATTCAAGAACGCAAGAGACGTGCTTAGAATTTATAAAGCTGAATATGGTCGAGAGAATGTCAAGAACTGTTGAATGAAAACATTCTTCAGTTGCCTGCAAATTTCTACGTAAAAACCCTAAAAATCATGCACACTCCGAGGCGTTGTCCGGTTTTAGCTGAGATCGTACTTGTTCATGACTGATGTCGAGTATGCGTATCGTTCTGAGAATTTATCTGTGGAATAAGTTGGATTCTTCAATTTTTACAGGATGAGAGTAGGATCTATACATTATTTCTCCTAAACACATGATTGCTGGATCATCGGAGAGGAAGAGTTGGTGATTGAGAGGCTCGATCTGGAGATTGATGTGCAGATAATTGAGTCGCTTCCATGCATTGGACCAACTATCCCTTGTCATTTCACTCAGGTCTATCTCTTCCTGTGGAAAGAATTGGTGAACTTGGACCAGAAGGCCTCGAATGTCGCGCAATAAGAGCAGGTGAGGATAGTCAGGACTGACTTCCCATCCCGTGATTTTGGTACCCATGACTTCTTGGAAATATCGTGTCATCTCTGCTCTGAGAGCAGCGTTGGGAATTATATCACCCACAACGAAAGAAATACCATAAATTGATTGTATAAATTGATTGTTACATATAGAACAATGTTAGATAAACTGCGTAAAACAAATGAGATTCTACGAGCAAACTTGACAGATGCGAAAGGCGAACTCACAATCATGCTGAATATACGTGGCAATCTGATAAAACAACATGAAGAAAAAATAGTTCCAGGAAAAGCGATATGCATAAAGAACTTTAAAATTGTAGCAAAAACCTATTACGATCACGGTGAATCGGAGTGCATTTTACTAGTAGATGAGCAAACTACGATAGCATACATAATGTTTTCTCTGTAGTCAAGGTAGCTATCTTTGCAATGACTCTATATTATGAATATAATTTATATGCTACAAACAATTTTCTTGTTGATTACATGGACCTTTCTTTTCAATTGTCAAACTATGTTTTGCTATGCTAAAATCAAGACTTATTTCCAACTCTTTACTTTTAATAAATAAGTTTTGTATTACTCTCCTGAAATTGATATTTGTGTCTTGCTTCGAGCTCTATCAAATAAAAAATGTCTTGGAATTGATCAAAACAAAATAGATATTGATAAAAACAAAATAGAAATATATTGACAAATTTCTTAGAGCTCTATCAAATAAAAAATGTCTTGGAATTGATCAAAACAAAAGAGAAATATATTGGCAAATGTTCAATTTAAAAGTGTTATGAAGTACTAAATTGAATATTGAAGAGGTTGTTGGCGAAGTACTAATGCTATATTTTTTTTGAAGTTGGCCAAAAAAAGAATTTTATGTAACCTAAATACATTGATAATCCAGAGTTAATCTATTTTTCTTTTCTTTGAAAATTAAAAAGATCTGGTTGCTCTTGTAAGTATCTATATTTTGGAATTTGGACCGTGTAGTAGTTTACAATGATAATCCAAAGTTGATCTCTTTTCCTTGCCTTTGAAAATTCCCAAGATTTAGTTTCTCTCTTGAGTATCTATATTTTTACTAAGTGATAGTTTATATTGTGGCTGGAGTTCTCCATTGCAAACCTGCTCCATTGCAAACCCAACCCTTAGGTGAGCTAACGTGGCTGCTAGCTGACCTGAAGCCAAATCGGACTAAGTGAACTAAACCATTGAATTGACTTACACTACCGTTAATCTCAACTGTAACACTAATTTCTTCAGACAGGTTGTGCTCGATGATTACAAGCATATTTCCATTGTGAAAAAACAATAGCAATTGAATGAAAAAAAATCCATTTTTAACTCTCCATTTATTAATCAATTCATAAATTTCCATAAAAGACCCTGCATATAGCGTTGAATTTGGTTCTGTATATGCATCCGCGTAAGGATGTTGGGTGAGGCTTATTCAAACAAAAGTTCAGAAAGAAACTCTCCTCACTAGTCAGTTCAGAAATAAGCTAATAGGACTTGGGCTTTGACCTTGATAACACCAGCGTAATTAAATATATATACAAAATGACTCCCGACCCTAGAGGATTAAGTGATTCATGCATTACACTGTGTGAACATGGGGGACTTCTATGGTTGTCTGTTGGGAACTTGGATACATACTTTTTTTGAGGAAGAATTGCCCATCCAATTTTATTTATCAGAATTTATTAAAAATGTTCTTCATAAATGGGAGAGACATCATATTCTTTTTACAAAAATTCAAAACATATATATACCTGCAATTCGTTACTGATGGTTTCGATGAGTAGTTGGCTGAATCTCGAGGGAAAATCAATTGATTGAATTGCAGAGACATTTCGCAAATAGAAATGAATGTAGTAGTTGCTACCCATGGAAAAGTATATCAGAGACTCAGATATTAAATCTTTGCAGCATTTTCACCTAGGAATAATCTGGAACGTGTCTGAGGCTTGCTCGACTTGATTGATCTGCTGCGTCAGGGACGTATCTGAGGCTTCCTCGACTGGCTCGATTTGCTGCGTCAGGGATTTGTGTTGGCCCTATAAACTAAATTAAAGAACCCATTGTCAGACTCTAATGGCCAAGGATGGACTAAACAATAAGATATTAAAGAACACGAATTTTCTTGGAAAATAGACCTTAAAGAACATGAACTTTCTGCCATGAGATACATGAAAGAAATCACAAATTACTTGAAGCTTTGAATTGTTCATGTTCTGGTGTTCTGCAGCCATAACTAGGAGGTTCCAAATCCAGGTGGAGTGTTGCATGCATGTATGTAGATTAGTTGTCAACCAGTTAGATTGAGCAAGTGCAGATTCCTCAAGGAGTGCAGGTCGAGGCTGGTCAGGGTTGTTAGACTGTGTAGGATTGTCAGGGACTGTGTCAGATGCTTGTCAGGAATGGTGTCAGAGTGTGCAGGTTTGTCAGTGAGTGTGTCAGAGCTAAAAAAAATAAAAATTAATCACCACAATAAGAGATTCTGGTCTTAAAAAATAAGAGGTTCTGGTGTTAAGACTTAATACAATTATTTAATTTTGTAAAAAACTATACAATAAAAAACAGTGTATGATTTTTCAGACTTTTCAAAACCCACGAAATTACCGAATTCCATGCTTGCATGGAATAATAACTATGAATTAGTTTATTAGTTTCAAATGAACATTATAAAAGCACCGAGTTGCTAAGCTGGTAAGCCATTCTAGGATTTAAAAGAGTTAAGATGAACGTCGATCCAATGAATTTTGCATTTCCAAATATATTATGCCATTTTTGCCATTTTTTAGTTAATTGAACATAGACTCAATGAATTTTGTATTTCCAAATATATTATGTTATTATACCTGCGGTTATTTCTAATTAATAAATATAATTAATTTTTTTTATAATTTGTATTATTAATATAATTTGTATTATTATTATTATTATTATTTTTTATTATGATTGTTTATAAGAAGAAACTAGACATTCAACCATCTTTGATTATAACTAATTCTACTTATTTGGAAAGATTTGTGCCTAAATTAATTTATTTTTAATTCAAAACAATTCTAAATAATATCATTATAAATTAAAATGTGTAAAAGTTATGCATATCTAAGCTTCATGAACTCAAAATAGTATTGTAAATTGTAATAAATTAAAGGTTATTTGAATTATGAAAGTGTTTTAGTATACTTACAATTTATTTGTCATTAAAAATATCTTATATATATATGGAATTTATTTTGTTTAAATTATAATCAAAATAAAAAATATATCTATTGATAATAATTGTTTAATTTTAATTAATAAAGTAATTAATTTTAATTATAACTATATAAATTTAAGATCTTTTATTTATACCTAAGAATTTTGAACATAAATAAATAAATAATCATTTTTAATAATTTGATGGCATTGAAAAGCCATGTGACTCAAAATTTGAAATCTAACACTTCATTAGTGTATATTTTGTTTATTTACTCCTTACATATAGTAAACTCAACTCATGATTAAATCATGTTTAGTTGGATTTTGACGAATATAATTCTTTTATATACGTTGAACTTTCATGTGGTATAGTTATATTTGATGTCATTATATTTAATGTTATTTGGATGAATCATTATGATCTAAATGTATATATTGTTAAAATATAGTAATCGGTTGCTAGTCAACCAAACCTTTGACCTTCTATTAGTTGCCGCCACCAAAAAATTAAAATCTATTTTCTAAAGTTAAACTTTAGAGTTTGCAAAAAATTATTTTAAATTTTAATAAAAATATTTGTATTTGATATTTTGTAAACTTCTAATTGGCCAATCAGAAATGATGTCATTCTTGGAGTTTGGTATCTGGTTTTCACTTGACATATGGAAATGATGACATCAGCATTTAGTATGGGCATATGACATCAGCATTTAGTTTTCACTTGACATATGGAAATAATCCACCTCCTCATTAATTATTTATTTGTATGAGCATTTACTTTTTTTGAAAGTTTTTTCATAAAAGTCATTTAAAATTTAAATACTAAATTGGATATAATATAAAATAAAAATAATTTCTAAAATTTGAGAAAATAATTAGTTTATATTTTTGAGTAATTAATTTTTTTTTGTTGTTTTACATAATATAATATTAGATATGAAAAATAATTTTAAAAGTTAAAGATTCAATAATAGTTTTGCATTATGGTTTTTAGTAATTTAATGCTTATTTATTAATTTTTACAGTTCATGAAGTAACATCACCACATCCATAATGTATATTTCAAATTATGCAACATTTATTATTCTTTTACCAGTGCATAATATTTACCAAAAATAACTCATGGAAGTATGACAAACTATGTAGACCTTGAGTCACTCTTGAGATTATGAAGGTCGGTGTAAGCCTTAAATGACTCTTGAGTTATGAATGGTCTACTACATTGCGTAAATTATGTACATCTCAATCAATATATCACTTACTACTTTATTGTTGGGTGCATAATGCGTATAAAAAATAGTTCTCGAGACTATGGAGGGCTATGTATGCCTTAAATCACTTATGAGGCTATGGATGGTAATGTCTAGTGTTAGGTGTTTCATGTCTACCAAAAATTTCTCATAAGACTACGAAGGGATACTTAACATCTAAATCACTCATGGAGTTGTAAATGACCATGCATGATGTCCGATGCTAATTTACTTTACATTGTTTCTTACATAAGTGGCAGGTACTAAGCAACTGCGTTGCTTATTCTACTTGTTTGTTTGTATTTTCGACATATCTCCCCATGTTTTCACTCAAATTTCGATCGGGAGAGCTCATTGGATGCGGAATTAAATTTCGCATCCAACGAGTACCGACTCGGCATACTTTTGACGGACCCCGCTACCCCAAAAACAAGAAATACCTGAAAAAACATGATGATGACATCATCATCACATTTTTTCAGGTATTTCTTGTTTTTGGGGTAGTGGGGTCCATCAAAAGTATGTCGAGTCATTACTTGTTGGATGCGGAATTTAATTCTGCATCCAACGAGCTCTCATGATCGAAATTTGAGTAAAAAAAAGGGGAGATATGCCAAAAATACAAACAAAAAAAGTAGTTTTTTTTATGATACCCATCCCCAAATTTATATTAAAAAAGTGTTTAAGACCTATACGGTATTTCAAATTTAAATCAATTTCATTGGCTAACACATGATGACATGGAATTTGAGTTAAAGTTAAAAGGCCCATTTTTGAGTTGAAATTTCCTCTAATGTAGGTATTTCTTATTTTTGGGGTAGCGAGGTCCGTCAAAAGTATGTAGTGTGGGTACTCATTGGATGCGGAATTTAATTCCGCATCCAATGAGCTATACCACTTGAAATTAGAGTAAAAACACATGGATATATGTCGAAAATACGAACAAAAAAAGTAGTTTTCTTTTATGACAAAAATGTCAATTGAACCATTATGGTTGACTCATTTTATTGAAATTCTATTGGTGCTTGAATTCCAACTCACAAAATTTATTGTTGGCGTGCTTTATTATAAGGCCCATTTTAGACCCCAAATTTCCTCTAATGTTGAAGAACCACAAGAACCTGTAGATCCACCTCAGGAGAAGAATCCTCATGAGACGGAACCTGCTTGGGTACGAGAAGCTATCCAACGTGTGGAAAGATATGGGGCTCCAGAAGAGAATCATAGAGAAAGAAAGAGGACAAGGTCCTGCTCTGGATATGTAGCATTATTATGTGATTTCATCAATAAAGAACCTTCCAATTATGAAGAAGCGGTATAACAGAAAGAATGGAAGGATGCTATGATCGAAGAGTATCAATCGATCATGAAGAATGATGTTTGGGATGTTATCCCAAGAACAGAAGGGAAGTCAGTTGTAACTTCCAAATAAATCTACAAGATTAAGCATGCTGTAGATGGTAGCAGTGAAAAATATAAAGCAAGATTTGTTGCTCGTGGTTTCTCCCAAAAAGAAGGAATAGACTATTAAGAAATTTTTTCACCTGTAGCCAGATACACTTCTATCAGATCAGTACTTGCTCTGGCTGCAGTGATGAAATTGAAGATAGGCTAGATGGATGTCAAGACTGCTTTCTTGAATGGTGTAGTAGAAGAAGAAGTATATGTGGAACAACCACTCAGTTTTGAGACACATGACAAGGAGTCTCATGTATGTAGATTGAAGAAATCCCTGTACAGTTTGAAACAACCACCTAGGACATGGTATGGAAGAATTGATATTTTTCTATCTAGTTTGGGATTTACCAAGAGTAAAGCAGATTCCAACCTTTACTACAAGGTTGAAGATGGAAACCCAGTGATGCTCCTACTGTATGTAGATGATTTGTTTATAACAGGTATGGATGGGTTGATTGCTGATACGAAGAGGAAGCTTGCTATCGAGTTTGAGATGAAGGACTTGGGTATGATGCATTATTTTCTAGGAATGGAGGTGTGGCAGAATGCAAATGGAATTTCCTTGGGACAAGGGAAATATACAGTAGAGATCCTGAAGAGATTCAGGATGATGGACTGCAAGGCCATGACCACACCTATGGCATCGAACCTGAAGCTATTGAGTGATTCTTCATCAAAAGTGGTTGTTTCTACGATGTATCGTCAAATGATTGGGTCCTTGATGTACCTGACGAACACGAGACTAGATATTTGCTTTGATGTGAACACCTTGAGCCAGTTCTTGACAGATCTGAGATATGCTCACTTGATTGTTGCAAAGCATATTCTGAGGTACCTAAGGGGTACGGTTGATTATGGGCTCAAATATGAGGCAAATCATAAGATTAACTTGGAGGGTTATGTTGATTCAGATTAGGCAGGCAGTACCATTAATAGGAAGAGCACTTTAAGGTGTTTCTTTAGTATGAGATCAGGTGTGATCTCTTGGTTTAGTAGGAAGCAATCCTGTGTGGCATTGAGTATAGCTGAAGCAGAGTATGTTGTAGCTTGTTCAGCTAGTTGTGAGGCAGTATGGCCAAGGAAGCTACTGTCTGATTTATTTGATCTCCAGATGGATGCTACTTGTATACATTGTGACAACAAAAGTTGTGTGAAGTTGTGACAACCAGAGTTGTGTGAAGTTTTCAGAGAACCTAGTGTTCCATGACAAGTCAAAGCATATCGAGATCAAATATCACTATATCAGGGATATGGTGCAGAGGGGAGCAGTGAGGCTCCAATATGTTGCGACATACAAATAGATAGCTGATGTGTTGATGAAGCCATTAGCCAGAGTGAATATTGAGTACTTCGGTGAGAAGCTTGGTGTTCTCCAGATCGAGGTTCCTTCCAAGGGGAAGTGATGAGTCCATGAGCCATTATGACATGGTGAGAGGATTGGTTCCTTCCATGGTCAGATGTAAGGATTGAGCCATTTTGTCATGGTGAGAAGATTGGTTCCTTCCATGTCAGATATGAGTGCTGAGCCATTCTGATATGACCGTAGGATTGGTTCCTACATGATCAGATATAAGGGCTATTCCCATTCTTGGAATGGAGGTTCCTAGTCAGTTACTAGGAATACTTGGTCTAGGACTCAGGGCTATCTTGATATGACTGTGGGATGTGTTCCCACATGATCAGATATGAGTGCATGGCCATTCTGATGTGATTGAGGGATGTGTTCCCACTTGATTAGATATAAGGGATGATGCCATTCTCTTAGAGAATGGAGGCACCTGGTTAGTTACCAGGAACCCTCAACTCGGGGTTGAGAGCCTTTCCAGCAAGGTTGCAGGATGTGTTCCCACATTATTGGATGTAAGTGTAGAGCCTTTCCAGCAAGGTTACAGGATATGTTCCCACATGGTTGGATGTAAGTTCATAGACCTTCCAATAAGGTTGCAGGATGTGTTCCCACATGGTTGGATGTAAGTACAGGGCCTTTCCAGCAAGGTTGCAGGATGTGTTCCTGCATGGTTGGATGTAAGTGTAGAGCCTTTCTATCAAGGTTGCAGGATGTGTTCCCACATGGCTAGATGTAAGTGCAGAGCCTTTCTAGCATGGTTGTAGGATGTGTTCCCACATGGCTAGATATAAGTGCTGAACCTTTATGATAGGGTTGTGGGATGTGTTTTCGCATGATCAGATGTGAGTGCTGGGCCTTTTTGACAAGGTTGTGGGATGTGTTCTCGCATGGTCATATGTGAGTGCTGGGAGTGCCTTTCTGGTATGGTGTTGGATGTGTTCCTCTCATGGTCATATGTAAGTGCTGGGTGGGCCATTCTGACTTTGTGTTAGATATAAGCGCTGAAGAAGACCTACATGGAGGCTAGGCCTACAACCAGCATGAAAAAGGGATGGCTCTATAGAACTTCCTGTGACGAGAAGAATCATGAGATAGCACCCGTGATGATGATCCAATGATGATGATCCAGCAGTGATGATCCAGATCAAGTGATGATCTAGATCCAGAGATGATGCTCTAGTGATGATCCAGATCAAGTGATGATCCAAATCCAGTGATGATCCAGATCAAGTGATGATCCAGATCCAGTGATGATCCAGATCAAGTGATGATCCAGATCCAGTGATGATGATCTAGATTGAGTGATGATCCAAATCCAAAGATGAGGATGAATTGAAGATGATGATCCAAATGATACAAAGAAGAATACTTGTGCTGATAAATTGTGTCGAGAGAATACTTTCCTAGTTAAGAGGGAGTGTTGATGTAACTGTAACTTTGGAATGTATTCACTTGTATATCTTATGTATTGTACCCCGATGTTTATTCCAGGATGTGTCTGTAACATACTTGAGCCATGTCATGCCCCGATGTTCCTATCGAGAGGTTCTATAATGTAAACAAGTCATGTCAAGTCATTGTGGGTAACCCTCCTATTGATCAAGGGTTAAAGTCCTCACAGTTTCAGGGCACTAGGGTTATTAGAATTTCCTAGAAAAGTCAGCCCTAGTAGGGTTTAGTCAAGTCAGTAATTAGTATAAACAGAGAGCTAGCCTCTCTATTTAACACACACTCACTCACACTCAGTTGTAGCGCATAACTAAGGAAGAAGACACTGGGTCTAAGAAGAAAGAAGTTACTGCTATCGGGAGATCATCTTACTGTTTTGGGGTTTTACTTTTGGTTCTGATTCTATCTTTGAGGAAGTTGCGGGGTTTTCTCCATTTATGGTTTCTTCGAGGAAAAACACTGTGTTCATTGTCTCTTGTGTTTGATTGTTGTGCTTGTTATTCTCTTAGTCAAAGATCCTAATATAATGCTAGCTTAATGTTAAAATCTAACATTTTGATGCACTTCAGTTACACGTGGCAAGGGTGATTCATTTATGCTAGCAGGATCCTTAGAATCCATTTCTTTGTATTTTTTTTCAATTTCTCTATCTCATTTTGTTGTAAAGGAGAGAACTTGATATCAGTAGTATGTGTTAAAAAATTGACCGCATCAAACATGTCACAATGAAACTTTGTCATTGAATCTCCTCTACCAAGTTCTTCCTGGATTTTATAAGCTATATATGTTTTCGACCCTAAATCAGGTTTCAAGTAGTTCATTGGAAGCTTTGTGGTAAGATTTATAAGCCCACATTTAGGATGGGCATATTCCTAGAAAGATAAGGAAATGGTAAATTCGGAACCATGTCGTGGTAGACGTTCCTCAAATAAATTTGATGAATATTTATCTCAACCGTAAACCAATCTAGGAAATCAATAACATTCACTATTTTTGTCTCTTCCCTAAATTTTCCCTTAGTAGTCTCCCTGAAATCCCACCACATGACCATTGGATCCCAAATCAACCTTGATGTATTGCCCAAAACATTCCATACAATCACAGGGTCACCTCTAATCTAGTGTTTCTGAAAATGCTGAAGATTGTCACATTTGATAACCTGAACAGTTGAACAATACACATAATTGTCACTGCTATCCTTCCTATTAGATGATCTTCATAACTTATCAGAAATCTCAATATTGTCCTGAGAATCAGGCTTGAAGCACAAAGAACATGGATGGTAATCCCTTAATGTCTCTGGAAATTTATAACTACTGGCAATTTTTTGTGCTATTTACCTAAGTTTTGCAACCCAATTTGACTCAAACATGTTCGTTAACTGTAACAAGTTATTTCCACAACCACCACATTCTTTGGTTGGGCATGGAATAGAACCATGATAGCTAACTTTCTAATCAGGAAATGTTTTAAGCCGATGTGCAATGTGACTATTGATAGACTATGACTGTCGACATTCCCAACCTGTGCTTCCTCTTGTTTTTTTTTGTCTTGTTTCATATTCTCTGTCTGGGCATAAAATCTCTTTGTGTACTGCTATCATTAGAGGAAATTTGGGGTGTAAAATTGGCCTTATAAGAAAACACGCCAATAATAAATTTTGTGAGTTGGAATTCAAGAACCAATAGAATTTCAATAAGATGAGTCAACCATAATGGTTGAATTAACATATTTGTCATAAAAGAAAACTACTTTTTTTGTTCGTATTTTCCTGTTTAAATAAAGAAAAAGGAAGCTAAGCTTCTTGAGAGTGAGATTCAAAACACGACAACATATTTCACACATGCCTACATATAATCAAAAGAATTATTGAGGTCCATAATAGTGGAAAAAATGGATTATATGATAGAACCTTCGTAGTTGGCATATCCACAAGGGATCAATAGCTAAAATTGATATTTCATTGAAAGAAATATTTATCTAAATGGTTTTCTGGATTCTATAGGGATTATGTAATTTGTAAAACTATGACTGGGACCTACCCTGGATCCTAGCCTCCACTACTTGGTCCTTGATTTTCTCCTCTTGAAATTCAGTTAGCATAGGAATAATCATGCAAATATGGTATTGAGAGTAATGACCCATATCAGCTTTACTTGTCTGCTACATGTGGACCTACAGTAGAAACTCCAAATAAAATAATAAACCACAAAAAAAATTACTTTCCTAGTCAATAGGAGAGAGCATACATAGGGACATAAGTACAAAACATATTACACAATTCAAAGGAACATTCCCTTAACCATAGCAGCATGCATGTAATTACAACTTACTACCTTGAGATGACCTCTTGGCCGCAAAACAACATTACAGTTGTTGTTCCCTTAACAAAACAAACAAGCTTTGGTAATCTCCTGCTCAGTTTGCAAGGGATACCTAGATATCAGGTAACCAATTACAAAACAAATCAAGGCTTTACAGAAATGCAGAATCTTAGAATTCACTGACAATAGGAACTAGTATTGAAACTGATAAGGGCAATCCCCCCCCCCGGCCAAGAATGATTGAACATAATTAATTATAGTTTGCAAATTTAAAGGCATATACCATAACTTTGGAGCTAATATGCTTTGGAATGATCTAAATGAAACAAAATATCAAACTCTTTGTCAGCCCCAAAAATATTAAGGAAAACATAATCACTATTAAAGTTATTTTCTTCTTTTTCTTTTTTGAAGACAGGGAAAGTTAAGCATGCTTTCTTTAGCTGACAAATAAATAGTATACATCCAAGCTCAATAATATCATAAAAAACAAGATATTTGTATGTCATTCTTTAACATCTTTTGTTATAATGTGATCTAGTTTTTGTCATAACAATGTTACTATTGCTAAACCACTAAAACATAACATTATCTCTATAAGACATAACATTATCTCTAGCAGACACTGTGGTACTAAATACTGCATTGCATTACCTTTTCCAAAAAAAGAACCTCTAACAAAAAATCATCTTCATCTACAATTTAATATATTAAAGATAATTGTTAACATGAGCAACATACATAACTATCCTATCTTCTGATTTGTAGTGGCATGGTGCATAACTGAATCCTGACACCCAAGATGCTTTTGCAAGCAAACAAATTATGGGAACTAGGTGTGATGGCTATCGAGTATAATGCCTATCAAGGTAAGGTATCTCGAGCTAAATAACCCGTAAGCACACCAAGAAATATAGAATGATGGATATAAACACCCATTTAAACATAATTCTCCAATAACTAATATATCAAAAAGAGGGCATATAAGCAGCTTAGTAGCTATCTGTCTCTATATCCCAACTTGGTTTTATAAATAATTTGACAAGTAGATAAAACATAATAAAAATAATTTGATAAAAATAAAGATAAATTTATTAATGTCAAACAAATGACCACGAGAGTAGATCAATTGGACTGTGGTGTACCATGATGTCAATACAAAGTAGACGGAGCACTATTGTGAATCCTATAAAAAGAAACAAGTATGAATTTAATCTAAAACCAAAAAGATCAAGGATGGAGCACCAATATAGGGGAGAAATGTAGAAAAATAATGGGTGTATAATTATGTGATACAAAAATGGTAAACCTTCCAGGATTCATTGAAAACATTTTTCCTACCCTCCAAGGGCAAACAAAGGAAATCCAAAATAGTAATCTCTTCAGATAGATAACTAGACAAAGATCTATAATGGGTAATGTGTGGCTACCTCGAGTGGGGATCCTACTACTGCAACCTGAATGAGATTGTCTGACTACCCAGTGTTGATATGGGGACAAGACTATTCTCACCACTAGTGTCTGGCAGAAGTGGAGGTGCTCCTCCATATCCTAATTGATCTGGGGTCAATAGCAGTAACGTCATCCATCTGTCTCTCCACCCCTATAAAAATGGAGCATTGGAAAAAGTGAAGTAATCCATTAAGTGGAGGCTGGTCTAGTCTTTGAATGTCACTGAGATAGGTGGGAGCGAAGGTGGAGGACCTCCTGCATTTATAAAACCAAACATCTTTTATCAAGATACCTAAAGAAATTGGTCAGAGTCTGAAAATCCCTAAATAGGCAATGGAACCACCTAAAAATATTGTAGTAGACAGGACAACAAAAGATGAAGTGCTCCTTAGTCTCAACCTCTCAAAGTCGAAACACCTGACAGGATGACAAATATTTTCTGATCAGGAATTCTAGTGATTCATCTCCATCCTAATTCAATTGGAACCCACTATGAGCTCACCCAAAGGTATAAGAGGCATATCCAATGTTATTTGATTCATTGTGGTCCATGTTAATTTTCAAAATCAATTGGAAAGTCCCCTGCAACATAAATAGGGAGCCACATGGAACTTCACCTATCTATTCACCACATGATCATTGTGTAGCAATGATAGGTCTCACCATAAGCCCAACTGATTGGTTCATGAAAAATAGAAACCTAGACACAACTAGCCTCCTTTGGTGCAAAATGACCAAGTTTCTTTGTAATGAATATAATATATATAGAACATTATATAACAAATTATAATAATAATGTCAAGTAATCAAACAAAGGGGCTTGTCCTCACCTTCATAACCAGTCAGCTTATAAAGTATATTGTCACCTTCATGGACTCTTTTATGTTATCTTTCTTATTTTGTTGGATGTTGTCCCATAATTAAACTATTGA